>JAVXUP010000403.1:0-494812 GCA_033070095.1 Escallonia herrerae | reverse complement strand
CTAACTTAAAATTGTTCAGGTTCTAATGAGGAACAACGATCCAAGATTTAACCGAAGGACTCACAGCGGGGTCTCCTCTGATAGCGCGACTATAGGAAGACTTTCGAATCCGTCTGAATTGCCCACAAAAATAGATATCAAAAAGTATATAGTAAAGTAGAAAATCAACAACTACGATCTCTTTATTTATAGGGAGTGGAAAGATACCAAAGAAGAGTCACAACTCTCGGCACCAAAATGAAGGGTTACAACCCTTCAGCTTAAATTCAAATTAATGGTAGTTTTAAAACTTCCAACAATCCCTCACAAGATTTAAAACTCCATAAAATCAATAAAAACAATAAAATATTAATATAAGCGGGCAACATAATACAATGCACTGGGTATAGGTGTCTTCAAGACTTGAACCTAAATTTGTGTACCAATTTCTATTTGAGGGAACGCTTTGAATTAGGTCCCTTTGGCCAAACTTTAATTACTACACACACTGTATCTGATATAAGACGTGGTTCTAGCGGGTTGATGCTATTAATGGCCATGTGCCCTAATTTCGATTCTTATGGGAGGTTTTAAGGAAGAGCCCAATCCCATGGTTGCGGCTTCACGACGACTCCCACTTACGTGAGATCTCCAAGTGTAAGGGTGACCTTGTACCTTACAGAATTATTGACTTCGTCTCATTAAGGATAATTACACATCCTAAATGTCACACATAAGCATTACCATCATCACTGGAATGGGGATGAGATACTCTCCTATATATAAGGTAATGCTTTTAATGAGTTCAGTCTCTACAGGTTGTTTCTACCCATCGAACCTTATTCAATGGATCTCTGATCACAAAGGTAGGGTTACTCCTGTAGGTGACTCCCTTGTAGGCTTAACCTATTCCCCTCAATGATTCATATACAACCTTTTTGGGTAAAGCGTTGGTTAATTTATTAGCCAAGTTCTTTTCCCATATCACAAAATCGAGTGACACAACATTTTTGTTTAATAGTCCTTTAATGGACTAATATCTTACTTGTATGTGTCTATTCATCTTCTTATTAGTGTGAGTTTGATTTGTAAGGGCTATTGCAGCCTTACTATCACAATGAACAGGTATAGTCGGTAAAGGCTTTTAACAAAAGGCATATCAAGCATAAAATTTCTTAACCATTATGCCTTTATATAAGTTGCGTCCAACGATATCAACTCTGTTTCCATTATACTTCTAGATATGAGAGTTTGTTTCTTAGAACCACAACATATAGTTGCTCTTCCAAGCATATATATAAATCCGGTGGTGGACTTCAGATTATCAGTTACCCTATTTGCATCACTGTACCCCTCAATTACATTTGAATAACCTCGATACACCAAACAATAGTCTAGGGTTCCTTGAAGATACATAATCAACCTATTTAAAGTATTCCAATGTTCTCTACTTGGGTTGTGGGTTTAACAACCAAGTCTTCCAACCGCATTGGCTATATTCGGTCTTGTTCTATTGCTAAAATATTACAGATCCTATAATTTGAGAATACTTCCCAAGTTCTTATTCAGGTTTATGCTAACATCATAAGAAATACTTATAGGCGTAACATCATAAGAAATACTTATAGGCGTAACATCAAAATCTCCAAACTTCCTCAACATGCTCTCTATAGCATTTGATTGAGATAAGAAGATCCCATCACATGTCCTCTCTAGTTTCATTCCTAAAATAATATGAGCTTTTCTTAAATTCTTTCAAATTAAAATTCTTATACAATTAGGCTTTCACATATTAATTGAGTCTTAGTTTGTCCCAAAAATCAAAATGTCATCCACATATGGGCATAAGATAAACATGTTCTCCATTATCCCCTTTACAATAAAGGCATTTATCGAAGTCATTGCTCTTAAATCCATACTTCAAAATGACTATCAAATTTATCATGCCACTGTAAAGTAGCTTGCTCAAGTCCATACAAAGACTTTTTCAGCGTACACACTTTATTTAATTGTCCTTTTACCTTAAATCCTTCAAGTTACTCCATATAATCTCTTCATCTAAGTCACCATTCAAAAAGGCAGTCTTTACATCTATTTGGTGTATGACTAGCTTATATATAGATGCTAGGGCCAATAAGGTTCTAATGGTAGTAATGCTGGCAGCAGAAAGGTATGTATCAAAATAGTAAATTCCTTCTTTTTTAGTAGAGCTCTTGGCTACTAATCTAGCTTTATCTTTTTCTATGCTTCAATTAAGCTTTAATTTCCTTATGAACACCCACTTACAACCTATTGGTTTGCTTCTAAGTGACAAGTCTGATAGCACCCACGTGTTATTTTCCATAACAGAGTTAAACTCATCATTTATCGCCTCTTTCCGAAATGGGGCATTTAATGATGACATAGCACCATCATAAGTCTTAGGTTTTCCCTCGACTTAATATTTGAAAAACCCTGCTCCAAGATTTTTCTCAATAAAACGTGATGCTGCAAGAAGTGCTAGGAGTTGAAAAGGTTGGTCAAGCTGACAGGATGAAGACTTTAAGCCTTACGAGAATGCTTTTGGAAAAGGTAGAGAGTATTACGAGAATGCTTTAGATCCGATAAAGGTGGAGAGTATTAGAATGTTACTTTAAAAGGTTTTCTAGGATAATGGCATCATTTTACAAACGTGATGCTAGCATCACGTTTTATCCATGTTTATCCATGTTCTAATATTGAGAATGCTTTTAAAAGGTTTTCTAGCATCTATTTGCTAGCATCGCGCTTCCTCCACTTATTTTCTAGTAAAATTTGAATAAAACATGATTACAATAAACATGGATGTTAGCTCCCGAATCTAACCACCTCTTTGATTGGTAAAAATTCACTAAGAGAGGATAATGATCAAACGTAAGAGGAGCTTCACAATCCACCAGCATATTCACTTCGATATTTTGATTACTTGGCTTGGACTTGTGCTCCTCCGTCTTTCTATAGAAACAATCCTTGGCCTTGTGTGTTGTTCTCTAACAAACGAAGCATGGGTTGAACACCTTCTTTCCTTTGCCATTATTGTCCCCATGTTTATTATGGTTTCAAAAATGGTTAGATTGGTGATGGCCCCCACGATTGTAGTTATGGTTCCGACCATTATTGTGGTGATTATGATTGTTGTGACCATTGTCCCTTGGGTTGAAATGACTAGGAGTGTCTGACTCTTCGGCATTTTTCATGAGGTTAACCTCGGGTACCATAGAATTGGATTGTTGGTTGTCCGATCTATGCTTTTCCTCTATCCTTAAAGCCTTCAATGGTTGGATCGAAGTTAAAGCTCATTGTCTATGCCTAAGGAACTAAGCAAAATCTGATCAAGAGGATGACAATTTGTCAATAAGGCAAGAAAGATTAAAGTCTTCACTAAACGTACTTCCTTTCATCTTGACAAGCCTTAGATAGTCTAGGAATTCATGGACTTGCTCATTTAAAATTTTTTTAAATCTACCATGACAAACTTATAAAAGGAGGAGGCATTAAAACGTTCTATATCGGCATCATCTATACCATATTACGCTTCTAAGGCATTCCGTAAATCCTTAGCCTTTGCGGTAATACAATACACGTCATACCAACGTTGAGAAAGAGCACTAAAGATCCTGTTGAGGCAATGGTACTCAATTTGGTCAGGGGGTATACCAAGAAGAGGTAGAAAAACTACTAGATTCATAGGGCTCCTCAATGGCTGAAATCAGCCCCAACACTGTAACCCAATACCTCATTTGATTTTTTTCATATCTTAAAGTTGAGGCCATTAAACTTCTCCGGCTTAACGGTGTGGGCTTCTTCTAGTGATGCCATTAGGGATTACAAGGACAAAGGATAACTCAACTATAAAATTGTAAACCATAATCCCTATAGCTAGTTCTACTAACGCACAAATAAATTAAACTATCGAAATAATTGTGCTAAATATTTCACAAAGTAGAACAATTACAACGTTGTGGCAAATTTTTTCCAGAGCAACTATTGAACAATATGAAGGGTGCCACTTTACTTTCAAAATCAAATTGAAATTTCAGTGCACTGCTATAAAAAAAAAAGGGTTTTTAAAACTTGCAGTGGCTCCTTAATGGAAAAGCAATGTTGGCTCCTTTAAAATTAAAATGCAGACTGAGGCGTCAAAATCAATACATGCACCATGTCAAAGGCAAACAGATTGGGTATTTAAAAGGAATGTATAGCCACTACAGTTTGTTTCATTACAGGATGAGAAAATGAAAAGTAAAGCCTTAGAACCCTTTAGACAAAACTGGGCAGTGGCTATGAGGATGATTTGCAAAGGGTGGCATCTTGATCCAAATGCAAACAAACAACACCGAAGTGGTGGGATGAAACTGTGAAGTGCGGCAAGAACAGAATCTTGAAAATGCGATGCAACGTTGAAAAAAATGCAAATAGAACTCTTGCTCAAACAGTTTCAAAATTCACAAACTAACTTCGTTTCAACAACCATTCTAAACCGTTAGTTAAAAACGTAATTTTGAAATTAAAGCTTTATGAAAATGTAATGATAATAATCAAAATCAGATTTCTAAGCATGCAGATCTCATAACATATATGTTGAAAAATAGATAAGTAATTAAAGTGAAAGAAGTATTGACTTCTGAGAGACGCGAATGAAATTCACTGACTTAAAATATTGTTGTCTCCCTTCGTGTAGGTTGTTACGAGGAACAATGATTCAAGATCTAACTCAAAGACTCGCGACGACGTTTCCTCTAATAGTACGACTACAATAAGACTTTCGAACCCGTCCGATTAATTGTCCACGAAAATAGATATCACAAAGTATATAGTAGAGTAAAAAATATAAAATATGATAGTTTTGTAAATATTTATTTCTACTACAATCCATTTATTTACGAGGAGTGAAAAGACACTAAAAAGAGTCACAACTCTTAGAAGCAAAATAAAGTATTTATACGGAGTGAAAAGACACTAAAGATAGTGTCACAACTCTTGGCAACAAAGTAAAGGGTTACAATCCTTCAACTTAAATTCAAACGAACGATAATTTTAAAACATCCAACACTGTGTTATATTACCAAAAAGTGTATTCCATAGCAGATGGAACTGCAGATGGAGTGGAAGGCAAAATGAGTGATGGTGACACTTAAATTCAAATGAATGATAGTTTTAAAACTTCCCCAAAAAAAAATAAAAAAATTCTACCTCCGTGAAAGCGACTACCAACGCGCAAGCTAATCATCTACGCGTTCTTTCTGTTTCAACACAATATAAACGTGAATACAACAAATATCGAATTGAGGGAATTAAATTTTCATTGATTGAACTGAAAGCATAAGATAGCTTGTTAAATCTTTAAGGACATGAGTGTTGAACTCATTGGCAAATCAATCTTAATAATTCTCCACCTGCCCAACAAGTTTTCAAATCAATCCGACTATTCTCTCTGCTTTTCATACTGCTATATTATTCATAAAAAGAAGTTCAACTGATCTGCCTTCCAAGACCATCATGGCTGATTCCAAGGTAATCCAACTGATCTGCCTTCCAAGACCATCATGGCTGATTCCAAGGTAATCTTACTGATCCTCTTAAGGGAAAATGGGTTAAGTTGATCTGCAGAAACAATTTGATTATGTATCAAGTCCAATCGTTCTCTTGTACAGATCAACTTATTTAGCAAATAACTCATTGTTTACTGTTTGCTTTCCATTTATTCGGCAATAGTCAGTACTTTATTTGACAGCCTCTTAAGTCATTTGCGTTGAGTCTTGCAATAACTCTAGCACTCCGATCATTACCCTTCACGCTTTCGCTCATATTGTCTTTGAAACATCGTGAAAGTGACCCTTGTGCCGACGTCCGCTAAACTTCTAGTTGATGGAAATATATTTCGATTACGTAAGAATGAGGAACAATTATGCTTGAAATTGATCTATCTCACGCATTCGATTACTATCTGATATTGGGCTTGAAGAAGGTTTTTTAATAATGTCCATCGTATCATCTCTTTAAGCTCATTCATTCCTATATCCAAGTTTTCAAATATGTCTTCATGAGTGGTGGGTTTAAAGAGGAATTCCCAAAGGGCGGGACACCCTGGTGTTAGGCCTGCAATGGCAAGTTGAAAATGGCTCATTAGGTTCTATATGGAGGGTTTCTGGTTGCCTGAAATAAGAGATATCGACCCCTAACTACTCCAATTAGCTTATTGACCAATCTCATCAAAACTCTCAATGGAACCGTCAAATATTGGACCAACTGTTCCCCGGTAGCCTTTGCACTCTTGTTACTATCATTCATGTCTTCTTAGTCAACTACTCAAACAAACTTATTCGGAATGCCACATTTCGATTCTTTTTTGGTTGCATCTGATTATAACCTTCTTTATAATCAGAATTTAACGTACTAGCTAAAACCTTGAGTTAACTACAGAAGCAGTTTATGTGTAACAAACTAATTGAGTGGCACGTGCCGCTGAAATTTATTAACTATCATTAAAAAAAGTGTTTTCGGCAAATGTTTTAATCCTGGATTCTACATAAAAAGAACATACTAAAATATTTAGTTGTTTATCTATGAAATCGATTCTTTACATAGAAAATAGTTATCAAGCATTTTTGAAAAATTTAGTTAAGAAATTATAAAATAAAAAATTGCTTGATCCAAAATACGCTAAAAACGTTCTTTGAAATCCAGTAGATTAAAAAACTAAAAAACCGTTAAACTTCAGCACAGAAGATGTCGAGGTATAAGTCAAAACCATAGGAGTCATTTGTGATAAATTATCATTAAAGAACAAATAAAACAACCTTTGACGGCATGAGTCATTGGTTGAGGTTAAAGGTAATATCGTCTTAGTGTAACTGATCGAGTGAGTGATAACATTCCAGATTTTTCGGGCATTACACCGCCACCACACCATCGCCACCATTATCACGTCCATGTCCACGAAACCTTCTAAATACCCACCATACTACAATCATTGCCATGACTATCATATCGCCGCCTATCGTTACCACCACAATTACCAACACCATATCTTCATGTACTACTATCATCATCATTCATACCTTTCTGTCACGTCGCCGCCATCACCACCATTGTTACTTCATCGCCACTGCCACCACCATTACCAACAAGGATTTAGCAACAACAAAAAACACATTTATAAAATACATAAGTAAATACATATTTTTGGTAAAATGGATAAAATGAAACAAGTTTCAAACATTTGTTTTTTTGTTTACCAAACAGGTTAACTTATTTTCAGTAAAAATTCAGTTGTTTAAAGTTTCAGTTTTACAAATTAAGCACTTTAACTTTGTAACACCTAAATTCTCCTAAAAGCTTTAAATCGGTCGGGCGGGCGGGCGGGGGGGGGGAATAGGATACAATGACTTTGTGTCTTGGACATGAGTGTGCATTTTGGTATAATTGACGTATAAACCTAAGGATATAAGTGATATTAAATGCTTATGCATCGTATAATTATATTCTTAACTAGAGGAAGAAAAGAAAATACTTATCATTATACTCAATTACTTTTCACTCTACCACCACTTTTATATGTCAAAAAACATTATGTTTTCATGACGTATCACTTTTTTAATTTAAGTAACAAATGAACGTACAACAAAACAAAATAAAATCGATTTGTGTTTTAATCCAGAAATGAAATGACAAGCGTAAAGGCAAACAGAGCCTTACACGGCACCTTCTTTTCTCTCACCTTGGGGGCTCGCGCGCGCGCACAGCCACGCCAGTCCTTACCTCCACCATCGCCAAAGTCGAATCGAAACTCGACAGGATACTAAAAGTAATTTCGTGTGAGCTCGAAAGAGAATAACACCAATAAACGGCAACAACGACCACACAGAGAGAGAGAGAGAGAGAGATGGACGATTACACAAGAGAAATGATGGATCTCAAAACCCTCGTCACTCGAACCTTAGAAAAGAAAGGCGTACTTGCCAAGATCCGGGTATTACATCCTCCCACTTTGTAATTTCTCAAAATGCTGTTTGTTTCAGTTATGTGTGTGCTTAGATTGCTGTTTAAGCTGTTTTAAATGCAATTAGATCGGATTGTTTTAGGGCTATTGTAGACACGCGATGTTTAACTTGAACTTGGAAAGAAAACGTGTGGCATTGCATACACGGTTAAAAATTAGGGCTTTCTGCCTTTTCTTTTTTATTTTTTAAATTTTGGTCAAAGGGTTTGTTGGAATTGCTCTTGCTCTTAGTGTTATTCAAAGTTCAGAAAGAAATTAACTTTTTTTATTCAACCAGAAACGTTTTTTGTGAGTATCCGTATTTGTATGTTATGATATTTTCTGCGTTGCATTTCATGGTTTTTTTTTTCCCGTTGGACCTTTTTACAAATTCCAAGCAGAGAGTTTGAATATCTAAACATTGACTTGAACTCAAATAACAATTGGTTGACAAGTCAAACTAAGGCAAAACATTGAGTGAAGTCATGTTTACAAGTTCAAATTCTATCCTAGAAAATCGCAAAACTTCAAAGGGGACAAGAATAAAGTGGGGGGCCGAAAATTTGTTTTCGCTTTCTTATTAAATACAACTCAGGGATAACATTGTCCTCGCAATTGACTTCCGCAATTGGTGTTATTTTCTTGCAAGGCCGAGCTGAGAGCAAGTGTATTTGAGGCAATTGAAGAAGAGGATAAGGCAATTGAAAAGGATGAAGGTTTGCCTCCGGCATTACTGGGTAGCTGCAACGATCGTGCGAAGCAACTCCATGCTTCTCCTTCAGGTCAAATATTTTCTGTTCTTGCTGTATGATGACAACTTGAGGTTAACTAGGAACTAGCCAGATTATATTGGTTCAAGTTTAGTGAAAAGGTGGAGGATTGATGGCAAGAGGTATGTTTGAAGGAAATTGTTTGGGTTGTCTTTGGGCCAGTATGGCACAAGGAGAAAAGCTTGCTCAGGGTGCTATTTCTAGTTGATGAGCGGGTTTGATGAAGCGAAAAGTGCTTGTGGAGCGTTGTACGACTTTCATATTGATTAGGAAGAGAATGATGGATGGTGTCTGCATCTTTTGAGCCTCCAATGTCCTGGGAATTAAATAAGCATTCTGAGCAGCTCATTAACGCCAATCACTCCTGATCCATCTTTTATCAGTTATCACTAATTCACTACACCTCCGCCCAGCTATAGTTCGTCTCACCAAAATTTTAAAACTATGAAAGTCATGACCGTTTCACCTACGTCCAAGGTGTGCAATAGGTTCTGGCAGCACCGCCAACCTCTTCTCCGTCCTCTTTACAACCCACAGCAGAATCCCTCAAAAATCCCCACATATTGAAGAAGAGCGCTGGATTAAGGGGAAATCTTCACCTCATTTCAACCTCGCTTCCTATTAGCAGACGCGGTTAAAACCCGATGAAATTTGCACAATACTCATATCTTGAGCCTCTTAAACTCTTTTATCATTGGAAACCTTGGATCCAGCCCCACCTCAGTTTTTAACGTAGGTGTTTTCTGACGAGGCTGAATTTTGGTTGCTGTTGAAACACCTTCGTCGGGATTAAGGGGAAATCTTCCCCTCCATAAGCCGATGAGTTTACCTCAATGGACTTAGACTTAGAACAAGACCAAGTCCTGCTTCAGGTGTCAAATTAGCCATACGTGCTCACCATACAAAGGATATCCTTTTCAGATTCATAACAAGATTATCCAGTTGCATATATACTTTCATTGCCAGGAGCATATCTTCATCAATGGGGCAATAACTGGTTCAGAGAGAAGTTGGATGGCACCAAGCACGCCATGAGCCGAGTACGATCGGCGGTAAGGGTAGGTTAGACGCATTACAAAAGAAATAAAGTTTCGGAGAGCGAGATTGGGTTTTGCCAGTCCAGTCAGTTAGTGAAAAGCTCTTGAAAGCAGTGCTCTATAGGCCCGATATCTGCTAACTCTTTAAAGAGTGCCCTGGTGAACCTTCACTACCGCATAGCAGACAGGGACAAAACCCGATGAAATTTGCAGAACACCCATATTTTGAGCCTCATAGACTCCTTTTATCAGCAGGAACCTTGGCTCCAGCCCTAACTCAATTTTGAAAAAAAAAATAGTGGTGTGGTGACGAGGTTGAATTGTGGTCGGTGTTGGAACGTCTTCATGGGAATAGCTGACTGTCCTTGTTCCCTGATCTAATGGCAGGGGCTGAGCTTTTTCACCCGGGTTACAACTTTGGCGTTCTAAATGATATCTATCACTATTTATTTTTTGGAAAATATTCAAGAATCATGTTTCCTAAGCTCCCTTTGGTTTATGTTATTTTGGTTTCACTTTGACATGCTACATGCAGGAAGGTTACTTACCGCTCTCATATGTGAATACTTGGACTGGGCGCAACTGGGCCACACACTAAAAGTATATTTGCCAGAGTGCAATTTGGTAATCATGTGGACTTATCTTTTCATTGTGTCGTTTTTGCCTTTATTGCGATAATTTCTTCTTTCGTTTGCTAGCCACCTTTACTAATGTGACACTTCTTTTACCCATTATTCAAACTTACTACAGCAAAAGGATGCCTGGAAATCAGAGTTAAAAGACTTTAGCAACAAGAACGGATACGATCTTAACAGGAATGGAGATAGTGGTCCTTTGCTTTTGGATGTCCTCGAAGGATTCCTGAAATATGAGGTTTGATGTCTTTGTGACTCTGGGTTTCAACCTTGCTGTGATAGTAGTTGTTTGGTACTAATTTGCTTTAACTTAGTTTGGTCCTTAATCTGATGGGACTTAGCTAGGTATCTTGTAAACAAAAGGACAGCATGATTTGCTGCATGATAATTACGTAGGAAATCAAACTATGAGTTAGGCTAAGTGGTTGGACATCTAAATAATCACGTTTCCTGGGTTTTTTTAGCATTTAGTTCACCAGTCAAAGATCTACCTTCGTATGCGATCTAGGACAATGGATCATGTTCCTGGGTTTATTAGCATTTAGTTAATATCACTAGTCAAAGCTGTACCCTGAAGCCATTTTCCAGCATTATCTTGACGCAATGAACTCCCACTCTGCGCTATGGTGGCAGAAAATGTAGTGAACTTGATACTTATGCTAACAGTACCTGCAATTGTGGTGCTGCATTTGGAATTTTATTTTGTAGATCCTTTGGCGTGCAGTTGACTACTTTAGCACTGTCTCAAGATAATTGATGCAGTACTACCTCATTTTTGTATATAGGAGACATATGTTTTGCTTTTTGCAGTCATCAATAAAAAAACTCAAAAATGGCTGGCAATGGTATAAATCATCCCGTAAATGCTTTCTGAAACCTTCCAAATACTTACGGGATGAGCACCATGCTGGAGAGGAGTTGTGGTCGTGCCATGGTGAATGCTTTTGCTCTGAACGAAGGCTCAAGAAAGATGTATACCGTGCCATTGCTCCCTAAAGCATAATACTGGAAAAAAGTGTATTATATCAGATATGTCTGAACAGAATGCAGCTAGTTCGCAAAGCGCAAGGAAAAATAAAAAAGTTGAATATACTATGCTATTGTAATTTTACAGGAGGGACTCACGGTAACACCTTTTTTATGGGGATGAAAAGTGAACTCTTGGCGTCTTTGGTAATTTTGTTTCTTTTTCTTCCTTGAGAAAGGATAAGAAAAACGCCTTTGCTTGCCATTGTGTGAGTGTATGGTTATTTGACTTCAGAAAGTATTAGAAGTGAAGATATTTGCCACATTACGTAGCTCTTTTACCCCTGCATTGGGCATTTCTCTCTAGATATTAAAGTGCATAGATAGCATCCCCCTTTTATACAAAAAGGTAATATATAAAACGTGGTCAGTTTTAGAAACTTTTTGGAAGCAGTTTTCTTTTCTTTTCCTTTTCCCCCCCTAGTTGATATTAAGAATTACAAGTTGTACGAGTGGGATTATGGTCTCTTGCTGTTGAAATATTAGTAGCATTCTCTAAAGTTATTAAGAAAGATGCATTTCCTGTTATATATTCTCTGAATTATTAAGATTGAATTATGACATCTGAAGTGAAGAAAGCCTTGGAAATGATACAAATAGGGAAGGCTATTGAACCGACAGGACTCCTATTGAGATTTGGAGAAGCTTGGTTGATGTGGTCATAGGTTGGTTGACTGAGTTGTATAACAAGATCTTATATTTTGAGAGAATGCCCAAGGAGCGGAGGAAAAGCAGTTTGATACCTATATATAAGAATAAAGGAGAGGGATCAAGCTCATGAGGCACACTATGAAGCTTTAGAAGAGGGTAACTGAGAATACTAGACTAAAATATCTGAATTAATTTGGTTTCATCCCTGGTTGATCCACTACAAAAGTTATTATCTTGATTAGGCGATTGATGGAGAGATATAGAGAAAAGAGGAAGGATCTTCACATGGTCTCTATAGATTTGGGAAAAGGATATGAAAGGTACCGAGGAAAGTTATGGTGATCTCTGCAGAATAAAGGGGTGCATGTTGATGTAATTAAGGATATGTTTAACGAAGCAACTACAAATGCGAGAACAACCGATGAAATGACTAGTAAGTTCCCAGTTGCGAACTTCAGCAAGGGTCAGCTCTAAGCGCATATCTGTTTACTCTGATATTCTGGATGACGTCCCATCATGCATTCACGCAGATGATATAGGTTTAGTTGACAAGACTAAAATGGTTATGAAGAAGTACTTGAGATTCCAATGCCTTTAGGTTAAGCAGGACTAAGAAGAGTAGTTGGAATGCAATTTCAGTGAACTACAGGAGGTCCAGGGAGGAGGTAAGTTGGACAGTTAACTAGTACCTAACAAAGTTATCTTTCGGTAACTTGGTCAGTAATGTACAAGTTTAGAATGTTGGGGTTTCTATGAAACACCAAACTCATAAGATGAGTGGGGCCGAAATCCAAATGCTTAGAACAAGTAATGAGAGTACCCACCACAAAGTGGGGTGGTGACTATCGAGGAAAAGACGAGGGCATAATGCTTGAGATGATTGCGTCATAGGCCTTTAGATGTTCCTGTAAGAAGACATGATTTGTGCCAAGTTAAAAGGTAAGACGAGGTAGGGGCAGACCGAGGATAACCCAGGGAGAAGTAAGGTGAAAAGACTTTGTTGCTAGCCCATCTTGGCTACACTCATTTGACTGCATTGGGGACCCGCTTTTCGACCGAATATTCGAAGGTCAAACTTCAACAAATTGTCTTGGTCAACCTGGAGCGTACAATGTGCTTCACACGCCACTAATTGTGTCAAAAATGCTTCCAACACAATCTATCTTCTTTAGGGCAAAAATTGAAAAAGGAGGTTAGTGTCTCCCCAAGGGAGCCGCCAACCCGTCGAGCACCTATGGAACCTCCGGGTAGGCAGTCCCCCATGGGGCCGCCTGCTTTGATATGGCTATCTCTCCTTTCTCTCTCCCTCATGTCATTCAACTCCTTCAAGTTGCTGGGTGCCTTCATCCCCTCTCTAGCCTCCTCAATGCCCCCCTTGGGTGCTGCCAGTTAGGGGGCATACCTCCTTCTCACTCCCCTTCTGTTAGCCACCGAGTTCCCCTCCACTTATCTAGCCGCTGACTCGGGTTCCCCTTGGGGAGCCGCTGGGTGGCGGCCCCTTTGAGGGGGGTCGTGGCCTCACATTCCCATGTATGTGCTTCTATCTCCATATACTATGCTACACTGCCATCTTTGTCTTACCTCATTACACCTTTCCAAGCTCACACCAACACCCTCCTATCTCCAACCTGCCTACTTCTGTTGCCAACCTACCTAGTACCCACGTAAAACCTTTTGAAGCTCGTTCGCCCCACCATGACATCAGCACTGTCTTTATAGGCTCCATGCACCCTTGCAATTCACCCCTTGAAAATCCTATTGGATATAAATCCTTTTTACAATAATTTGGAAACGAATCACACTTTTTTACACAAAACAAGAAAATTACAACACAATATAAATAATGACACGTTAAAAAATGTGTACGAATAATATCACCAAGCTATAGAACAAGTCGAAACTTTGTCCTAAAAGTTTGATTCGCGCCCCAGGAACGAGTGGCTCGATGCGATGGGCATCATGGCACGCAACTCCCAGGATTAGTCTATAGTATTATCTCTATTTGCACTCACTTGCAACAGAGACTCTTGAACGACCCTCATGACTTTCTCTTCCATAACTCACACAATATCAAATTATATATACACTAAAATTTATCAAAAGTGTATACGAAATATTTTGGAGAAAGTGTATTTGCTTTAGTTTGTGAAGCAAATTTTTCTTGGTGGTGTCTAGCGTTGGCTGGGTGGCCTTTTTATAGAGGGAAAGAGGGGCTAAAATCTTGGAGGATAAGTAAGGGAAAGAGATAAGGTGGATGAATCTCCTCTTTAGTCAACAAAAGAAGCATCAAGGAGATGAATCTCTCCAATAGTCGAAAAAGGCAGCAACCTTCATGGAGGAGAGCAGCCATTGTCTGCCTTTTGGTTAAGTTTCTCAGACTAAGGAAAAAAGCCTACGATGGTAGAGTGGTGAGTATTCGCAATTCACATCGTGGAATCGGGTTTACAGTGTATCCGCTCTACCATCTTATTTAAGTGAGTTTCTACTCATTTATTCCTTGGAAAGGTTCAATCCACGTGACACCTTGTCGATGCATAATTTTTCGTTTCCTCTTCCTTTATCAAGTCTGTGTTTTGAAACATGTGGGGGATTGTTGTATTCATTGTATGTGTCTTACAAGACACGTGCTACGATAAGGGGGAATGAAAGAGAAAGATTCATTTAGCGAACCCTAACTGGTTTAGGATGAATGCTTGGATGATGATGATGACGATCATGGAATTGTTAAGATAGAACCATCGGCTGCCAATTCAAAAATCTCTGCTGCCCTGCCCTCAGCCTGGTAGGTTTGAAAGCCTCAGTTCCCAATTATGACATGGTTGAAGTGTAACTTTTGGTTGGAGTAGGATTCTTCGTGTTTTGGTAATGTAAACTATGAGGCATCACAGTGGGTCAAATAGAGTTTTATCATGGTTTTAAGTGAGAGATGACAGTTGGCCATTGTATCAGGTGATGAACTATGGGGCTCTGTTTCCAGATTCATGATGTATAATCTTCTTTGAATAAGTTTGCAGAAAGTAGGCAAGACTAAGATATTATGATAAAATTTGAGGTAAGTACATTTTTGGGAAGGAGTAATTGAACTGAGCTAGACACTACAACTATATCGATGTAGTAAACTCCTAAACTTGTCTTGGAAGTTAAAAGTATATTAAAATTTATTGTCTTAAAGGGACTTTTGTAAACTTGCTACTTCTTGAAACATTTCTTTTGAAAGAGATATGGTTTAGTCTTCCCATGAAAGATCATCAAATGGACCTATTATAAAATTTATGTTCTTGTCAACAATGACATTTTTGCCTTTTTCCCTTGTATAGTTTTTTGTAATTGCCAATTATCAAGTTGTAATAAAAAATTTCATAACAATTTGACGTTTCCTTCTCAAGAGCTGATCCAAAACAAGGCTGATTGTAGGATCCCTTGCAGTGGTGGATATGATACTTGAAAAGTAATGCATTCATGAAGACAATGGTCGCGCACCACAAAGCATATTTGGCTTTGATCAAACAAGTAGTGACTTGTCTCAAAGTTGAGCATCACATGGCTTTCATCGAAAATTAAAAGGGAAACATGGCATTGGTCGTGTCAGTAAGAAGAAGACATGATGGTCAATCATCTTGGGATTTGAATGACACCAAACTCTAGCTGCATACACCATTTGTTAGTGTGTAGGATATAGGCTTTTTTTATGGATTAATTGTGTCTGGGAAATCTTGCTTCTTTGGTTTTTAGTTGTGTATGCATGGACCTCTATATATATTTGATCTTGTAGGTTTGGTGTTTCTCTGTGTTGTGTATGTTTTAAATTTTGTTCGCTCTAGTTATAATCCATATACACATGTGAGCCCCTACTCCTACTCCATGATGTTTTGTTCCTTTTCCAAGCACAGCTCTTTACCCATTGGTCTGACTCATGTTCGTGCAGAATCTATCTCAAGGAAGAGGTACTGGAAGGAGATTAACTACTCCAGAAACAGAATCCTTTTCCAATTTAGATCCCCGAAACAATCGAAGACCTTCATCTTCCGTTGCTGGGGGCTTACCTCCTCTGGGAAGGTACATGTCTATTTTTTTTATTCATTCCTTTCTCCCGCTCGCCCCCCAATCTTCATTACTCACAATCAATTTCTTTATCTTGTTGGCATGCATTATGTAGGCCCGGTCCAGTTTCCCAGGCATCAGGTAGGTAGCTTCTGTAACCTTTTTTCAACTTAATGTGTGCTTGCTTTTAGTTTTCGCTTTTTTTTATTTTGGTAATCATTCAGACAGGAGAGGTGGGTCCTCCATGCCTGGATATAGGAAAGATGATTATAATTGGAGATATGATGGTGATGACCTCCCAGAGGAGGTTATTCGTGCTTCAGCCGCCTTGGAAAATCTTCAGTTGGATAGGAAAGCTCGGAATCTGACCACTTCTTGGCGGTTCGTTTCCCAACTAACAATAATGTTCTTTACTTTCTGTTTGGTTGTCTGCAGACACAATAAAGTAATGTGGTATATTGCAGTATCTGTATCCCGAGTAGTTAGTATCTTGTGATGGTATAGAACTATTCACGTTAGTATGCAAATCTGAATTGATTTCGTATCTTATGATACAGCATGTCTATCTTAGGATATGCAAGAAGATTCAACTTGCAGTGAAACAAATCTTGTACAGACCAGTTCATTCTTTTTTCCTTTCTTAAGTTATCATTTCTTGTAATCATCTATTGTTGGTCTTTAACAATAAAAAATGTGTACGCTTCTAAGTAAATTTATGAACGTCCCGAACCTGGACATACGTTTTTCTATAAATTTTCCTATGTTCATGTTTTTTGTTATGGTTTAGTGCATCTGCTATTATCATATTTACATACTTTTGCTAAAAGTTCGAAAATACCAAATCCTATTTACAATATCCGGTATGATCTAATAGATACATGATATGATGTAATTTCTTCTTTCTGCTTTTGGGGCTATGGCTTCCTAATGCACCCAAGATAAAAAAAAATATCCAAGATTAATGCTAAAGAATTCAGAATGCCAGTCAAAATAGAAATTGCGGGGCCAAAACCACTGTCTTTTTCTCTTTTGAAGAAATGACTCCACAAACACATTCAATATCATTTAAGCGGATATCCTATTCTACGGTTAAAGCACCAATATGGTCCTTCCCTCCTGTTCGGATTGAAACCGAGAGCTTACTGAGACACCATCAAAATCTAATTTTTTGATTTCTGACCACCTTTAACCTTGCAAGTTACAATATCCAAATCCAAAGTTTAATGCTTTCTTGATTTAAGGTTTCTGAAATATGCTCACTTCTTTAAATTTATCATTTTCTACTGTCACAATAACTCGGGTATGTTTCTGTTTTGTTTATTCATGTGAAATGTTGAATCTCGCGTATTGTATAAATTATGCATGAAGATTTTGGTGTACTTCAGTATGGTCTGCCATATCCCGTCCATGCTTTCCTAATTAAGTGGACGTCCGTTGCACAATAACCAGCATAGTGCTTCTGTTGAGTTGATACAGGTTTCCAACTTCACATGACACATAAATCAGATAATAGTAGGGTCAAAAATCTCAAACTATTTTCTCTATGAGTTTACTCCATTACCACCTTCATGAGTAAATAAGCAGATATTTCGTCCTGAAATAGCCCTTCCACATCTTCAGTTTGAATCCCTGAGTAAGCAGCACACGATCACAATAAAGTTTCATATTTCCGACCAAATTTTGTATTGCTAATTATGAAACGTCCAAACAATTATGTAGCTTCCTCAAAGTCAAGTCTAAAGCTTAGTTGCACAAAGCGGGGGCAGGGGAGCGGGAGCACCAAGAAGAATCTGAGGTTGGGAGCGGCTTGAATAAATAAATGCGTAAAGATAATTATCATTTGTTTAGTATAGTTTACATAGCCAACAACAACAAACAAGTAGACTTTAAGGACTTGAAGGAGGAGAGAAACAAGGAATTGAGTTGAAAAGGGCTTAATTTTCAGATATTCTTTCACTTGTTCCATGCATCTCTATCCAGCTAATGGGATCGAGTTCCCATATTAGCTTGGGACGAGATCCCATGGAGCTCCCAACTTGGGATCGCAAAAGCGAGTTTCCGAGAGAGAAACGTCACCTTGTTAGGAGTTTCCTGCAACTAAGGTCTAAAGTTTCCCAGTCTTAAATACACTATTCATGTCATTCAGAATGATTAGGTGGGACTCCATAATGATTCCAACTTTCATTTGTCCGCCCCTGCCAGCTGACATTTCAGAGTATGCGTAGTTCAATGTTTTGCAAGGCAGACTGTTTGCCCAGGTCATGCAGAATTCCACCTTACGTCATATACTATATAAATGAAAACGTATTTTTGACCAGATGATGGCGAAGAAGTGGCTGTTGAATTTTGACCAGAGGAAGTCATATATTGTAACTGAATAACAGAAAGTCAGAAGCACAAACATGAATTCAACTCCTTCACTTCCAACTAAGTTACGAATTCAGAGATGTCAAAAGATGAGTAGGGTATGGCTTAAAGAGTATGAAAGAGATATGAAGAAGAGAAGAGTTTCGGCATTGAACCTGTGCTTCGACCACAGAGACAGACTTTTCAGGCTTCAGCCATTGCTGCTTCATGTTAAGAAGCCCTGAAATTTGGGATTTTATCTTGTCTCTGGACCGGTCGATTACTTTGGAACTATTACTGGTACTGACCGTTCGACCATCTAGTGAACTGGTTTTGCTGTAACCCTTCTATATGCCAGACTGGTCCGTTTCTTGACCAATTCCCGGTTTTTTTCTGTTCTAACGGTCCATTCTGGTTCTGAACCATTGGTATAAGTAACTGTATGGTAGAAAGACCAATGGATATAACTCTTGAGACCATTTAGAACACATGACTTTGTCTTGAGTCTTGGCTCTAGATGGAAGTCCCATACTGGAGAAGAAACTGTGTAACTAATATGATCGTGTTCAAATTTTAAGGATATGTGACAAATAACTACTTCACATGAGTAGCAACATATTCAAAAACTATATCAGTAGTATAGCAGAGAGAGAACATATATCAGTAATGGCGACAATATCAAATGAGACTATAATGAATCAGGCCTTTTTTGGAGACATCGGACTATCAGTTGGAACTCCATGTAGTTGTGCATATCTATAGCTATATGAATAAGATGGGAGAGAGAAAATAGTGCAAAGACATTATTGGAAAAAAGAACAGAGATTGTGAGAGAGAGAAGGGAGGAAGAAGGAAAGCAGATACATGAGGCAGAGAAGGAGAGGAGGTGGTGAAGGAGAAAGAGGTAATAGCAGATTCAAACTTCTACACATACTTACCTGGTCAGTGATTGGGACCATTGGTCCTGGACCACCCAATATCTTCTAGCTCATAGGCAGCTGCTCCATCTTCCTTATTGCTACCTCACTTCAAGTAGCAGAGATACTTTCCTAGTGCCTTACACTGGATGAAAATTTTGGACTTGTTAAGGCTTTCAAATATTTGTGGTGCATCAGACTGATAATATTCTTTAGCATCCGCAGGTCATATCTTTGTGTATGCGTAATGCAGCATTGCTTTATCATGTGTATACGAGGCATAAATATTATTTTGATCTGTCTAGATATCTGTGCTGCGTATCAGAGATACGACTAGTTTTAGCTCCTTTCAAGTGTGTTATGTCATATGTGTAGATGTAGCAACCTTCAATTGTAAAATTGAGGGATTTATTGGTAGAGCAACATCCTGTTTGGAAACTGGTGCAAGAGGTGGACGGGATATAGCAATTAGACTTAGGGTTTTATGACAGGTCTTGTTTGTGTTCAGTATCTGGGACCCTGTACCTCCTACTACCTCTTATCTTCCTCTTGTGCACTTCATGTTTGTTTAAGCCGTGATATTGCATGCGCCATTTGGCGTTTAATTGACACAACTCTATATCATAAAATAGAAGAAGAGAATACAGAAAATACGTGAGACATATTCATTTAGAGTTTATCCATGTCTGGAATCATGCAATCATGCCTCAATTTCTAACATTGCAGACATCCAGAATCACTAGAAATGTGTTGGAAATCGTTAATTGACGTCCCAGTTTAACGAAAATTCCTTTATCTTATGGCTAAAGCAAAGTGAAAATTTCAATAATGTAATAGTTGTTTGGTTTTGTCCCTAATTACTGGGATGACGGAGTAACTTAGTTGCATTCCATGCTGTTTCGGATATTGACCTTTTTTGACCGACTCTTGTTGCAGGCATGCTGGGGATGGAATTGCTGAGGAATCAGGTCGGGGGGTCCATATGTAGCCTGCATGGTGTCCTCGAATTACTGCGCTGTAGTTATAGTGTATTATTGTTGAGCATCCATCAAATGAATTGTCTTCAACTAAGGGTGCACTAATGTATAAGATTCTTACGTTGTACCATTGTGTTTGTAGTGATCGTTGTTTCTCTTGGTTTTCAAGAACATCTGTATATTCACCTACTCTGAGGGGGGAATGGAAGCGCGCCTATGGTTAGAACCCTGCTCTTGAAGAAAATGTGGTTGGATATGCCACCGGACTGAACTTCGGTTCTCGTGATTTCTGTGATCTATTATCTTTAAGTGCTGTCGAAAATTCAAATCGATACAACCTCTGGATTGCTTATCGTCATTGTTCTTTGCAGTGAAAAATTTGTGGTTTGCTTGTTAGCGACTGTAAGCTAAATATGGCTGGCCTTGTTTTCCATGCAAAGTATTTTGTCCTGACAATTAGAAGGGCACATTTGTCAGCTAGGCACAAGGGACTTTAGCACGACACATTTTGAACATTAAGCCTAAGGATATGCATCTTTGGACAGTATCAAAATAGTGTGCATAATGTCTCCTATTTTGTACTTTCTTGGTTGATGTTATCGTTGCCTTTTTTTTGTATGTCAACGTTATGGGTGCCTTATTGTGATATGTTACCGCTGCTAGCCCATTCTAGCTATTTGCACGTGGCTGTATTGGGATTCACTTTTGCAGTCAAGCGTCCCTAGCGTCATGCACCAGAAATGGACTTTGCGATCGTGTATACATAGAGTTATGAGATTATTGTGACCTTTATGCCGTTTGGCGAACTCTTGTAGCCGTGTCAAAATACTTTATTTGTCTTATTCTCATCTTTATCAAAAAACAATGGAGGTGTATTCAGGTAGAGCTAGCATAACTACCTCTGTTACGAGGTAGTGGTGTCAAATGGGCCGGGCTTGGGCCGGCCCGGCCCAAGCCCATTGGGCTTGCTGTGAAATCGGGCCGGGGACGGGCCAGTGGGGATGCCGTCCGGGCCGGGCCGGCTGAGGGGAAATCTAGGCCCAGTCCAAGCCCTGGCCCTAGGCCCAATTTCTAGGGCCGGGCCCGGGCCCTTTTTTTTTAAAATTTTTTTGTTATTCAATTTTAAATTTCATCTTTAGGCATGTCCAATATTTAAAATTTAACAAACCTAATTTTCATCCTTTTATTTCATTATAAGTAATATACATATATATATATATATGTATGTATAGATATATTTATTTGTCTCTCATTTTTATTTTTTGTTATATGTTAAATCTTTTCTTACTCTTCTTGGTGACCTTTATTAATAAAATCTGAACACATAACAATTATTACTATTTAAGAGACACTGTTTCTACTATTTGATATTTTACTTCAAGCTAATTGGCCGGAAACTCGGGATTGATACATGTTAATTCCTGAGACGATCTTAAGTAATAAGTATAGAAAAATAAATGTGTTCATAGGCCCTCCTCCTTTTATCTGGGCTTGAGACCGGCTGCTTGTAAACAAACAGGCGAAGTTACCTATTTTTTTATATATACGAAAAAATATATATCTTGCTTGTAAAAATTTATATTATATATATGGAAAAAAGTATATTTTGTGAAAAAATTTATTCTTAAAACTTAAGAGAAGGAAAATAAAAAGAAATTACCTAATCATCCGGAAGTACTTCAATATCCGAGTCACTGCTCTTCCTATCATCAATCGGTTTATCTTGCTCGCGGTATTTCGCATCAAGATAATCCTTCCAACATACACATAGCTCGAGCGACTCGGGGTTAAGACGACTCCTCCTGTCATCCAAAACCCTCCCGCTGGCTGAAAATGCCGACTCTGAAGCAACCGTGGAGGCTTGCACTGGCAGTACATCCCGTGCAATTTGGGATAAAGTTTTATACATGTTTTGATTTTGTTTCCAAAAATTTAACAAATTAAAATTAACCTGTTCTTGCATTGATAAATCAGAATAATGATCAGTATTTGCATATACACCAATCTCATTAAAAGAGGAAAAAGTAGACGAACCTGCCGAATTAGAAGTACCTTCACCTGGTAGTTGTCTTGCTACTAGATGTTCAAAGCCCTTAAGGTATGGCGCATAATACCTCTCAGCAGTGGATGATGTAGCTCGCCCGCGCACGTCAGCAGAATTACGATAGAGGTTGAACAGTTCCTCAAACCTCTTGCTCACTTTTGCTGTGAGTGCGGTTGTCTCCTCTACTGTGTAGCACATTAATCTTGATATCTCTTGTATCGAGACGTTCACGCCATGCAACTTTAACCTAGGATCTAAACAAGTAGCCACAGCAAAAATAACAGGCAGTTCACTCCAATATTTATTAAACTTTTTATCCATCACTTTTACTATTTCCTTAAAGGGTCCTATATATCTCCATTTTGTTAACATTGTAGCCATCTTGAGAATTTCTATTACAGCGAGAGGAGAGGTGGGATAGTACGTACCAGACAATAAATTGGTAGACGTGTAGAATACCTCCAAAAATTCAGCTAGGTATGTGGCCATCTGCCATTCCTCTTGAGTTGGCAAGCCGGCTGGGAACTGAGTTAGTAGAAAATGCGTATAGACTTCTCGGTATGCCAGAATGTGTAAAAGCATATGGTATGTAGAGTTCCACCTGTGGACCACATCTGTAACTGCTCTCCTGCGAGGCATATTATATTCAACACACAACGTTTTAAATTGTTGTGTTCTCGGACTCGAACTATTAACATACGCTGTCATACCCCTCATTTTGACAAGAATATCTCCTGCAGCAGCTAAACCATCTTGAACAATTAAATTAATTATATGACAAACACAACGAACATGAAATAATTTACCAGAAAGTACAGGTTTGAGGCTCTCCTGTAAAGCATCAACAGCAGTTGTATTGTTAGAAGCATTATCAAAACTAATACTCATAATCTTATCCTTTAATTTAAATGTGGTACATGCTTTTAATATAAGAGTAGCAATGTTCATTCCATCATGCGGAAAAGGAAAGAGCTCGAAAGCGATGATTCTCTTGTGCATAACCCAATCTGCATCAATCCAATGGGCCGTCACACAAGTATAACTAACAAAAGTAAATGGAGATTGCCAAATATCAGAAGTAAGACTAACTTTACCGTCAAATTTATCGAAATAATCGATAAGGCGTGCTTTAGCAGCATTGTACTGTCGGAGTGCATCGGATCTAGTTGTGTTTCTATGAACCTTTTTGTACAAAGGTTGAACGTATGTGTTCATATATCTAGAGTGCTTAGGATTATCGGCAAAAGAAAAGGCTTGTTCATCGTGAATAACAAATTCAGCGAGACCGTCTCTTTGCTCTCGCTGATTATAAACAAATAACTTACCGTCAAAAGATAACTGCGTTTGGGTAGGTTCGACGTGGCCTTGTCGAGGTGAGGGTAATGCCTGTTAAGATGTCCATTACCACTACCAGACGAAAATAATTTAGCGCAGTACTTACATCGAGCTTTTCGGATGCCGTCCACCGTAACTTCATCGAAATGATTCCAACACTCGGCTTTCTTTTTTTTTCCCTTTTGGACTTCTGGCTCATTACCGGAGGCATTGCTCGGCCCTTCTTCATCATGACCAGGCATAGGGTTGAGATTATGCCACGGAGTAGTAGCTTCGCCAACCGAGCTGCGTCCTTGACTATAATGCGGGGGGTCTTCATCAGGCGTGTATTCAAAATCTGGAATGTTTTGATTGAACTCCCAATTGGCTTGGGTATCTATCATACAGCCTGTACTCATTCGTCCAGGAACGAATGGTTGTGTTGGTGCTTGGATTGGTGTTTGTGATGGCCGTGGCGCTGGCGCTTGTGCTGGTGGTGGTGCTTGCGATGACGATGATGATGTTTTTCGTGATGATGATCCACGCTTCAGTTTCTTCAATAATCCAGCCATATTTCACGCTAAACTTTTTTACTAGATTGGAAATCAAAATTCGTAAGAGTAACTAAATACACAAGTATAAGAGCAGTAATTAGTAATAAGAAATAACAATTAAAAGAATGAAAGAGTAACAAATGAATCACTGAGGGTAATTCTGATCAAATTTGGAGAGAGTTAGTAATTAAAAAGAATTTAGTAATAGTAATTAATAAATAAAAATTCACTAATTACTAATTACTAAACAAAAGAATTAGAGAGTAACAAATTAATAAGAGGAGTAGTTAGTAATTAGAATTTAGCAAGAGTAGTAATTAGTAAACAAGAGTAATAATTAGAAATAGTACTAATTAGTAAATACTAGTAGTAATTAGCAAGAGTAGTAATTGGAGAGGAAAATAGTAGCAAAGCTTGTAGAAATGTAGAATGTTTAGATAAGAGAGAGTAAGAAGATTGGTGTGAAAAATTAGAGAGAAATGGTGTGAATTTATAGATTTTAGAAACTTCACAAAAGACCAAAATACCCCTAAAAACTATCCGTTTATAGTTGTTGGGGAGGGTAAGAGTGTAAAAACCTTTAAAAGAGTTGAAAAATTAAGTTAGACTAAAATACCCCCCAAACTAGCCGTTATATTGCTGTTGGGGGGGTAAAAGTGGAATTTTGGAAATGAATGGGGAATAAATCCGTTGGGGAAAAAGGGGGAAAAACCAAAATTTCAAACAAGTGGGGCCTGCTGAGGGGGCCGGAACCGGGCCAAGCCCGGGCCGAAAATTCGGGCCAATTCCGGGCCAAACCCGGGCCTCTTTTCGGGCCGGGCCTGGCCCGGGCTTTTTTCCAAAAATGCTCGGCCTGGTCCAAGCCCAGGCCCTAAGCCCAATTATTTTGGGCCTGTACTGTTCATGCAAGGGCCGGGCCAGCCCGGGCTTTTTCGGGCCGGGTTGGGCTGGGCCGCGGGCCTCCCGGCCCGTTTGACAACTCTATTACGAGGTGTACTTCGAAGCACTCAAGGCTTGTCAGGTGCATTAGTCGTCATATTGAACTGTGATGCTCTCCTAGTTCAAGTTCAATAGAGTACGTAAATAAATCAGGTATCTTAGACTAATTATGCTAATTATGTGCTTTAGATTAGAATTTAAATGATAAATAGCAATTTAATTTGATTCTTCAGATAATTGTAATGATAACAAAAAAGATTCTATCGTTGTATAATTTATCATTTTTTATTTTTCTTTTAAAAAAATTCACTAAAAAGTGAGAAAATGTGAAAGATTTTATAGGTGTTTTGACATTTTTCAAATCATTTTCTATTCCCATATCAGGAAAAAAGTCTTCCCAAAGCGACTATTCACCTTTTTTTCTCCTTAATATCACATCATTGTTAAAACACACCTTCACTCCTCCTCCTCCTCATCATCATCTCTCTCTCTCTCTCTCTCTCACACACACACACACACATTAAAGCACACCTTCTTCTCACACGATAACGTACACGATTTGGCCCAAAAAAGTAAAAAAATAAAAATCGTACAAGTACACAAACCACTCAAAATAAAATTTAGAATTAAGCTGACTAAAATGCTAAAAGTTAACAACTATTTGTCCTAACTAGATACAAAAACAATGAAGATGAAAATAAGAAACAAAAACACAAAAGAAAAATGGTAAAGAAACAGGCTTCGCTGATCTGATTATGCGTATCAAAGTTTTGAAAATTGAATAGCATTACCGGTGTAGAGCATCGATTGTATCATTCACATCGATATTTTAATATATTTATACATACACACCCACACTTCTACGATGTTGACCACATGCAAGTTACCAAAATATTCTTGGTAGTAATTTTGATTACAAATTTTTCTGTTGTCAACTAAAATTTAAAAAGGTTAATGACAAAACTGTCCCCTAAGGTTTACACGTATTTGCACTTCGCTCCCCGTGTGTTACAACTTTGACAATAATGTTCCTTGACGTTGACAAAACCATTGCAAACACTTTAAAACCCAACGTCCGTCCAAAATAATCGTTAAAGTAGTCACGTGCGGGGCCATTTTTTTTTGACTAAAATGAGGGGCAAAATTGTAACTTTAGTAAAAAAAATTCCCTCATCTTCATCATTATGGAGGACTCCACATGGAAGAAGAGACTCCCATCTTCATTCTCTCCACTAGCCACCACGACAGGGAGCACAGACTCCACCAGCCATCGCGTCAGGGAGGTTGTAGTCGCGGTGGCTGGTGAAGGTTGTTCTGATGGAAGCAGACGGGGCAGAAGGAGCCCGGGTGGCACTTGAAGAAGCAGGTGGTCCAGCCCATACTTGTACATTGAGAAGTAGTGCATGAAAAACCCAGTACTTGGGCGTGCTGTCCTTTGCGAAAAAAAAGTAGTCGAAAAACACGATGAAGCTGATGAGAAGCACCGTGACGAGGGAAGCTCAGGCGATGTAGTTAGGTGTCACGGAGCTCAAGAACAGGGCAAACGAGTTAGCCAAGAAGACTATGACCCATATATGATTAACATAAAAGTAAGCAAAAGCCTTCCATGTTCCACAAAGACCCACCAAGAAATAGATGCATGTTCCACGAAGACCTACCAAGAAATAGATGGGTACTGAGTACTCAATTGCTATAGAGAGCAAATATATATGGCAATTAGATCAAGGTGTTTGTTATGATGTAAGATGATAACTTGTAAACCCCACTTGAAGTTTCTCTCAGCAGAATTGGCCTTTCATTAATGAAGATTGGAGGGTTTTTGTTATGGAGGAAAGAAGGAAAGTTAGAGTGATATCAAACCCGATGTTGATGTAAATGGTGCCTAAAACAGTCTCACAACTAATGCCGTTTAGGTGTTTGTTAAGAGAAACTACTTTGTCCTATAGATAATCTTCCAAAACATGTTGTATAAAGCGACAGTTTTGTTGATTCTTGAGCTATTATATCTTATTCCTTCGAAAGGGCTTGTTGTGGCAAAGTTATTGGGTGATTGCGGGATTGAAGGTGGTGAAACAGGTTCATTCTTGTCAAGTTGGTTTAGTATTTTCATGGAATATTTGAGTCCATTGAGCTGTGGGGGTACTGTGAAACTGTTAGCGAGTACGAATGTGTCGAGGGAGGAGAGTACGCGGTGCTAAATTGGGTGGAAGAGTTTTGTGCTCCCTGTCGTGGTGGCTAATTGGGAGAATGAAGATGAGAGTCTCTTCTTCCATGTGGAGTCCTCCAGAATGACGAAGATGAGGGATTTTTTTTTTACCAAAGTTACAATTTTGCCTCTCATTTTAACAAAAAAAGTGGCACATGACATGCACATTACTACTTTAACCATTATTTTGGACGGACGTTGGGTTTTGGAGTCGTTTGTAATGGTTTTGTCAACATCAGGGAACACTATTGCCAAAGTTGTAAACACAGGGAGCGAAGTGCAAATATGTGTAAACCTTAGTGGACAGCTTTGTCATTAATCCAATTTAAAATTTACTTTTCACATCTTACTATTCTTGTCCATAAGTCATGACGCAAGAATATTAGGCATGCTTTGATATTTTGTCTCCAAAACACACCCCAAAATTTTATATTATGAAAGAAGTAACACCGTCCGGTTTAGATCGTACTTTGCATCAGATTATTTTCTCTCAAAAACCTTCCATCTTCTTCTTTTCCCAGAGCATCACCTCCGCCCCTTCCTCCTTCAGCTTCCATGGCTGTGAGGATGGAAGGGGAGGCCCTCTTTGTCCTGTTTCTTTTCGTGCCATTTACTCTCCCTTCCTCTGCACCTCACCTTTGTTGCCATTCGCCAACACCATCATCCACCCCCTGATCTCCATCCCCATCCTCAGATCGGAAGATCTTCGGCCATAAATTTCCTCCCTCCATCTCGTAAACCTTAAATCTGAAAAGTTATTTCAAATTCGGACCTCCAATCAAGGTGGTTTGGTTAGAAATCTTTGACACGGGTCCGATATAGCGGGTTTGTAGCTTGAAGATAAAGGATCTGGTTGAGATGGATGAAGACGACTCTCTTTGAGCTGCGGATGTTTCAGATCTGGCCTTGAGAACTCGCTCTACCTTTTAGGATCCGACCACAAATGCGACAGTAATCTAAACTGCCATTTCGTGTGGCCCTTGAAATTGATACCCCGTTGCATCTCTTCCACCCTATTCCCATTCAATCTGGATTTTGTAAATCCAACAGTGGTAATATTTATCTTTTATGTTTTCTTGCAAATTCATGTTGACTATTTTAAATCCCAGGGTCAAGTCTCAGCTTGTGCTCTTTTTGTTATACCTTTTGTACTCTATTTCCAGGGTCAAACGTTAGTTTGTGCTCCTTTAAGTTGTACTTTGGGCTAATTACATATGTCCCTGAGATTAGGAATAATTATAGTCAAGGACACAAAGTTTCAAAATGTAACATTCTGTGACCAAAAGTGTTTCAAATGTATCACCCGTGTCCATCTGTCAGGATTCCGTCCAAAAAGTGTACTTTTTTAATGATGTCAGCAATACGTATTTTTAAAATGACAAAACTACCCTTGTACAATATATGCTGAATAATTTTTAAAGTTTTTAAATTAAAATTTTAAACCTTGATTTGAATATTAGGGTTTTAAAACCCTAAAATTGGTGAGTTCCTTATGTCTTTTTCATCGATCTGAACAGATCAAATTTTTGGGGGAGAATGAACAGATCAAAATTTCAAAACCCTAATTTTCAAATTGAAGATTAGGATTTAAAAAATCTAATTTGCAGATTAAGAATTTTTTGAAACCCTAATTTTCTTTCTCTTTCTCCGTCGCAGCCCCCTAACCCACGCTGTCGCACCGCGCACTCAAAACCTAGCTCAAATGTGATTCAAGCTTAGTACTCTGATCCAGCTTAATTTGCAACAAAAACCAAAGCCATCCAAATTACCATAAATCGCCCAAAGTAGAACATGAAGAACATTTCAATGAGAGAGGAGATGAACTTGAATGTTTCGGTGGTGTTGAAGAAACCGCTGTGTGCCCGCTTGTTGAGGAAGTGGTGGACGGCGGCGAAATCTCTTTCCCGGCCAACAACTCCGGTCAGCAGCCCCATCACCGGCGATCAACTCCGGCGCTCCTTCACCAAGCGCCATCACCAACGCTTCCGCAACCATTGCGCCGCTGCCACCACCGCATGGGATTTATCACCGGCGCCATCTCGAGGTCAACCACCCCTCATTTTTTGATCGACTAGTGAAGGCGACGCCGGCGACGGGGAAGGGGAATGGGGAGGATGGGGGCAACGGGGAAGGGGTAGGGTGGGGGGCGACAGGGAAGGGGGAGGCACATGCGACAGGAAGGCACATGCGAAGGGGTGCTGCAGGAATGGGGTTGGGGGGGGGGGGGAAGGGTTGGCAGGTGGTCCTAGGGGCAAATCAGGATTTTAACTCTTATTTAGAGGCAACTTGGTCTTTTTGTCAGAACCGTTAAATATTTTTGTATTCCGTTTGTCAACGGACATAAATGTTACATTTTGAAACTTTGTATCCTCGCATGTAATTACCTCCAAACCTCAGGGACATATGTGTAATTAGCCCTTGTACTTTTATGGTTTAGTTAATGAAGTTTCTATTTTGACCAAAAAAAAGAAAAAAAAAAAGCCGTCTGGTTTAGATCTCCCTTTGTTCCTTTTGAATACTTTCGGTCACGCTTTTTTGGTATAGATCAAATTAACCCTACTTTCTCTTCGAGGGAAAAAATAATTTGATATTCGGAATTCTGTTTCCTAAAAATTTATTTACAAATAAATAACCACTTATTGATTCTAGTTTCGAATATCAAAGTTCGAAGCAATTGAATAGTGTTACTGAATATGAGTCATATCTTCACTTCAATATTTTCATGCACATATATATCATACTCTGCACCCGGCGGTAGGCGTTTATCATCTTAACCTTTGAATCCTTCCAAGTTGCACGGAAACAATTTGCTCAAGAACTTAGATCAGTAGTTGATCATACGTAGTTTACCAAAAATGTCCTTGGTAGTATGTTAGACATGATTTTTATTATGGATGAAACTTGAAAAAAATACTTTTAATAATTTTTATCGACTATCTCACTAAATAGTAGATTAAAGCATCCAAATGCACCCTAAAAGGTTTTTTTTTTTGGACTTGCCATAGCAGAAGTAAAACCCGCCCATTTAACTTCTCATCATCTCCCTCGTTCGAACTTTTGAATGCTTTTGGTCACGCTTTTTCGGGACAGACCAGATTATCCTTCCTTCGAGGCAACCACCATTGTTGATTTGTTGTCACCAGTCCCCGGATCGAGATCCTATACGCCCATATACACTGCCCTGCTTCCACAGAACCTAGCCTGGATTACATCCCTTTCCGTCGTTGAGTCAGTGTAGTTCGACCGGTTCATTCCGCCGCCGCCGTCGTGGTGGTAGTCGCAGAAAGGGCAGATGTCATCGGTGATTGCGAGTGATAATTAGGCTATGAAATGAGGGGCTCTTTCGTCATCCCCGTGGTCCCACAAATTTTATTTCGTAATAACTAGGGCTTTAGAGTGGAGTGGAGTAGAGTAGAGTAGAGTAGTCCCTATGGATTCAGGTTCTTCCACTCCTCGATGGAACCTCGACCGGCCTTTCCTCACAGGTCGCTTCCACCAGGTCAGTTTTCACTGCACCCTCCGTTCCATAATGACGGTACCTTCTGACTTTGCGAATCCCCAGAAATAGATTTGGAACGTGTAAGCATCGACTTTACATGTTGTTCTTTGCCCTAATTTTGACTTGTCATACGTAACATATTTAATTTGGAAAATTCTCCTCCATATGTTACCCTCTGTGATTATTTGTAGCGATCTTGGGATATATTTTGGTACATCATGATGTAAACGTTGAACTAAGATTCAAGCAGAAATTCATAGATTACATAAGTATTGCTCGACATGTCAAAGTAGGGTAGAAATAACTGGGAAAGTCAATGCTTGTATTTACTAAAGCTATCCTATGAATTTCCAAAAAGTTTTGAGGGTTAAATTTCAACGGAACTTGGAAGAGTGTCTGAGCTCAAGTCAAAATGGTACCACCATTATGGAGCTGAGGGAGTACAATACTAATATCGTCTCCGTGCTCCAATGTGACAAAAGAGACATGGTTAAGATTCATACTTGTTTTACATGTCATTCATATTTCGGGCAATGTTTACTGATTCAGGAAACAAAATCGACATCCGGGTTTGCCGAAACAAAGGGCTTTTCGATGGAATCGTTTAGGTATCAATAAATTTTGAGATTTTAATAGGTTGTCAGTATGCAAAATACATTTATTAGCTTCATATGTTCGTTTAATGTTTATTTTCCTGCAGTCCTGGACTGGAACAGGCTATAGGTTGCTACCATGCTTCTGTTCAGGTATATATATGCATTTAAGTTTGTCTCTGCTTGGTAGAATTTTTGCTCTTGTTATATGAGTTGCTCATGTATTAATTAGCTGTGTATGATCCTTGGTTCTAATTCGGTCGTCATAGACTCTTATTAGTAGCCTCTTGGTTTTTTTGACAGTAGGGACTACCATAAGTATTGGTATTAGCCTTTGATTTGGGTGAAGCATATTGTGCTATCATTCTATCCTTACACAACAGGCCTTGTATAGATGCATATTTTTTAAGTTACCTTGAAATTTTACCACTGTTTACTGCAGTACTCCACGGCAGTGTTCTTACTGCTTCAGGCTGGGACGCTAGTGTACAATCCAGAATTTTTTTCCTGTAAATTTTATGTGGAATTCGACGTTAGGTAACAGAGTTGCTGGAAGTTATTTTTCAATAACAAGGTGAAGCTCGAAACGAGAAGTCTTTACCTGCTATTGCGATTGACTTTAGAGATCTCTGCTGTTTACATCAATTAACAAGTCAGGGGAATATCAGCCCCCGTATACTGAAATACGCACAAGTTTTTGCTTGGTTAAATTTGAGCAATAGTTGATTGCCAAAAGAATGAGAAAGTCAAGAAAAATGAAATATTTGTCGACGAAAGATTACTGCTGGTCGGGTGGTATTTCGTGTTATAAGATATATATCTCATGTCAAAAGATTTATTTGGTGTATCAGAAATATGGCGTCAATATTGACACCTACGTTACATGGACTCGGTGTCGGTGTCCGGATTGGGTACGTGTCCGAGTGTCGGACTTGCCTATTTTCGAACTTCTAGGATACGTGGACACCGTCCAAAAGTTGGACACGGGTACGGGGACACGTCATACATAATATATATTACATTTATATTCCTACTATAGTGCGCTACTAAACACCATATAAGTATATAACTAATTACTATAGTATACATAAATATTCTGAATAGAATGCTAGGAATGTGAGGTAGAGCATCAAGATATGTGTTAAATTGGACTATTGGAGAGGGTTGGCAAAGAAGTACCTGTTGAGCTGTCATTAAAATTTATGAATTTAAAAATTGAGCTGCCATCGTCAAAAGTAACATATTTTAGATTTTTAACATAGTTGGAGATATTGTACACTGTTTTCAACTCTACCAAAAAAAAAAATATGGAGGCCGCCGCTCCTTCACCCCCAATAGTTAAAAGGCTGAAAGAACATTTAAGAGGCCATGCTTTGCATCCCATCCCAGGGATGTGTGGTACAGCAGTACTGGGCTTGTGACAGATGAGACGGCAAAAAGGCAAAAAAAGGTTATGGCTGATTGAAAACCCCTCCTCAGTCGTCATTTCAACTTGCAAGAGTGCAAGACAAGTTTGTGCGTCTCTTGAGGTGAAGTTACAGAGAAATCCTTCTCTCTCCCTTATGCTGCTGCTCCTCCTCTTCCCTCATCTTCTCCTTCTCCTTCTCTTCCGTCTCCGGCCACTCTCCTTCTCTTCTTCTTTCTTCTGCAGATTCATTTTTTCCTTCTTCATTTCATCCAGATTAAAAGTTGCCCAAGAATCTTCTTCATCCTCTAAGTAGCGACAGAGACATGAGCCGTGTCCGATCTCAATCCAAAGGGTCTGGTACGGCTCCAATACCCGTGTCAGGGTCGTGTAGTCTGGACACCGCCCCTTCACCCCAAAGTGAAGGGTCCATGTAACATAGATTGACACACATGGTGGAATGTGTCGTATTTTTAGTACCTGCGTACATCCCCGTCCTTGACACCGCAATCAGGCAAGTGCTGTGCACTGGCTGCCCTGTATTTGATTTTATGCTAAGATGCATATCTTGTATCATAATTAGGTATCATAGCTAAATGAGCTTGATCATGGCCTTTGCAAGAACAACCAGGTGATGTTCAAGCTCAAGTTTTAGTTAAAGAAGCCCAAACTTGAGGTCAAGCTTGGCTGTTTAGTGACAGTGCGAGGCTATCAAGGAGCCCATACATGAGAAGCTCAGGTTCTTTGCTGCCCTAGAAAAGATAGCTCACCAAGTATTTTGTTCTGGTAATCTTTGGTTTTTGTGCCCTCCATCTAAACTCTCTCTTCAATTGGCTAGCTTATCGCAGTGATGGTTGGCTCTTACGTGGGCACCCTTTTTCTCCCTTGGCACTGTGACCCATTTGTTTCTTTGTCTTCTGATGTATAACCAGAATTGCAATTGATTTTTAGATGTCTAGGACACCCTTCTTTATGCAATATTGCCACCAAGTTAAAGATTTTAAAGTCAATGCAACCTTTACAATGAATACCCCCTTGTCGAACGATGTATGTTGAATATGTTCTACTCAAACCTATGGGCATCTACTTATGCTTGCTCTTTTTGTCGTGAAGGAGTTGATTGTTATAGATGACATCCTCTCAGCTTTGGTTGGAATCGAAGGACGATATATTTCAATCAAAAGAATTCGAGGAAAGGAAGACGGTATTGCCTTCGTGGTTGATGCATCTATGGATTTAGCACTTCAGGTAAGGATCATCTTATTTTTGACGGGGTAAGTTGGTGTGTTCTCTTGTCTGGAGTTTAGTTATTTACCTGATTCTTTTGGCCTTTCAAATGTTTATTAATAATTAAAACTTGAATGGCAGTCCTTTGGCCCAATTTGGTTTTTGGCTAAACTTTGGGTTGAACTTTGGCATTCGAAAATGAATTTGCGAAAGGTAAGAATTTAGCAAGTATTACAGAAGAAGCAGTTTCAGTTCTGGCATGGTTTCCTATTGGGTGATACATGGCAACTAAATTTTGAGAACTTGAAGTCCTTCCAGGGATATTGGGTAAATTTTTGTGGTTTAAGAAACTGATTATATGTGTGGAAAATGATGAAGCATCTAACCGAGCACTTTTAAGAACTTAAGATAGTACTTGACATCAGAACTTAGCAAAGACTTGGCAAATAACGTGATTTTTACCAAATGATGGAGCTTGAGGCCTTCTTAACACCTCTACTGACGATGCCATGTCTCTGCAGGAATCAGCGAAGCGGATATTCCCCTTGTGTGAGAGCTATTTATTGATCAACCAGTTTGTGGAGTCAAGGTCACAGTTCAAGAGTGGCCTAGTAAATCATGCCTTTGCTGCTGCACTAAGAGCACTACTTCTGGTAAGTTTCCTTGCGTTGTAACTTATTTGATAGAATGTTCCTCCAGATATTTTATTCGTTTCTTGGTTCATCAAGCTTATATTCTGTAGTTTGATATTTTATGTTCTGTCTACTACTTAAGTTTCATATTATTTATCATATGGATAATCGTTTCGTTATCATTGTGTAAAATGGTTGTATTAAAACAACGTCAAACGCCCTACCCTGCTCACTTACATTTAGGGGTCAATAACTAGATAAGGAGGCATCTGACTTGCCTCGATGGGACAGAAGCTGTCTCTGGTAATAGATGAAAACCTTGAGTAACCAGAAAAACCTAGTACTCATGGGAAAACAATGTAGCTGTAGGCATTCCATCAGTCACGGTACTTTCAGCAGAATTCCAGCATGCCAAATTGCTGTAGCAACTGCTGAGTTGAAACCATTCTGCAAGTCAATTATACTATTGGAGAAGTACAAAAAGAAATCTCAACAATAGTAGTAGTGAGGGTACTTCAAAGATGTCTTGTAATTATAGGAAGCGTTTTAGGTTCACATTTGTAATAAGTGATTTCAGTCTCTTTTATAGGGAGATTCAACACGGAAGTAGAGCGGGTTAATCCAGGCTTAACACACAATCAACTATGTGGAAATAGGGAAACAGTCGCATCCAGTCTCAGGTGTTTGGCCCACTCTAAGAAGAGTCTGGTCACAGGTGGCGGGTGTTGATTTCCTTACAGGGGTGAAAATGTTACGCGAGTAAAATGCGCTGCGTTATGTGCATGAATTCAAACAGTAAAGAACAGCGTATTACTCCATTGGATTGACATGCTAGGACACTCAATGAGTGCAATCTATTTCTAAGACTAGCTATACTTCAAAATGTTTTACAATAAGAAAAAAAGTTAAGGAAACATCGCACCAGCGATGTTGTTTGCATGATATTGTGTTCTTTTTTCAGATGATATGGTTGGACATGACATATAGAAAGGAAAGATGAACTCGTCTGTGTGTTTAACTTGAGAAAAACGAGATAAAGGGTTACAATAAATCATTGCATGATTATTATTTCCTGTTTATTGTGCACACTGCAATATTACTTGTCTGTATTTGTAGCTTCTGAAAGCTCCATTAGATGCCTGATTTGTTATCCATGCAAAGGTATGTGTATTATGGTGTTATCTTACATCTAATTGGTCCAATTTGCTTGATTTAAAGCCTGCCAATAGAGCCTTTTTAAACCATATCACTAATAATAGATAGGTACACACCATGATGCCATGGGAGTTGTTCTGTATAATAGAAAAGACCACTGTTTCTTGTAGAAATCTGGAGTCAGGCTCTAATCTATTTATTTCTTTTATAACTCGCTGTAGTATTGGTTATTTTGTTGTGTACAGCAATAGTTGCAGTATTTATCAAACATTTTGCTGCAGTACTTTATGGCTAGAATGCATGTTACAGTGCTTGCAAAAAGTTTTTGGAAGGTCTTTTCAAATTGACAATTGTAAGGTCTTGTATTGTATTTTAATAGATATCTTATGTTCAGATTCCTATGTTGCCATCGTTGTTTTAAATATAGTTCATATGTTGAATTTTACACGTTAATCCGTTAAGTTAGATTCGGGGAATTGGCATATGGTTTTGTGAGCTTGTTCAAACCTGGCGAGGGTGAGGCACTTTCTCCTCTCTCTGCCCTTATCTTTTTCTTTGTTTTTGATGTTATCACCTTATCTAGCATCTTTTCCAGGATTACCAAGCCATGGTGGGACAGCTTGAACATCAATTCAGACTAGGACGGCTTTCTATACAAGGATTATGGTTTTACTGTCAGGTAATGCCTTATTATAATCAGTGCAAACCCTTTTTGTTCCTCTTGATTATGTTAAAGGATATCCATTTAGTGTTTTCTCCTTCTTTTTTCCAAATTGATGCACAGCCCATGATGGGGTCTATGCAAGCATTGTCTATAGTTATAAAGAAAACATCATCCAATAACTTTGTGGGTTCGGCAGTTCTTAACCTTTTGCAAAGTCAGGTAACTGAATTTATAATTATTCCTTTCTTACTATGCGCTTTTAATTCGCTAGCATCTATTGATCACTCATTTTGATGTTGTTAACCTAACTGTTGTCTCTGTTTCCAGGCTAGGGCCATGGCTGGTGATCATGTTGTGAGGTCATTGCTAGAAAAAATGGCACATTCAGCAAGCTATGCATACTTTGGCATACTAGAGAGGTACTTAATGGGATTGTAACAAAATTTTACCATAAAAGAAGATGTTGAAAAACAAAAAAGGAAGTTGTATGGCTGAAGCTGCAGAAACTTAAATTTCTGTTTGTTCCTTGCACCAGCAAAACTTGGTTCTCGCTAAGACGGCCTACCTTTTTTGGTATCCCTTCATTTTTCAAAAGAAATTGGTCCTTTAAGTTCTCTTTTAAATCTAGTTTCCAAGGTTCTCATTTGAAGCATTCTAAGTCTTTAATTCAGCAACTCTCAAGCAAATGATTGAAATGTCAGTTGGAACACGTAAAGATCGTATTATTCATATTCTTAAGGGTGGTGCTCTGTTCGTCTCACTGGTGGGGTTATGCTCAGTTTCAAGCAGCAAGTTATGATTTTAGTTCTGGCCAGAACCAACTGTTACCGAGCATTACAAACCCAGAACGAAAGGTTGAGAATAAACAAAAGACTAAGTGGTTGTACTATCTGTTCTGAGACTATACACTGCTTTGGCAAAAGCCATAAATGCTTTGGTTTTGGAGCTAGCCAAAAACAGAAAAACAAAAACCCCGGTTCAGTTCTTCGCCTGATATGCTTTTTCCCATGACAACGTATATCTATAGCAATAGCTTTGTGCAATATGAGACATTTTGCCTCTCATTTACAATGTGGCTTCCACTCAACTCATGTAGATGTATACTAGGGGAAAAGTAATACCGTATTTTACCTGAAATAGTGACGACACACTTTTCTCTTCATTGAATATATATCTGTATCTTATTGGTATCTCAGAACTTGTAATTTAGTACCAAAACCGAACCTTAAGAAAGTTGTCCTGCATTGGAATCTTATAGACGTTACAATTGTCTAAGCTTGTCCGTTGAATTGCCATCTTAATTGCTGTTGTGCTATTGTTTATTAGTTAAGGTTGAATTGATTAAACGTATAGGTGGCTATATGAAGGAGTAATTGACGACCCTCATGGCGAATTTTTTATTGCTGAGAATAAATCTCTTCAAAAGGTATGCCTTTGCATATCTATCAGTGCCCCAAAGTTGTGCTTTTGTTGCTGACCTGTTAAATTTCAATAGGAGAGTCTCACTCAAGATTATGATGCAAAGTATTGGCAACAGCGCTACAGCCTCAAGGATGATGTTCCTAGCTTCCTTGCAAATGCTGCTGAAACAATTTTGACCACAGGAAAATATTTAAACGTCATGAGAGAATGTGGGCACAGTATTCAGGTTTTTTCATGACCAGTTACTGACAATCTGTTAGAAAAGAAAGTAAAAATCATTTTAGTCTCTGCTTATAGTTGGTTGTAGATACACTTGACCAGATCTTTTTTTAATAGGTCCCGATATCAGAAAATTCAAAATTGATGAGCTTTGGATCAAATCATCATTATCTCGAGTGCATCAAGGCAGCTTATGATTTTGCCAGTGGTGAGCTCTTAAATCTCATAAAAGACAAGGTGCGATTCAGATTATACCTTGCATATATCAAGTCAAATCCCTTATGATTCTTTTTAGCTTCTAATATTGTCGCTGTGGCAAGTGTTTTTCCTTGTTATGTCAGATTCTTCTGTTGACTAATATTGCCGATTTGTTGATAGTATGACCTCATGAGAAAGCTGCGGTCCATCAAGCATTATCTTCTTCTTGATCAGGTATAAGTTAGTCATTGAAGTTGCAAATGAAAAGAAAGCACTTGCGGTGTATAATCAGGTCATTCTGAGTAAAAGGCTACCAAAAGGTTTATGTCTGATACATTGGCTGGTTTGCTGCAAACTTTTAGCCTCTCCCTTACCCGAGTCTCTGGGGTCAAAACCGGTGGTGCTATGGCAGGCATTTGCCTAGTCTTCAATTTTCTAAGACTGCCGACTTACAAAGTAAAGAGTGTCTATGCAAAAAGCATAAAGGGGGCCTTGTCGTTTGGCCGTTTGCAACTTTGAATATAAGTTGCAACTGTTATGGAATGACGGATTTCGTTAAGAGACTTCGTTTTCTCATGTCTTGTTTTGGCCTCATTCCTAGCCGCCACCACCGGCACGCCTCCTCCTACCTTGTAACATCTACTTTACCAGAATATCTAGGAAGACATTCATCACTCACACATATAGATTGAACTCCAACTAGAGTCGAGGAAAAATGGAACAAAGCTCAAGAACGTTTACGGCGCAGAAATTTATACACATTGGCCTGCTTTTTCTTCAAGATTTCAATATATCTGCTTAGAACCTTAGTATATTTGTATCATACAGAATTGTTTATGTTAAAGTTACTATTTGCACTAAGAGCATAAGCTTTTAGATAATGTATCCAACAGTATATATCATGCTTAGCACTCTCCCTCACGATTGCACGTGGGGGACAAATTAAGGTGCTCCAACACCAACTGCATGAAAAAACATAGTGCGTATTACGCTAACGTAAAGGATTGAATGCAAATGGAAAGAACTGAACCCAAGACCTTCCCAAAATGGAGCTCTTGTACCACATTACCATCTGAAAGTTGAAGCTGTTAGGAAATGAACCCAAAAATATTACCTTGCTTAAGAGCTATGAAGCACCGGTGCGGCACTTAAGGTGAAGCACTGGCACCGGGTACGCGTCGGGTGCGGGTGCGCCTTGGGTGAGGCACCGGTGCGTGTCAGGCTAAGAAGCACGGACACCTCTCCTAGGTGGAGGTATGGTGTCCTAAACGGACTGGCACCCCGACACCCTCCTGACACCGCCCGACACGTGTCGGACACCGCCAATCGGTGTTGGATTTTTTTTTTCCTACACCATGTCGGACACTTCGTCGAGGAGTGTCGGACACGGGAATGTGCAGTGTCGGACCGTTTGGGGCTACTTTGGAATTTTTGGAACTAGTTTTGGGGTTTTTTTTACATAAACAAATTGTGCCCTAATCTGAGAAGGGAACCATCTTCACTCACCTTACGACCGTCACCTATCTGAGAAGGGAACCATCTTCACTCACCTTACAAAAGCCATTCGGAGCATTACCGACTTATAGCTGTCGTCGGAGCTTGTCGCCAACATTTCGAAGCAGACGCCGACAAATCCAGTGGCCGTTGTGAAGACCAAAGCAGTTGCTGCGACACGCCGTCGCCGTCGCCATCGCCGGACCTCACTTCATCGTCGTCGGAGGTCCTTGCCACCGTCACTGACTCAGGTCCCTTCCTTTCTGTTCGAAGTTGTTTCTGTCTCTCTGTTTTTTTTCTCCCTCTGTGTCAAGACTTAAGACTCAAGAGTCGTTTGCAAGTCTTTTTTTTTCTCCCTACTCAAGAGTCGTTTCAGAGGGAACCTCTCTCTCTCTCTCTCTTTTTTGACTTAGTTATTTTTTCTACTTAATTTCAGAATGCAATGCTTGTGTTAGTGTGTATTTATTATTAGTTATTTCCTTTGTTTCCTATTCGTATGACTTTATATGACTTAATTTCTTATGTTATGTACCATGCACTATGTTAGATTTAATGTTTAAGTATGACTTGTATTTGAATTCCTTATTTTTATAGTTTTTCATTATTATTTGTTATTTTAGATTATGGAATGTATTTGATACTATATAATAATAATAATAATAATAATAATAATAATAATAATTTAAAAAATAGCGGTGTTCTGCGGCGTCTAAAATCCGATTTTTTGGAATTTGCGGTGTCCGGTGTCCCCGTCGGTGTCCGTGCTACCTAGGTGTCAAGTGCGTGTCCAACCTTTTTTTTCAATTTATTTTCTGGATCTTAGGTGCGGCTCAGGCACGCACCCAGGGTTTTTTGGCAGAGAGTTGAAGAAGGAAGAAAGAGAAGAAGAGAACAAGAAAGAGAAGAAGGAGAAGAATAATGACAAGAGACGAAACAATCTGCGTCGGGGTCACACGGATCTTCAGGCAGGAGACATGACCGGCGGGATCTTCCGGCGAGAGGCGACCGGCGAGGTCCATCAACCGCAGAGATGGCGCCCTCCGTCACAGAGCTTTGTGGATGTCATCTATTTGACTATTTGGTTGTGACGGCTTTGTTATAACTTATAAACTAGGGTTTCTTATAAAAGTTTCTTTAATTATGTTTAACCCCAACTTTCTTGACACTCTTTTAAAATAGCCCCACTATTTTTGAAAATTAACAAAACTTTTACAAACTTTGTCATATTTGGCTATGCAATTTCAATATTTCTAAAGTAGCCCAACAAATTAACATAATACCTTATTGTTTGTCTAAAATAGCATTATTTTTGTTAAATATAAATAATATATACTAATAAATTTTGATGTATACCCGCCGCACCTGTATCCTACTTTTTTTAAAGGGCTGATTACACATGTCCCTGAGGTTAGGGTATAATTACAGTCAAGGACATTAAGTTTTAAAATGTAACATATCGTGACCAAAAACTTTTAAAATGTATCAGCCGTGTCCATTCGTCAGGATTCCGTCCAAAAAGTGTATTTTTTTATGATGTCATCAATACGTATTTTTATGAATGACGATACTACCCTTGTATCGTATATACTGAATATTTTTAAATTTTGAAACCTTAATTTAAAGAATAAGGTTTTGAAAACCCTAAAATTGGTTTGTTCCCCATCTTTCCAGTTTTTTTCATCAATTTTTCTCAGTCTGCATCAAAACCCTAAGGATCTCAATATGCAAATTAGAGTTTCATAAAATTATAGTTCACCAAATTTTCTCAATCTGCAATCTTTAGGATTCGTTTGATAAACGGGGTAACTGGTTGGAGACTCTTCACCATCTCCTCTCGTTCTACATCTCCATAACCATTGCCATCTCAAAGTACGTGATCTCTGTGTTACCCAGAATCAAGCGTTTCCCTTCCATCGTCACCCTCATCGACGCCATCTTGTCGCTGCACTTCCGATTCTGCAATTTGTCACCCTGCACCGTCAATCTCGATGACCAGTGAAGAGAATTTATGAAAGTAACCAGTGAAAAGATGCCCGTGAGAGAGTACAGTGACATTGGCCATTCGCCGTCCTTCTTCCCGACTGCCGTTGGCCATTATTGCGGTTGCCACTGGCACCAGCGCCTGTTGGCCCCCTGTCGCCGTCTTCTTTCTTCTGCTTCTTTCTTCTAGTTTTTCATCTTTTCTTTGGGCCGGACGCCCACTCCTGTTTCCTCTTCACTTTACTTTCTTGTCTTTTCTTCCTTTTGTTTCTTTTGTGGCCCCACTTTTAAAAAAAAAAAAAAAGGAAGATGGAATTTCTAACTTCATTTAGGGGCAATTTAGTCTTTTCATCAAAACCGTTAAGTATTTTTGTATTCCGTGTGGTCAACGGACATAAGTGTAATTTGTCCAAACTATTGTTCTTACCTGTAATTATATCCTAACCTCAGGGACATAGGTGTAATTAGCCCTTTTTAAAAATGACGTATCCGCGTATCTGCACCTGTATCACACCCGCAACGGAATCCGTGCTTCTTAGCTTAAAAGACTTCATTATTCAAAATGATTTTGAAGAATAACAAGTAACAGATCAATTTCGAAGAGTATTTTGGTTGTAATCTTGTTTATGTGAACATACAAGCAGGATGAAGCTGTAGTGGAGGTTGTAGCCTCGCCGCTCTCATGACAGTCAATGGCTGACTGAGGTGGGTCTTAGGTGATCAGATGGGCCCGTGCCGGGGAAACATAGAACTTATAGGTGCTTTGGTGCTATTGCCGTGAGTGATGGTATTGGCCGTTTCCCCCAAGTCTTCATTAGGATGCACAAAATCGCATCAAAGGCTATCCAAATACTAGTGGGCATAAGGGGAGTGGGAAGTGTCAATAACAAGCTTGATCATATTCATCACTATGATTAAAACCCGCATATAGTATGATAGTTGCTACTATAACCCAGTCAACGAAAAATCAGTTAACACTTTCTAATTCAGTAGCTCAGACTGGTTTATGCGATGAACGTTAAGAGGAAGGACAGTATGGGAGGATATCAAGGAAGGGGTATCCAATGCTAGCGAACGGTATGTCTAAAGATTGTCAAATAAAATAAAACTTTAAATTCATGTTTACATGTGTGGTACTTACACCAAAATGCTCACTTTTGCAAGTTGGCTAAGAGCACATGGGTGTTGCTTTTCGGCTTTTCACCTTTTTCTTTTACTAGGCCTGATCCAAATTTGCTTATCTATTCAAGGAGAGGATCAGTTAGGATGGTTCCCCTTAATTTGGGATTCACCTTATTCTTTTGTGAACCTTAGTTCCGTGCTGTTTGTTGATATTACAGGGTGATTTCTTGGTTCATTTTATGGACATTGCTCGCGATGAGCTTGCGAAAAGGCCACATGAGATCTCCGTTGAGAAGCTGCAGGTTTGTTTGGTAGTTTTTTAACATCTTTATTTATAGACATGCGACACTCTGAATTTTGCGTAATCATGCAACCTCTCTCTCTGAATAATACCGAAAAGACATGGTAAGTTAACTTTAAGAAATGGAGTAACTCAGAGGTTTCCAGTTATTTTTATTTGGTTTAGTCATTTCTTGTTGTACTGTATTTCTGCTTGATAGTCTCTCCTGGACCTTGCGTTGCGCACTACAGCGGCTGCAGCAGATCCTTGTAATGAAGACTTGACCTGCTGTGTGGTTAGTACATGCATATGACATAGCTTCTCCAAGACGAGGTGGAGTAAGCTTTGGAACCCTTATGCTGATAAACCACTATTTTTCTTTACAGGAAGGAACTACTTTGCTTAGAAGGTTGAGCACGCTCAAAGATCTCGAAATTAGCCAGACTACTTCTGAGAATCATGATATAGACGAACCGGCCAGCATTTCTGGCTTGGAAACTTTTTCTTTGAGTTACAAGGTTTGTTCTAGTTATGTACCATTGACTCGGTACAATTGTCGGGTTCGGACACGTGCCTAAGCATCAGGTTCTTCTAATTTTGAAGTCCAAATACTTAGGAGTATGGGGAGCATGACAAAGTATTACTCCTTCCCTTCCGAAAAATATTGCTCACATTTGACTTGCACAAAGTTTAAGAAAATGGTCAAAGGGCATGACATTCTCCATTTTACCCTTTGATTCCTTCTTATATTGTTTTTGTTCTTTTTGCTGAACATCTTCTCTTTTATTTTTGTTTTTTTCCTAAAGGTAGCCCTCACATTGATGATATGATGACTCTCTTTCGTTCTCTCTCTGCTCACTAGCAAGTTGAAATTACCCTGTTATTCGCTATTCTTGCTTCAGTAACTACCTGTTAGATACACGCGCACGCACAAACACAGACATACACACGTACATACATAGTAATGGTTATATCTATTCACAGCTTCGATAATTTCAATTCATTATTATTTCACCAAATTTTGTGTACTTCCAAATCAGAATTGTCAGGTCGATTGAAAAATTACTCTTTTAAATTTATCTGATACGTCTTCGTTACTGACATAGAATGGATAGGAATTTAGTTGGTCGTTGTTTAGCTTTCGCTGGAGAGAAGAACACTACTTGCATCAGCTCACCTAGATGCATGCTTCAGCCCACTGAGGCAAACGCCTGGACCACCTAGTAGGTACAGTTGTTTGCCTAGGCATTTTTTGTTGTAAAACATTACCGAAATTTAAATCACCTCCGCTGCGACAACCCCAATGGCAACCGTCAACATCATTGCACAATCAACCACCTCCAGAAGCCAAAAGGTTCTTTTGTAAAAATTGGAATCAGATCTGAAATGTAAGAAAAAGTCTAGAATCCAAAATCTGGATCGTAAAGATAATTCATGGCAAGATTTGATAAAAGAATAATGTGAACAAATAAAATTTTGATGAGATAACTCCTTAAAGCTGTTGTCATCTACATAGGCAGCAACGGTGGTTTAAGAGGCGGCAACCGCGGTGGTGGTTGAAGGAGGCGGCTGAGGTGGCAGTTGTGGGGAGCGGCAATGGTGGCATTTGATGGAGGCTGCAGACTGTGGGGTTTGAAAAGAGGCAGTAGTGGAATGGAGGAAAACTTGAAGAAGAAAGAAAAGGGGGAGGGAGGTAACCGGCAAGTTTCTTCTTCAGACTGAGAACAAGAGAGAACAAGATGCCAGATTCATAGGAAAGAGGAATAGGGGTTGACCAATCTGTTATTTGAACATAAGGGTGAAATTGGGAAATGTTTTGTAAGCCAAGCTTGGAAAGTGAGCAATACCTTTGGGACAGCCAAAAAGGAAATACGAGGAATAATTTTGGGACAAAGGGACTGATATTTAATACTCTCTCTGTACAACTTTGAGTATCATGTTTCGGTTTGACAAAGCACAATGTTTAAGGGACCGCATTAAATAACGTGCCGACTAATGACGGCCGAACCTTACTCCAAAATTTCGCACAAAGCAAAGTTTTCAGTGAAGCACATTAAATACATTTTTTGCTTTTCTAGGTTATTATAGGAAAGTCTCATGCTTATGCACATCTAATACATTGGCTTTACATACACTATGGACAGGCCAATACGGAAAGCAAGACAGTTAAAGTGGGATGCTGGGAGTACAGTTTTTCGTTTAGACTTGTAGTTGGTGCTTTATGATCCAGGAGGATCAAAGGAAGACAGTTACAAGTCATTGTAGAGACTATTACTGCAAAATAGCCAGGATAACATAATATCCTGCTCCACTTAGATATGTTCTTGGTTTCAGCGAGAAACATTATTTCCAACTCTAAGTAGTATTTAACTTGCTCTCCAATGATAAGTAGTATTTTGTACGTTTAATTCCAGTTAGAAGTACGAGTATCCTAAGGCTGTATAAAGGGTATCTATGTACTACTTGCATCAGCTCAGATGTAAACATGTAGATCAGAGAGATCTTATTGTAAGCAGTAGTTTAGAGAGATCTAGACTTTCGAGTTCTCATCGGATGAAAGCAATACATTAGAGCAGGAAGTACGCACGTGCATACGCCACCTTCGTCAGATAGTTCGAGGGAAACACATGACGAGCAGGGAGTCATACTTTCCCTCTGAATGCAATTGTAACATCAAGAGAGAGAACTATTGTATCTTACTATAGTGAGAGCATTAACAATCTGAGTAGGAGGACTTCTCCGCTTCATACGCTGTCTCGTATGGTTTTTCCTCTCAAATCTTTTATTGATAATCATATTCTACACATCCTATTTTAGTGAATTGGAAGGAGCAATCTCTCTTCTTCCAATTTCAGATCATTTTATGTGACATACATCGCTCAAAGTGGGTACTTATTGTAAAGCAGTAATGTAACAAAAGAAGATACAAGACGGAGTCTTCTTCACAATCTTATAATGCATGTTAGTCAAAATATCTGACGAGCAGTGTCGGGTACATATCTTTCTATGTAGTGTCCGTTTGTAACTCATGCAGTTTGAAGAGTCCATTCCACAGTTCTTATATCTGTCAACATTTTTCTTGCACTGGCCTTGCAGTATAGTGAACATCTCTGCTACTTGGAGTTGATAATGGACTTTGAAAATGCAATCTTCCTGTAAAAAATACACTGTATTGATATATCTGTTCTGAAGGGCTCTCATGTCTAGCATGTCATAACTTGGATCCTGTGATTACTTTGATTTGATATCCTTTGAGATAAATTCTCTTGCAAGACCCTTCCAACTGGGACCTCATTCCCTGTTTACCCATAAGTAGTAACTTGTATCCCAAACAACGACTTTATAGTGCTTATTCCTTCTGTCAAAAGTTTTTTGGCCGGTTAATTGCTGTCATCTTTAACCCAGATAGTTCTTATTGATATGTATTCAACTATGGTTTCGTGTTTCAGGTCCAATGGCCATTATCCCTTGTTATATCAAGAAAAGCATTAACGAAATATCAGTTGATTTTCCGCTTTTTGTTTCATTGTAAGCATGTCAACCGGCAGCTTTGTGGAGCGTGGCAAGTTCACCAAGTATTTGTCTAAAAGCTTTTGCTTGAAATTTACTTGATAGCTCCTTCCATTGCAACTCTAATCTGATTGCAATTTTTTCTTGTAGGGTGTCAGGGCACTTGATATGCAAGGAATTGCAATTTCGGTGTCCTCTTTATTATGTCGTAATATGCTTAAGTTTATTAACAGTGTTCTACACTATCTAACATTTGAGGCAAGTTTTTCCCTTATAGTTATTTAGGTCCTTTGCTAGTGCTTTCAATTTGTGTTTCTGTTTTGACGAGAATGAAATGCATCATGTTTAAGGTATGACCCAAGGCAAAAGTATTGAGGATTCTGAATACACCATCAAGCAAGGTCTTTTCAGAATTCTCAAATAGTTCGCCTTGGGTCAGAAAAGAGAACTCTTAAAATCTGTTTCGAAAATGATGTGACTGTTCCCAGGACAAAGGTATACTGGACAAGGCCTTACTAATTTACCCATTTTAGTAACACATGGTTTTCTCTTTTAATAATAATGGGGCTCATCTTTTTCCTCCAACTCTGTTACTCATATCCGTTATTTGTTTTTAGGTTCTTGAACCAAATTGGCATGTGATGCATAATAGACTTCAAACTGCAAAGAGCATAGATGAGGTAGGAATGATACTCTTAATTGTTTTGATTGTCTGTAGTTGCTTATTCTGAAAAGAGTTGAGAGGAGAAAGAAAACATGAACTTTTACCTTTACTTCTTGTGAGTTAACGACCTAGTAAAAGTAGTTCACCATCTGATGCTCTTTAGTGTGTGTGCACGCATGTATATCTACTTCTGACACAACCTTTCTGATGAGGCAGGTTATTCAATATCATGACTTTTTCCTTGAAAAGTGTCTCAGGGAGTGTTTGCTTCTTTCACCTGTTCTCCTCAAGGTTGGTACTTATAATGGGTGGCCTATGAGATATGACAGTTAAGTTTCTTGAGATATCATTTTAGCCTCTCTTTTATCCAGAATTTGACAATAAAAACATTCAACCTGGTTAGCACGTTCCAGTCCCATCCTTTCGCAGCACTATGAGACTTCATATAAGCAATAATATTCGTTGCAACCATATCAATTAATGTCTTGATATGTCAAAACTTGTTTAAACCATATTCGTCGCAACCATAATTGCTTTCTGTAACCAAGGTTTCCTTAGTAGTTAAACGTGTATAGAGTGAATCATTCAAGTTTCAAACTACTGTAAGGTGCATGTTCTTCTGGTCTAGGGAGCTTACAACGCATTCATGCTTAGACAACTGGACCCCTTATTGGCTTTAGTTTTTAATTTGTGCTTTGCTTCAGATTTGAGGAGAGCGGATTTTATAACCCTCGCTCTCTGCCTACCTCTCCCCCCCCCTCTCTCTCTCTCTCTCTCTCTCTCTCTCTCTCTCATTCTCATATATTACAATTGAAGCCCTTGTCAGCTTCAGCTTTCAATTGAAGCCTCATTTTTGAATCCATGGGTCCACTTTCTACTTGTAATTGTTTAACTCATGTGAAAAAACAGGTCAGTTCAGCTGACCCTTCTCTATCACGCCTATAGAAAAAGAAAACGGTGCTGGGAAGCGCTCGACAAAAGAAGTGGCTGATTTACTGCCCCCTGCTCTATAACGCCTATGGAAAAAGAAGAAAAGAGGTTGAGGTGTACATTAGGGCGTTTATGGGGATATACATGTCTTCATTTGATTACATACTCATTTGTACCTCTAATCTTAGTTGCAGGAAACTCCTAATAAGGTGACGTTTCTCTCTCAGTAACTCGCTTTTGCGATCCCAAGTTAGGAGCTCCATGGGATCTCGTCCCAAGCTAATATGAGAACTTGATCCTGTTAGCTGGATAGATATGCATGGAACAAGTGAGAGAATACCTGAAAATCAAGTCCTTTTCAACTCAATTTCTTGTTTCTCTCTTCCTTCAAGTCCTTAAAGCCTCCTTGTCTGTTGTTGTTTGCTTTGTAAACTATACTAAACAAATAATAATACTCTTTACGCATTTATTTATTCAAGCTGCTCCCAACCTCAGATTCTTCTTGGTGCTTATGCTCCCCTGCTCCCGCCCTTGCTTTGTGCAACTAAGCCTCTGATACTTGCGTCAATCCCCGACAAATGCTTCCCCATGGTCTGTCTCTCCTCTTTGGTGGTGCTCACATTAGAATCAGTCGCCGAAAAGAATTTCATGTGTACTTAATAGCACCCCCCCAAAAAAAAAAAAAACCCCAAGGTATAACACTCTCCAACTCACCCTGGTACCGCTCTCTGCAACTTGGGTCAGAACAAGATCTCCACTTCAGGCTATTATGCTTACATCAATCACAAGAGTCAACACTGGCATGCTCAAAAACTTTTTTCATCAGAATTTTTTAATAGAGGAAAAGAAGAATAGCGAGGAGGAGAGGCTATTCTATTTTGTTGGATCTTGTCTGTCCATTGTCCATTTTCTGATAGCTTGATGGAAGGAGATAATGTATCACAATGTCGTACTTTTGGGAGTTCAGACACCCTTTTTTGCTTAAGAGTGTCAAAGTGCAATTGAGTTGCTTCTGATTTTTAGCTTCTTTTGTGTAGACAGTAAGCTGGGATTCAAGAGGCAATTATGCAATTTGCCACTTGCTTTGTTGTTCTTACTAGTGACGCTTCTAAATGCAGAAAATGGAGAAACTGAAATATATATGCCTTCAATATGCAACAGCAACTCAGTGGTTGATTGCATCTTCTGTGGACAGTCCAAAGACAGACACAGTATCTGATGGTTCACCTGTGCTGGAAAAGTTCAAGCATTTGAAACTAAGGAACCGGTCTCAGAAGCAGAAATTAACCACTGGAGATGCAAAAGCGATTGAATCAATTCTGTATGTAATTGCAAACTCTCTCTCTCTCCACACGCGTTCACACAAACACAAATTCAGTCACAATATACATCTCTCTCTCTCAAGCTGGTAATTGTGCAGGACGTTTGAGAGGGAATTCAGTGCTGAGCTTCGTAGTTTAGGACCCATTTTAAGCAGTAGTGCCCGAGCAGAGCCATATTTAACTCATCTTGCGCAGCTGATTCTTGGCGTTGGAAGGGATGGATAAGTTCTCTTGTAAACCATCACCTTGGGTAGCGTAGTGGTGTGGTTTTGATGTATTTGCTCCATTGTAATGTTTTGCAAATGTAATCGTTCCCCTTGGCAAACTAACAAGTAATGTGTGTAATCCATATCTTTGTGAGCTTCTTTTCCTTCTCTGGTGTTGCACCGGTAAGTTAACTTATTCCATATGAACTGACGGCACATGGTTACGTTGTCATCGTTGGTTGTTGCCGCCTCAAATGTTTCCTGGAATGGGCAGTCTTGGTAACCAAGTTTTTGGCTTGCAAATCTGGAGATAGTAGTTGTATTGTAGCCTTGTGTCATGCCTTTTGCACATGTTTGGACAAACTTGACCCTTTCATGGGACGACATAGGCATACCAACCTAATGCAATCTATATGGTTCCCTGTAGAAGTAATGGCGCAATGAGCACCTTTGCTTTACTGTTTAAGCAATGGCTTCGGATGTTTGGTTCAATTTGATGAACGTTGTAATGAGGTTATAACTCGTGAAAAATGACTGGAATGTTCCAATTCCATTATGTTGACTGCTACTACAGTTTTTCATTTCTCTTTCAACATATACATACAAGGACATTGACAAATTACGCCTATCATTGCTCTTATAATTATTTAAAGCGATATTATCCGTAAGTCTCTTGAGATCATAGGACAATTATAGTCAACTTCATCATTGACTTTCTAGAAGTTGCATGTTAGATCAGAACGTATATACCATTATGTTATATTACTTTTTGCTGTCCATACATTTCCTTTTTCCTCATGTCAGCATATTGTATTTAAAAAAAGGTCAATACTACCCTTAAATACGTATGTTCGTCTTTAATTACGTTTATACGTAGCTATCTTTTCTCTCACCCTCTCCTTTTCTTAGCAATTTGTATGTGCCGACACCATGTCCTCCACAATCAACCATCATGGCACCACCCAACACTACCAAACACCCTTGCTATCACCCAATTCGTGCGTGTGCGCATGTGTATGTGTGACCATTCGCCGCCGATTTCCCCTCAAGCAACGACAGAGGTGCCAAAATGTATGGCCGGGTTGGACAGGTCTGGGCCGACCCAAAAAAAAAATGTTTTTCTTTAAAAATCCTTTTTAATTTGTGATAAACATAAATTTGTGATAAAATTGTTTATAGGCATTCTTCCTATAATCCAGACTTGGGACCGACTGCTTGTAAACAAATAGACGAAGTTACTTATTTTTGTATATATGAAAAATTAATCGTCTAAAAAAGTGGAGCATGTTCATATACATTTTTTACTTTAAAATATTTGTTTGTTCAAAAATATCTATGTTGTCAATGTAAACTATATTTTGAAAAAACTCTATTCTAAAAAGTTGAGAAAAGGAAAAGAAATAGAAATTACCTATCATCTGGAAGATCTTTAAGGCTTTGATTGCTCTTTTGCCTATTATCAATTAGTTTATATTGCTTCCAGTATTTCACATCAAGATAATCTTTTCAACAAATACATAACTCCGATGACTCGGGGTTAAGACAACTCCTCTTATCATTCAATAAAATTATGCTCGCTGAAAGTCACGATTCTGAAGCAACCTTGGAGGATTGCACTAGTAGTACCTCACGTGCAATTGGGATAAAATACGATAAACTTTTTCAATTTGTTTCCAAAAAGTTCGTAAATCACAATGCCTTTTCTCATCTAATGACAATGAAACATAATTATTAGTACCTGCATATAACCTAGTTTCATTAAAAGAGACATGTATAGTGTTCTTCTATTATTGGTATTGGACTATTGGTTGTTTTGCTGGCACACTTACGTAAATGTGATCTATAACATATCTTCTCATCTTTCGACGATAAGGCGTGCGCGCGTGTCAACGGAATTTTGATATATTTATAAAGATTTTCAAACAATGAATTTATGGACGTTGTAAGCAGGTCTATTGCAATTATCCATAACCCATTTTTTTTTAAAATTTCTTTAATTGCATAATTTATATCATGTAACTTGAACCTTGGATTCAAAGCAGCGCAATAGGCAATTTTGACCAATATTTAATAAATTTAATGTCCACTTGTTCCATTATCACACTAAACATTTCCTTTTCTCTCCATTGTTCTAAAATTTTAGTCATTTTACATAATTCAACTATAGCGAAAGAGGATGTAGGATAGCACGTACCAGACAATAGAACGATAGACTTGTAAGATACCTCAAAAAATTCAACTAGGTATTTAGCTAACTGCCATTCATTGAGACTTGGCAAGCCTTGTGAGACGCTGATTAGTATGCAGTGAATATAAACTTGTTTGTATACCATAACTCGTAAAAGTATAGAATATGTGGAGTTCCACATGTGGTAGACATCTGTAACATGTCTCCTACGAGGCAAATTATGTTGAGCACACAAAACTTTAAATTCTTGTATTCTCAAGCCCGAAAATAATTGATCCTACAACAGTTAAACTATCTTGAATAGTTAAATTAATTATATTACAAGCACACTGAACATGAACAAATTTCCCATTTAGTATAAGTCCGGTCCTCTTTAACAATTTTCAACAATAACATCATTATTGGAAGCATTATCAAGACTAGCACTCATTATATTGTCAGCTATTTTAAACTTAGTACATGGGAGTAGGAGTATTAATGTGGTCAACTGAGATGCATTCTTGACTAACATGTTGTTGATATTGTAAAGCTATATATTAAAAATTAGGAACATTTTGGTTAAAAGCAAAAACTTCTAGGTGTATGTACCCATTGTTGGTTGCTCTTTAAGTTATGGTCCTCGTGGTGGTGAGCGTTTTTTGCTACGCAATTTTGATAGTCTTAAAGTAGACATGTTTTTTAAAATATTTGGAAGAAATAAAAACAAAACTGGTAGGACTAATTAAATTGTAAAATAATAAAAGTAATTGATAACACTGTTTAGGCAAAACCTGTCAACTAATAATTAAAGATTATCTATAAATGAAAAACTGAGAGGTTAGTATTTAGTAACAAATAAGAATAAACAAGAAAGTTTGTCGATAAGAAAGAGTTGTATAATTGTAATTGGGGTGTGAATATTTTGAAGAAATTAAATTGATATATAGATTTTTTAAACCTCACAAAAGACTAAAATACTCTTGAGTTCAATGTTCATTCAACGCGTCACATTGAGAATAACTCGACCTCGATGGTTAAGCAGTCCAAATCAAGAGGTATAATCTTCTACCCTTTCCTTTTTCATAGTAGCTTAGAAGAGTCATAGATTAAATCTCCTTCCCTACAACCAAGTTTTGGTTTGTGAAGCATTATAACCAATTTTCTTTACTTTCAACTAGAAGAAGATGATATCTAGAGAATTAATCAGAATTCAACCGGAAGAAGTTGATTATGATTAAACCTCTAAAACTGTAAAAAGAAAAATTTAGGTTGCTCTCCTAGGGTCGTTCAGAACTACATAGTTTTGATTACGATTAGTTTGATATGGTATATAGGCTACTCGACTCCTGAATAATTGATGAATATTGTCGCCTCAACAAGTGATAGTTGAAGCAATATTGTTGCAAAAACATACTGCTTGAGAAGAATAATCGAAAGAGAGTACAAAATATGATTTAACAATGGCGGAAGGAGTTGTATATTATAAGAGAGAGTGTGAAAATTAAGGTACAAATTTTCCATTACTTTGTCAACACATATATACAAGTACAAGCACAATTATGCCTACTACTGCTCCAATAATAATTAAATGATTCGTTTGTAAGATTCCATCTAAGATTACAGAGTCAAATCTAAGCAAGAAAACTATTTCCTTGATGCACAAGGGATCTGTATACTACGATGAGATTTACAATTTTATTCATGAAAATAAAAGAGCATACATACTTACCGAAACAAATTAATAGCATTTGCATGTTGTGTTAGACTTAAATTTTGTTCCATACTTGGATGCACGTTTCTAACGGATAGGAAATATAAGAAATTTGACATCGGGTACTTAGCTTATATAATTGAACGATACATGCATATCGAAGACAAAGAAGTATGAATAATTTTAACTAAGGTTCATTTCTCATCAATTTTCATCACATTGTAAGACTGAAAATATGTATTGCTAGTAGTTATCTTAAAAGTAGGAAGAGTTTTTACACATTTTCATTCCAAAAAAATATCCTTACTTCAAAAAACAAATTAAAAAAAAAAAATACCTCACCCTCCTTGTGTGAGAATCCAAACGTGGGGAGAGCACCGAACCCATTGCCATTGATTATTTATGTGGCTCAATTTCCAGTCTCTATCTACCCACTACCCTATCTGTGAAAGAGGCCACCATGTTTTAGGTTGTGTCCATCTACAAATGTTCATGAAAGTATACTTTGATAGAGCATTTACAGATAGCAAAAAATTGGTTCGTTGTACCAGTGGTGCCTTCAACATTTTGTTGTGCACGGTGAATCTGCAGTGAATTGTCTTTTTGTGTGGATATTTATGGGTAAATTTCCCCACACTATGCCCTATATGGACAAGCGTTGGTACCTCAAATATCAGCCCTTTTTTAATGAGGATAATTCTCTGAAACATTATTGTTCGCCACTGTTTCTATCAAACTCGTGTCGTGCCACACAACACACACTCATGGAACCACTTCATTTTCACATTAGTAGGTGTAGAACATAGATGCAAAAGAGATATTTTATACTATTCCTCCTTTTATATGTTTCTTTCTTATCCTTTTTCAAGATATTAATTTGTCAATATACAATCTTAAAAGCTACTGCTTCAAATTTCTGGCTTCTGATATCTCCTATTTCTTAGAGGTTATTGCTTAAACATGATTACTGAGGCAAGAGTTCTTCTTTCATAATCACTTACGCTTGGAAGTTGTCGATATTGTAGTATTGAGAACCTTGTCTTGCCCTTAAATGACACTTATACAGCCTACCCACAATGGCATGTGTATTCCTGAAAATTTTAGCCTGTCTTCTTATCTGTGGAGTTATAGTAGGACCCTTTTCCGCTCTTGAATGCAGTAACTTATGCTTCTTAAAAGTAGATATGTAATCTGTTTAATTTATTTCTTTTTTATGCATTGTTCTTTCCCTGTGATTGGAGTTAGGAGATGGTTGTGGGCTATGTTACTTCACAACAATTATATTGGCTCTATGGGGAGCTTGACGTACTTGTCACCGTTAAGGAACATATTGCTTGGATAATCATCCACATACGTATTTTTGGGTGGACGCGGCGAAGAAATGGATCGTAAGCTAAGCTAGAGGACCACATTCTCTCCTTGTTTGTTTATTTACTTATCATGCAACAAGGTTCTTTTTCTACTTTATTTTCCTTGAGCTCCTTCTGTTCTGCTGCTTTTGTGACAATTGTTATTTTTTTATTCTTCTTATGCAAAATATAGAAATGAAGAAGACGGGGGGTAATCTAGATGGCTTTCAGAATGTGATTACCAGCCAGCATTCCTTTTTTCCATTTCCCTTTCCTTTCCTTATGCGGTGCTCAAACAAAAATGACTATTGTCATTAGACCTCTCATATAATACTAAAAAAAATTAGTGAACAACATACAAGTGCGCCCTGGTTTGCTTAAATATAAGTCATTAATGACCAATTTTCAAATTTCAAAAGAAGTAGTTGTCATACTTCAAACGTTAATTGTGCTTTAAACAACAAATTGTAATTGAAGAAGTTATTGGGTTGAGGGCCGTGATTGATTCTACATTGACAAGCGTAGAATTGGAATTCGGGCTTCAAAAAAGTTACTGAGACTTTGAGGTGACCTTTTTATTCGGTGGTTGGTAGGTCTTAAATAAAATTGGATCCTAGACACTGTTTTGGAATTAAGAAATGATACATATTTTGTATTAGTTTTAACTCATGCATGGCTCGTGTCTTAATTTGATATTCAGTTCTTAAATTTTATTTTATTTTACCGGAGAAGCATGAAGGAAGTCAATGTTCTTGAGCAATAGTTAGTGCCAGCTTCAGAAAGAAAAGGTTAATCCATTTCACTTGGTTACCTCTACTGAGGACGCCATATATCAGAATGTCTCCTTGATGTAATTGACTCTGGTGCTAATGATTTTGTCAAATGTCTCTGGTGCTAATGATTTTGTAAAAAGGAAAACGTAAAGGGCAAAGATGGAAAAAGTTTATTAATTATCTCGGCGGCATTAACGAATAAAAACTCCGATCCTTAAGGTCAGAGAATGAAAATGACCTCCTTGATCGTGTACGAGCCTTAACAGCGAGACACAACATTTTTGTTCTATAATTACAAGGCTCGTTATGACAGTAAGTGTAGTAGCCTCTAAACAGAGTATCAAACACATGAATACCTCCACCTGACCCATGACTCTAAGCAAATAACCTACAGAAAATCACCAATCCTGACATCTCACTTGTTGCGCTTGACATGCTTAAAGGTTTCAGGACAAGTCTTTCCAACGGCCATTGGAAGATCAGCCTGTTGAGAATATAAATTTTACGTTGGGAAATACCGAATAACATTTAATATATATAAGTTTTGTGGGTATCTCTCCTCGTTATTAATTCATTTTGAGTTGAATGGTTTCACATGTTATTAAAGCGGTTTGGTTCAGGCTCAAGAGACAATTCAAAATTATAACCCACCGTCACCAAATTTTAATTCATTCACATGCATGGCCCACTCAAAAGAAGTCTAAGGGATGGGGTGTGTCGATGAGAATGTAATCCCACATTAAAAAAAAAAAAAAGATTAACATCATTTTAATATATAAGCCTTACAGGCTTATATATTAAATGTTACACGTGAGGACACAAAGTTTCAAAATGTAACACTTATGTCCATTGACAAACGGAATACAAAAATACTTAACGGTTTTGATAAAAAGACTTGATTGCCCCTGATTTTAAAATAAATTACCCACTTAATTTACTGTTTATTCTTCCTCTCCCCACACCTAGCACCCACACCCCCCCGCACGCCCCCACCCCGCCCCCACGTCGTCTACCTCTTCCTCTCCCCACACCTAGCACCCAGACCCCCCCGCCCCCACACCGTCTGCCTCCCCCTTCCCCGTCACCCGCCCACCCCGTCATGCCCACAACCCCCTTCCCTGGCGACAACCGAGTCAATGCCGTCACCAAACCCGAGGCAATCCATCTGCGCCACCCAGCGTCAGGAGGCCTGATCACCGTCAGCGCAGTAGCAGGCCTTCCGGAGAGGCACCGGTGGGGCAAGATCGCGGTCTCACTCCCGATCTACCTGTCGCCATACCGGTCGCCACCATCACCGCCGCGACCTACGTCCGTACCCCTCGCCGTCAGAGATCGCAAGCATCACCGAGCTATGTCGCGACACTGGCCTCCTCCTTCGAGATGCACGCCACCGTGACCACCAGCAAGGCAGCGCCATCACCACCACGATGGGCTTGCACCATCGCGCCCACCGGTATGATCGCCGTCGTTGCAATGGCCAGATCTGTCTCCTTCCCATCCAGTCTTCCTCCCTCCCTCACCAAGGGCTTGCCGGCGTGGTGGGGCAAGTCTGTCGGATGGTGGGGCGAGGGGGACTGCCGGCGGCGTGGGTTTGCCAGGTGCTTGCCGGAGGCGTCTCGGCAGCTTGGGTTTGCCAAGGGGCTTGCCGGAGTGGTGGGGTGATTCTGCAGGATGGTGGGACGAGGGGGCTGCTGGAGGCGTGGGGCGGCAGAGGGGGGCTGCCGGCGGTAACTTCAGATTTAGGATTTAGATTGAGGAGAGAGAAAATTAGGATATCAAATTATTTACGATATACTGTACAGGGGTAGTATTGCCATTTTCAAAATACGTAATGACAAAAATTACACTCTTTGGACGGAATAGTGACGGTTGGATAAAAGAGTTACTTTTTTTTAACGTTTTTGGTCACGTATGTTATATTTTGAAACTTTGTGTCCTCGCGTGTAATTACCCCCAAACCTCAGGGATATAGGTGTAATTAGCCCTTGGTTTTATGTTGAATACTTTCCGAAAACTAATAAGCACCAAAATACTTTGAGGTTGGTGTGAGTTTTTGCTCTAAGGTTGGTGTGAGTTCTCTCTCTCTCTCTCTCTCTCTATATATATATATATATATATATATATATATATATATATATATATATATCCAATCTTTTGTTGTGGTCCTTATCATTTTGCGAAAATGATCATTAGTTAAGTTTTGCTGATTAAACTTTCGTCACTACAAAATGAAGAAGAAGAAGAAGATAAGTCTGTACTTTCGAATTCTTTACCGAGATAAAAGTAAAAATATTGTATGCTAAAATAAGTTATTGTATGCTTTTTGAGGCAAAAACAACTTGTTACATAATTGTATGATCTACTTGTTCTTTGTGCTTAAATGCTGCAAGACTATTTCTACTTTCTAGTTTTTATTCTACTCCCATATTTGTACCACACAAGTAAGCCAATGTCATCAAAATATTTTCAAGGACGAAAAATTGATCAAAAGCATATTGCCCAATAAGTAATGCTCCTTCACAAATGGTGGATTCTTATATGCAATTTGTCGGCGCATTTGTTAGAAAAGAAAAAGGAAAAGTATCTGTCCGTAAAATCTGGTGTAATTGGGCAACTATTATTTTAGTACAATGCATTAAATCTCCTTTCTTGGCAATTATACTGATATGACGATAATAAATTAGCGTGATTATGATTGCGACAATAGTAGGATATTTTACAATGTATCCAGAAAAACTAGTTATATAGAGTTCAATTAATAAGTTATAATACAATGTACCTAAAAAAATTAGATAAGACAATTAGACAAGTTCAATTTGAAATGTCCAATTTAAGTAAAACTTTACGGGAGAGTGCCGAATAAAAGGATGACATTTGGCTCAAAACGAGAGCTAAACTCGTATTCTAGCTATATTTTGATATTGATCTATTCACATTGAAGGGTAGCATCGGCTCTAAAACATTACCCTATTGTACTAGAAAAACATGGCTTGAAATCAAATCGACTTAATGTATGAAGATTGGAACTTAAGAAGAGGATGTTATCTCATATTCTAGTATTGGCCCTCTCAAAGAGTTTTCTCTCAAGAATTGAAGTTGAAACAAAGCAAGCTTTTTCGCAGCTTAAAGTATTGGCAATAAATTAAAAGGATCGCCAGTAACCTTTTCTAATGAAATCTGCTGCATTATACTCCACGGTTTGGTTGAAGCAATTCAGAGAACTGAGAGTCAAAGACCACAGTGTGATTAGTACATTCAATGCTGCTCTAAATCTCTAAATTTCCTTCTTTCCATCAATAGACCACCCTAATATATTTGCGGTTTTACCTCCATGAATTTTGCTCCCTACTGCATTCTGATTCCTTTCCGTTTCCAAACTTCCTTTTGGACCACGTTTACAAACTCTAAACAAGCAATGAAACTGTTAGTGCATTCTTTCAAAGATCTTGCAACAGCCGTTCAGAGTAGGTATTCAGCTATAAAAGGGAAATTAATGACTCTAAAAATCAGCGGAAGTAATTCTTTCAAGGAACAAACATCAGTCAAAATGATTTCATTGAGAGAGAAAACATCTATAAACACAGAAAATGATCTGAAACTAAATCTTCAGAATCAAGTGAACGATTCTTGTTATGTGGACTACTGTAAACGATTTAACCTCCAGTTAAGTAGTGTGCAGAAACGTACGTTCGTCTGCTTTTCCTTCTTCTCCTTGTTGCAAAGAGAAATTAGAGAAACCTTCTTGAAAATGGTGTTTGGTCAATGTTTCTGTGCATGTCTTGCTCTTGTTTTCATGGGCTTGGGCATGACAGATGGCCAAACACATGGAAGCTGTGAAAAGCACAGTAATTGTCGATCCAGCATCATCTGGCACTGGCCATTTCAAAACCATCCAATCGGCTATCGAATCAGTTCCTTCAGGGAATAGGAACTGGGTTTGTATTAACATCAAGGCTGGTGTATACAGGTTTGATTTGTTGACGTTCTTAGGATCTATGGCCATATTTACTAGCTTTTTACTCCGATATCGTACTAAGTTTATAACGTAAACTGGAGTGCATGCAGAGAGCAGGTGAATATACCTTTTGATAAGCCATTCATCTATCTGCAAGGAGAAGACAGACTCAAAACAACTGTTGTTTGGGGTGCTTCTGGTTCGATCGTGGCAAGCGCTACTTTCATCGCTCATGCTGAAAACATTGTCGCCAAAAGCATAACATTCATGGTAGGAAGCCCTCTACGTTTTCATTTTTCGCTTACTTGGACGCATGCAACCATAATTTCACCTTAATATGATTTTCCTTCATTGTGTGAGTTTAAATGCAAAATTACCAGCAAGACAATCCCTTTTTAAGCAATCCCGAAAATTTCTAAGTGAGCATCTTCAGTTTCTATGACCCAAAATGCCTACATACAGGAAAGAAAAACCGAAGTAAGAGGTGATACGTACCCAATGATTTCACGTGCTGCCTCCGCCACTGTACACCCCCTAATACGAGTCGAAAAGTTTGTAGCACGTTGTATGCTAAAAGTATTGTTATTTGTGAAAGGCTAAAATTACATTGTTACATTCTTAAGAACAAGAAGTGAACTTGCACAGACTACAAGAAAAATGGTGCCTACAGTTCTCTCTTTTTAATTTGTTGATCCTACAAGATAATAGGCAGTGCTCGTTTCACAAGGAACCATTGCGCCTATACAATCTTTCTCCAACTACTGATCTTGAACAGAACTCATTCAACTATCCGCCGGAAACCCAAGGCCGCAACAGCGCAAAGGTGGCGCCTGCTGCCATGATATCTGGCGACAAATCTGCCTTCTACGACTGTGGCTTCGTGGGACTTCAAGACACGTTGTTTGACGACCAAGGCCGGCATTACTTCAAGCTTTGCACAATCCAGGGAGCTGTAGATTTCATCTTTGGGGCTGGCCAATCGATTTATGAGGTAAAATTGTTCTAACATAAGATCAGGTTCTCAAGCGCATCAAACTTCTACCTCAAGTATGCATCAAAATCAACCTGCATGTGGACTTTCCTGCTGAATTCAACTTCATTTGCTGCATGTAGGGCTGTACCATAACATCAGTAGCTTCAAAAGAAAGAAAGGGCATACAGGGCGTCATTACGGCGCAGGGACGATCAAACCCGAAGGACTCAAGCGGGTATGTGTTCAAAACTGCAGCGTTGTTGGTACTTCACAGACCACCTTGGGAAGAGCATGGAGAGACTATGCAAGAGTTCTCTTCTTTGAGTCATTCTTGTCGAACTCCGTTGTTCCTGAGGGATGGACTGCCTGGGAACATGCTGGCCAAGCGTAAGTCATTATTACTGCAAAAGGGAAAAGGTTCATTCGGAATAATTTTCATGCTCTCTGACTGTTTTAGGAAAGCGATAGTTGAACTCTACGGTTTATCATTTGAGGTTCACAATGGTCGGTAAGCCATCGAAACTGTCGTTCAAACCTTCAAAACTTCGATAAAAGTACACGTCGAACTCAAATAACTTTTCTCGGAGCTCATCTGTGACTTCCCATGTTTTTTTTAATGTAAATCCATAAAAATATATAGCGGCAATTATGTCACCACTAAAAGTAAGACTGCAAAACAAATTGCAAATTGGCTGCAATGTGCAGTTGGGATGAGGAGTGCACATACCCTTGTGCATCATTGGGATGCTTGATGTATGCCATTTGGTACAGATTTTTTCAGATCTCCATGAAATGAAGCAGCATGGATCGCTTGATTCGGAGACATCTTAATTATTCTCTCTCTCTCTCTCTCTCTCTCTCTCTCTTCTCTTTTAGCAAATTTACTGAGCATGCAGATTAATGCTTTTTTAACCAGAAGGGATGCACCCAAGTTAACTCAGGCTCCCTAGGAGGATAGTTGAGCTGACATTGCATTCGAATTATTATTATACCGCTTCTTCGGTCTGCTATATATTGCTTTTGCTTAAATATTGCAGCCTTGGGTATACGCCTAGTGTTTCTTCATAAAATCGATCAACGTGCAAACTTTTGAGCAGCATATGAGTAGCTCTCAGCTCTCCCAGTATATGCCCCGAAAGTCCATGGCTAAAAAGTATTTCATAAACTAGTTTGATAATTATTGTAAGTGTAATTGATGTGTTGGAAGTGACTTTGAATTTTCATTTCAGGGTTTTGCCAACGTTTGCCGAGCATGGATGCCGTGGACCAGGATCGGACACTTCGAAGCGCGTCAAGTGGGAAAGCCAGCTGAGCCCCGCCACGCTGTCGTCGCTAACCAGCATGTCATTCATCGACAGTGATGACTGGATTCGCCACCAACCTTTCAACATGTTGGCTTGATCCCTTAGCAACAGTTGTTCATATAGCATAGCACTCTGAATTAGCCAATTAGCAGTTACCCTTCATCTATGAGGTCTTGGGGGAAAGGATTTGGCCGGATGGGGCTATTTATAGGATGAGAACTCACGGGGTCATAGTTTAGTTTTGAAGTATCTTTTTTTTTATAATAAGATAATTGTATTGAAAATGAAAGTCAAGGTTAAAAAGTCTGATGACAGAAGGCCTTAAGGCCATACACCATATCGTACCAAAAGATAACATAAAGCAAAATATAGAGCAGAACTACTATTAATAACCCATTTAAAACAAAAGTACATTAGCTACGTAAACTGTCAATCACTCAGTCTTGGTATACCATCATCCGGGCCTGGCAAGCAAAAAAAAACCAACGATTTCGCGTCAGTCAAGCGATGTGGGGCTGCTCTCGCAATATTATACCGATGAAACTTATTCAGAAGATGGCATAGGTCATATATAATCGGCGCCACTGTATCATAGATATCCTCATATTCCGACATCTGAGATAAAATACATTGAGATCACGTTAGAACAGTTATATGAAGGAATTTCCTACGTAAAGCCCAAGTAAAAGCAGTTAAAAGGCAATGTGCTAATGCAATATAGTTATCCGAGCTTGCTGTGGAGAAGGAAGCGGATCTACATCGGGTGTTATTTTGGAGGCATGTTACCCCAATGCCTACCCGGAGTCGTGTAGGATCAAAGTGTGTATGTAGATACATAAGAATCAGGCTGGGGTTAATACATGAGCAAGGCGACACGTGGATAGAGGGGAATGTTCGGTACATTGATGTGATTACGTTCCCTATTAGGTGAGCAGTTTGGTTGGGACAAGTTTCGCGGGAAACTAGGAAGCCTATGGGTGTATGTATATATGGATGATGTAAGACTAGTTATCTGTTGGATTATGGTTACAGGATTAAAAGGGGTTTGGCGAAAGACTAGGTTGTTTCTATGTACCCAAATAGACCATATAGTAGTAAAGAAGTAAATGATAGCGAGCCATGATCGTCTTGAGGATGGATGAGGTGCAAGCCATACAATGAGCCATTCTCGAAAAGTACATCCTAAAGCAGACGTCCCTATACCCAGAGGTATACCAAACCAAATAATGCGGACCATTGGGCAAAGGAAAAAAACAAGGATCATATCTTCAGGTTGTGCATTGCACAAAGGACATAAGTCCGTATCAATGATTTTTATCCTCCAGTAGGTTCATGTGAAGAGGTAGCCGGTCCCACAATAGTTGCCATATAAAGAAATTAATCTTGAGTGGTAGCTGGAGGGACCATAGTTTCCTCCATGCATCATATGGGAGTACTGGTGGTTTGGGAAGGGGCTGGATGATCTTTGATTAACGAGCATACAGGAGCCAATAGGCGGAGTTAACATTATAATTGCCATGCTTAGTGAACCCCCAAACCCGTTGATCCTCGAAATCATTTTTAGCAATGTAGATTGCTTGAATGTGTTGGCCAATCTCTGAAGGAAAGAGGTTGTTGATTTTATGTTGATCCCACGTGCCATTAGTAATCAAATCACAGACTAGTTGGCATGGTTGGCTATTTGTCATCGGCTGGGTAGTCATGAGTGGAGATTAATCAGGGATCCAGTAGTCCCGTCAAATATTAACCTGTCTACTATTTCCAACTTGCCATCGTAATCCCTCGACAAGAGTTTGCCGTCCAATGAGAATACATTTCCAGACCGGTGAGAAGGTACCAGAATAGGGGGATTGTAGGGAAGGTTGGCGTACACAGTGCTTGCCACAAAATAGTTTTGACACAAGTGTATCAGGTTCAATCCAAATATTCCATGCTACTTTGGCCAGTAGCGCCTTGTTCATAAGGTGCAGGTTTTTAAAGGCCAAACCACCGGTGGATAGGGTTCCACAAAGAGCATGCCAATTTATCCAATGAATTCCCCTTGCCCATCCTTACCAGACCACCAGAAATTTCCCAATAGCGATTCAATTTTACGACAAACTTTAACCGGAAACGGCCAAACCTGCATGTGATAGATAAGTAAAGAATATAAAACAGATTTAATTAAAGTAGCCCTTCCTGCTTTATTTAGAAGTAGGCCTTTCCACGAAGCGCATCGTGCCCGGATACGGTCCGTTAGCTCGCGAAAAAAATCCGCTTTCTTGGTTGTGATGTCCAGGGTGCCTCCAAGATGTGTTCCAAATTCACATGTCATCGTAAATCCGAGCTTCCGTCGGACAAGGATGTGTGTGGTTAAGCTCGAGTTTGGACTTAAAGTCATTGCTGATTTTTGCATATTGACTTGCTGTCCAGACGGTGAAGTATCTTCACTTGGTGAGATATTCAAGTATTCACATGGTGAGAACGTCTTCAAGCACTTGAAGTTTGTCTAGTATTTTTTGAAACTTGAGATGCCTCTGGTGCTGCATGGATTTGAATAGCAGTCGACTTGCGCCTGCTTCGGATAATGCCTACAAAGTGGCCAGGTAACTAGCTCTTTTGCTGCTTCTGAGGTTTCCGGTTTGTGTCAAGGGCGGGAACTTTTCCTCCTGTTTGTTCAGCCGAGGTTGCAGGGCAAAATGGCCATCAAAGGATTTTGTGGTTTGGGGCCAAAACTACTACGAATATGAAACATCTGGTGTTATAACCAATAGTTTCTTGATTTCTTCTCATCATCTCAAAACAAACCTAAGGTGTGGATACTACTACTTGTTCACGAGAATTTATATATGTATTCGCATGTAGGAGGAAGGGATGAGGCTCGTCCTCACCGTAATTAGTGTCTTACTATGTCATGGGCTGTGCGAAACTATGTGCTGCACACCCAAGTTTTGTGACAACACAAAAGGGCAATGTTGCTGTGTCTTAGTAGTCAGTACTATTACATTACCAATGAGGTTCTTCAAGTTAACAAGGAAAAGAAGTGAAGGTAACTTCGTAAAAAGGTCATCGCGCCGAGTAAAACGAAAAGGCAGAAAGTGAACTGAATTGTGTCCAAGGACATTCTCTCCATGCCACAAAACTCTACATTCTGTGTATCACACGACATTGGCTCCATTCTAAGGTAGAATTCTGCCTTCTAACCTTACAAGTGAAAACTGGAACAACCTAAACCAAGAGTTTTCGGTACAACAAAAATGTTGATCATTACACTAGAACATCTGCTTTAAGTATGAAAGTGATTGGTCATAAACTTATTACGCTATTTGGCGTACTAATAATCTAACAAATTGCATTTGACGAAGTAGCTTTAGAATGAGTAAATAAAATTCACAACAGCTTTACCATTTCCATATCTAACTATCGTCTCGGTCCCTCAAGAAAAAAAAGCATCCTAATCGCATCATTACCAGCTGAAACATTCCAAAATCTCCATTTGAATTCCCATCCACCACCCATATTTAGGGTTCAATCACAAACAGAGGCTGCCAACAGAAACAAGTAGTAGTCAGTAAAGTGGAAAAAACAAAGCAATAAAGGCACAAATGTGAGGCATTTGATAATTTCGTTCGTCTGGGAGACTCACGGTGTCAACGCTGACTGGCTTGCCATCTTCTGCAACAACCTCAACGATAGTTCCTGATTGATCAGCCTGGGGGCAAAATAGAACCAAAATAATGAATATTAGCATTTGTTCCGGGCTGGAATTATTATGGCCTGCTGTATAAGAAGTAAATGTTACAGATCAAGCAAAATAAATTCTGCCATCACTTATCAGTCTAGTAGATTACTTCATTATAAAAATAAGATGTTGAAACCTACAGACAGATGTAGTTTTGCTGTAAAAGAAGAAAGAGGCCGTAAAAGGGATGAAGAATAAGAGGAGCCAACTGCAAACAAGTGTCAAATACCAATTACATCCATCCTGCAATAGCTGGGTTGGGAGCCCTAAATCATATCGCTCATTATACCAACATACTCGACGCTGATAAAAGGCCTACATATACAATATTGGTCCTGCTTATGCTGGTAAAAACCTTCAGCATAGTGTTTCTCTTTTTTGGTTTTTTCCCTGAAAGACACGAGGGCTACAAGCCTTAAACGTGGGTAGTACTCCACTACCAATAAAAGACATCAGCCTACTCTAGAAACATGAAAAGAAACTAAAAAATACTGAGTAGCAACCACAAACAAGAGAGAGAAGCAAAGACATTTGTCAAACAAGTGACCACGGAGAACCATAAACACCCCCACCCCCCCCCCCCCCCACCCCCCAAAAAAAAAATTTTAATTAATAAAATAATATTAATTGGGCCCCTAACCCATAAAAATGTCACCTTGATACAGAAGAAACCCCCTTCGATTCTTGTCAATCCTTCCACCGTTATCAGTCTAAGACTTCTCAGTTCTCACCCTTCTTAGAGCAGTCTCACAACAATGTGCTCATATAACTTGACGCATACTCCTCCTCACCATCATAAGAGAGATATAACAATTGACTAATTTTGCCAATTTCTAATATCATCCATTCCAGGTTATTCTTTGCATAGCATCTTAGTCTTCCTTCAGAGTCCATTTTGACCTTTACTTACAAGAACCTTGTCATAAAGCCCCGAACTTCTCTAAGATTTCTGTGCCCTACTTAGGAGCTCCAGTTCCCCAAACTGCACTCATCATCATGCATGTACCCGGTCATGTGGCCTTACAGTCTCTAGAGAGATTATTAGCCTTGCCCACGTCCGGAGCCAGCCACCTCCTCCTTCAAAGATTCTGCAACTCCAGACTTCGACAAAAAGTATATTTACACGTACAAAGAACTACCGTTCTCAGTGCTTCCAAAATAATAGATTAATGAGGTTGACGTTCTTGACATGCCAAATATATATAAAATAGTTAGATTCGCCGACCAGAGCAATTGTCCCCCGCTTTATCATCCTTACCAGCAATAGAAGTCGGTATGCCCAACAAAATCAGCAAAGCAATAAGATGAACATCTCTAGGTGTATAACACTATGGTCCACCTCAGAATGGAGCACACGGTTTTGGCTTCTACTATGGAAAAACTTGGCCCTGTCTTGGAAATCTCTTTTTCCCAAGGGTGAGGTTTGGAATCCAAAACCCCGGTATGGCTTTTTCGCTTTTGAAGATTCCTAATCAATTGCCCTCTACCCCTGAGGTTATGTAATAAATCCCATGAACCAGACTGGAAAGGCAAGCTACCAGCCCACAAGACTTTTTCCCATGCAAACCGTGGCTTCTTCAAGGTTCCTCCACCAGCCCCACTGATGAGCGCCTAAAGTTTTTTGGACAGCCAGCTGCAAGGAACTTGTGAGATTAAAATTTTAAATACACCAACCAACATAGACGGTCTTTAACTCAACCATCAAATGAGTCGCCCATGTTCTCCTGTCCATGCCAACCACATAAAGTACATGAAAATACCTCTTCGTCTTCAACCTTTTGTTCAACCGCTGAAGCAATATAGAAAGAAGCCCCTTGTCAACAGCCAAATGGGTACACCTACAGCTGTTAAGCTCACTCTAGCCTAGGCTTTATTGGAGGTTGGAAGCTTGATACTTACCTCAGCCAAAGCAGAGAGATATCCACTATGCTTGGCTCAAGACCAAAATCCGCAGAGTTTAATATAGAGGCATATTCTGTTGTATACAAACTTAATCCGTTTTGAAAAAGAGCCCCATTCCTGAACAACATGCCAGTTCTGATCATATCCGAGCCAAAATCTGAGCAAGACTTCTGGAATGAACTGCATAGCACACCAATCAGTTATAAACAGAAGAGCACTAGAGATAGAGCCATCCCATCTGTCTTTACACTCAGACCCCTTTCCAGTCGTCAACCAACAGCAACCAACTTCAGGTGTACAAAAATAAGATGCAAGACAACCTTACTGTTATTGATCTCTCTCCCTCCCTCGAGACCCTTCCCTAGCCTCAGCCACCAACAACAAGAAGAGAGAGATATCAGTTAATAGACAAAAGAAGCACTGACCGACGCTTGGACCAGCCACCCTCGCCAACCAACACTGCGATCCAGTGGCCGGCTCAGAATGCCTGTCGAAATTGACAGCCAAACAAGGTCCAAGAAAATCCAGAGAGGCCTCTTGACTTTTGCTGCACTATCCACCTTTATGAACAACTTCTAAGAACCTCGATACACACAGACAGAGAGAGAGAGAGAGAGAGAGAATGCATGCGTGCGTGTGTATGTGTGTCAGGAGAGCTGCCACCTCTCTGAACAAGGTGATCTCCATCATTTCCTACTATGACATGGTCCTCTCTTCCCACCGATTACCATCTTAAGGATTTGCAGTATGTTAACTAAATCCATGTTAAATTTATGAAGCAGAAGAAAAATCATATCTTCTCCCAATATTGTGCTAGAAGGTATAATGCACTTTCTAACCTACAAGTGTAATAACACAAGATTAGCAATCTTTCCCACAGTATCTTTCGTATTGATACAACTTACCCGCAGCATCAAGAATAAGGTAAAGAGAATTTAGTTGTAAGCTAATACTTCAAAGCTCAAAGCAAAAGTGGTTCCAAAAATGGTTATAACAAAGTACAGATTACAAAGAGATCATTAAAAATTAAGGTGCATGATATTTCCAAATCTCCTCATTATCAATTAACACAACCATGACAAAGTTTCAAGATACAAGAGAAATAGGATCCTGGACCCTGGTTCCGCCCAAAGATACTTAAATTTGTGGCTCCCAGCATTTTTGACAAAATTTGACACTAAGTCAGTGCAAGTCAAAAGCATCATGTGTATACTGCATATATCCTCTTAAGGACATGAACCACCGTGCATACATTGTTCACGTGAAGCCTAAATCTCAAGGACGATGACACACTACTGGTGTACCACGGATTATGATCAATCCATGCAACAAATGTTAAGGTGAGTTGCGATTACTCAGGAATCATTTCTAATGGCTTATATAAAAACCTAATCAATTGACACAGTCCGTAGGTCAAGCATGAGAAAATCAGGGAACACTTCCCACACAGACGTTAATGGAGATTAGAAGAACAAACTATCATCATTGCAATCTCCATCACTAAAATTTTGGAACTGAAACTACACATATCCAACTCACGTCCTCAATTTCTCATCCAGCAGAAGATACTCTAGGTATGCTAAGTATGATCAATGCAAAAAGGCTAAATATGTAGGTAAGAAAGCGCATTACTGTGGGATGGGATTATTGTCAGTAAGTAACCAAATGTGCCTCGCGAAAACTATATTTGCTGAATTATACTGCTACATGTCGCCTTACTGGACCAATCATCTTTCAAAACCAACATCCACCTTGTGCTTTGTCAGTTATAAAAACATAGTTCAAAACACACATTAGTTGCAAATGGTTTGATAATATATCAAGAGGCCAGTCTTTGTTTACCCTTCTTTCTCTCATTTTATAGTCCACTAAAATTCTTCCCATATGACAGAGGTCAGAGCCAGAGAACAAAAACGGGTCAACAAATGGTTAACAAAAAAAAAATTCAAACTTTTGAGAATGATACTTTTTGACTCCCAACATTTCTAGACATTTCCAACACGTTTTACTACAAAACTAAAAGCAAGGTGAACCATTTCTTAAACAAACAAATGAGATCAGAAGTAGGTTTTCCGACCAGAGGACAAAAAAGAGGGTTTGGGTGAAGGCAATTTAAATTTGCAATGGGTGTGCAGGTAGCATGGAAATGGTTGAAAAGTAGAGCAATCATCCCATCTAGTGAGACTGTCTTTGGATGCATTACAAAACTTTTCCAAAATATGCCCTACAATCAGATACAAAAGGTATCAGTTCTTGGACAAACTTGGGCATGTGTTCAGCACTTAGTTGCAGGAAAGTCTCTATATGGCAGCACCTCTGTATGAGAACCGCACTTATGCAGTATCAGGTTAGGAGCTCCATGGGATCCCATCCTAAGTTAACATGGAAACTCAATCCCATCTGCCAGACAGCAACATATGGAACAAGTGTCAGAGTACTCGGACATGAAGCCCTTTGACGAATGAGAACTCAATCTTGTGCTTTCCTCTATCTTCTCTTGCCCCCCTCTTCCTCCGAGTCCTTAAAGCATCCTTACTCCTTACTGACTATCCTCATCGAGAGAACAGAGATGCTCCATCCCTCACTCCCTATTTCTCTCTTTCTCTCTCAAGATTCGGCCCTTGTAAATCAATTGTTTCAATATTTGGCCCTATGCTATGAAGCACCGGTGCGGCACTTGGGGTGAAGCACCGGCACCGGGTACGCATCAGGTGCGGGTGCGGCATGGGTGCGTGTCCGATTTTATTAATTTATTTTTTTAATTTCTTAAATACCGGGTGCGTATCCAACCTCTGACCACCGCCAATCTGTGACCACCGTGCAGATCAGTGACCACCGGCGACCACCGGAGAAGAATCTGAGAGGAGACAGGAGACAGGAGAGGAAGAGGAGAAGAAGGAGGAGGAGGAGAAGAAGGAGGAGAAGGAGAAGGAGAAGAAGGAGATCTCACCGGCGAACCAAAGTGCGGCGCTGCGGAGTGCGAAGAAGAAGGAGGAGGAGATCCCACCAACGAGCGAAGTGCGGCGTTGTGGCCGGAAGAAATATGAGAAACCCTAATGGCTAATACCCTGTACGATGTTATTTTCATGGCTTGAAGTAATTAGAAATAACTTTTCACTTTTGTTATTTCATTTTTGTACCCTAACTTATTAAATCAGCCCCAATACTTCAAAGAAAATAATAGTACAGCACATACAAACTTCATTGTGTTCAGTTATGCACTTTTAATATTTACAAAACAGCTCAAACTTAACAAACTATCACCAATTTAGTTGAAAACTTCAAAATTCAAGAAGTAACATATTAAACTCTACAAATTCCCACTCTTTAGTTGGAATATTTATGCTTTCTACAAATATCAAATACATATAGAGATTCAAATTGTTTAGAAATTCAATGCTAAATGTATATATTAAAAAAATACTTATAAAATCTGCCGTATCCCCGCCAAACCTGTATCCTAAAATTTTCAAAATTGCCGTATCCGCGTATCCGCACCCGCACCCGCACTCGCACCCAAGTCCGTGCTTCTTAGGCCCTATGCATAACCCTTTTGGGAAGGAGATTTAACGCATAGAATTGCCTCGAGAAGTGAAAAGCAAAAGCCGAACTACATAATTTAACTACGTTTTTTTCCAGAGGCAAGTAGCTGGTAGCCAATTGGTCTGTACAAAAGTCACAAGTAAACACCATTCTGGTACTTCCAACAGAGAAAAAAAAACATGTATATACATGAGGTTAGGCAATAAAAAAGCAATTCACAAAGTTTACTCTAGCCACTCTCATAGTTGCCGTCTCCGCTTCACCTAAGTTCCAGCACAACCTTATAGGTACGTAGACAGATTTTAAAACAAAGTAAACGAGTATAGCGGGAGGGAAGAACATAAATGCAGACAAAGAATTGTACATTCGAACCTCACAGGTGTGAACACAGGATGTCATGAGGATAAACGAGGTGAGGAGGAAAAGTTGGTAAATTTAGATGTCTGATTTATTTCATGTCTCTATTCAACTTTAGTGCTGAACTAGAATAAGGGTGGCCGTTTACCAACTTCTTAGGTCTTAGCTTAGGAATATATTTGATATTTGATCACTAGAAGTTACTATCGCGAGGGCTTTGAGCCTCTCCCTTTCTTGCACCAGATTGCTGATTGGACTTCATTGAATCCCCCCCCCCCCCAACCAACCCCGCACCCAAGCCTAAAACTTCTTCCTCCTCTTTCTTTCTTATTTGGTAATTATTTGAGAAGGTCAACTGTTCTCTTTAGTTACCTTCATTAATTGAAGCGTCAAGCTGTTCCCTACCAAATGCTGCCTTTGGTTGGAGGTTTGTTAGAACCTTATCCATGTCTTCCAACCAGCATTAGACACTTATTTCCAATATTCCTTCATTGCACGGAGATCTATGAATCTTAGTTACCCAATCAGGAAACGAGCAACAGTACATCTTTCCAAACTGGGGAGATACGCATACGTTTCATGCAGTAAGAAAACTTTAGACCGCAAAAAGTAATCAAGAAACTAACAGTTGTCAAGCAAGAGTGGAACTTTAGGAGCTTATATCCTACAAAAGTACAATGGACAGAGAAAAGAAGCCTTACTTCTATCTCGTTCATCAACTTCATGGCCTCAATAATGCACAGAACTTGTCCCTTCTGCACTTTGTCTCCCACCTAAATAAAAAGTGCCTCATGTGAGCCCGAGAATGAACGAATGAAAGAATAGGAATCAACAAAAAAGAATGCTGCATAAGCAACTAGGCAGTGAGAATCACAGGTTTCTAAACAAACTCTTAAAAATTGCAATTAGAGAAGAATCACCTTTACGAATGGTGGTTCACTGGGTGCTGGACTTCTGTAGAAGGTACCTGCCATTGGGCATTTAAGAGGTGGAAGAGATGACGAAGACTTTGCTGCAGGTGGAGGTGGTCCTGGGGCTGCCGCCGAAGAAGCTGCTGGGACTGAAGGAGCTGAGGGAGCCGGAGCTGGGGCTGCTTGGTAAGCTGGTGGGGCTGCAGCTGCTGGGTGGCCTGATTGCATCATGACTATAGGAGAAGAAGATGGTGGCTGAGGCACGGCTTCCTTTTTACGTATTAAAAGTTCACAATCGAGCTGTTTCAACTGCAACTCAACAATATCTCTTGAATCAACTAACCTGCAAGACAGAGAAGCTGGACTAATGCTTCATTGTTCGTGATTTGAGGGAGGAAAAAGGAACTAGGAAATTGAGATCACATACTTGACGAGATTTGCTACTTGAGCAATAAACTCCGATATTGATTCTTCGGAAGCCAAAGCTGCAGGAGAAGCCTCATTTGTTGGCTTGTCATCAGATTTCGTTGAAGGAGTTGGTGCAGCGTTTGAGGATCCATCGACAGCAACCTTGAAGGCAATAGATGGCTCGAAAAGCGTATTCATGAACGAACGAAAATCTGAAAAAAGATCCTCTAATGAAAACCATTGAGAGAACCTTACCTCATTCAGCTGGGCTTTCACCACAGTGGAATGGTTCCTACTCAACCGCAAACTCTACAAGGAGGAAGAGATGTAATAGTGTGTAAGAGCTCGTCTCATATTGATTTAACAATAAAAATAACCTTGGAACTGGTTTCCAGCAGTTGCATTTGGGACTAAGCTATCTTCACAAAAAGACATTAGCTTCTAGGTAAATGAAAATCAGATGAAGCCCGGCAGTAAAACTCTACTCAACATTGTAAACTACTGCAGAAGTATCATGTCCTCATTAATGATAAGAAATCAAGACATTTCGATATCATAGTAAGATATGCTTCAGTATTATTTTAGTAGATCATCATTTAAAATGTGCAAAGTAGATAAAGTTATGACAAATTACTTTTCAGCAACCAACAGGGCCACATTGGTATAACAAAAAGAACAACTGTTTCAAGGTGTCGATAGTGTCAAAACCAAATAGCATGTATGATAGAAAAAAAAAGATAACGTGAAAAGCCTAAAGGTTTTGAATTTTTACGCCATGTCGAGCATCAGCAAAGATATACTAGGAGACATCTTATACAGTGCAAATTCGATAGGTATATTAATACTCATCTTTTGTTTAATAATCATATTAGTGAACGCATCAATGAAAATCAAAACTTGAAACAATCTACTTCGCAACAACCAACAGGTGCTCATACATAATTAACTAAAAATAACTGCCTCAAGGCATAAAATAAATGTATTTTAAGTTAAAAGCCCAAATGAAAACATTAAAAAAAAGACTAGAAGGTTTTGAATCTTTACACCATATCGAGCATCGCCAAGCATGCACTAAAATACGAGTTATTATAATTTGATATGCATTCATATGCACGTTTTTCCTTTTATCATACGCATATTATTATGCATGGTTTTTCTAAATATAGCATGAAGTATCATACATATTCCATATAGAGTACGACATTGGCAAAGTACGACTAAATAAGTAAGCCTTGTATCCAAACTTAAATGCAGAACGTATGTTCCCATATAAATTGACCCAAATCCTACTCTCCACTAAAGGACACTAGATATGATAGCCTCTTATACGGAAATACCACACCGTAAACTTAATAATTACAAGTCCTTGTTTTTCTACGCCAAACGTTAAAACCACTCCTCTCTCAGCTTTTGTATCGGACATCATCTTTATATAGAAATCCCAGTTGTCAAATCAAGATGAGTATCGTGCATTGAAATTCCAGCTGTGTATCAGTTATCATAGTACTATATGCTTCAGTTTTCCCTAGTTCATGTTTTAACATGTGCAACCAACAATATATATATACAAGACAAATTACTTTACAACAACCGACAGGACCTAAACGGGAAGTAAAAGAACTTTTTTAAGGGCATAATACTCAATAAACAACAAACCAGGTGGCATAAATGATGATTTATATACAGTGTAAGGACAAAAACAAAGAAAGAAGAACTCACAGACTCCGAGTCTTCACACCGTATCAAATATTGCAGACATACTACTAAATTTACGGCGCCAAATTTGATGTGCATATAAGCTTGCACGTATTCAGTTGTATAACATGTTGTATATCAAATACATGTTGTCTGAGTAAGATATTGACAATTATGACTAAAACAAAAAGGCTCCTTATCAAACCTTAAATACTCCTCTTGAAAAGGATGCTAGCTACGATAGCCTTTATATGGCAAACCCGCACCGCCAAATTAATCATCTCAAGACCCAAGACCTTGTTTCCCCCCCCCCTTCAGGGAGCCAAATGCCAAAAACGACTCCTCTCTCCACCCAAACCTCTTAAAGGGATGCTTTTAACTTTTTCGACAAGACTGAAGATTAGTTTCCGCACCGATTGAAGATACCTTGGACAACTTGAATACAAAGAAAGAATAAACCTTTGACTTTTACTAATTCCTAGAATAGGTTAAGTGCATGTAAACATTGACTTTACTCATTGTTTTCACCCTAGCATGACTTGCCAAACGATGGAAATGTAATCTATTATCGTCATTTGGACTCAATTCAATGTTTACGTGCACCAAACGCTACCCAAGAATCTCGCAAAATGTCGAGGAAAAATCCAATGAAATGGGGGGAGTAGCTATATGTCATAAGTCGAAAGCACAAGGACGTCTCTTTGTTTGATAGGGAGTTTAAAGACTATTCAGAAAACGGCAAAAATCATCAAAACAATCCTGACCCAGATCATATAGCAGAGTGGAATTAGCAAACAATCTATAAACAAATAACAAAAAGCGATCTGGCATGACAAATCTCTATAGAATGCAATAACACATAACATGAGTGTAACCCAGATCGGCCCCACCATTCATAACACTCCAGATGGGTACTTGTAAAACGATAAATTTAGAAGGTTTTCATACCTTGGAGGAGAACCGGAGCTTGGTGGACTTGGAAGAGAGGCGAAATGAGAGCTTGGAAGGCGAGTGATGGCACAATGGCAAGTAGGAGGATGGATTTGGGGTAGTTTTGGCAACAGAGGCTGATGCTGCAAGTGAGGAGGCCATTGCAATATGAGGAGCTTTCAAGACAAAAACGAAAGATGGGCTTCAATTCAATTAATGTACACAAACAAGATAGAAAGATATAGAAACTGTAGAGAGAAAGAATTGGGAAATCCGTCAGTTGTTGGGGGTTGGGGTTTTTTCCGAAGGAAGAGGCTGAGGACACAGGGAAAGAAACGGCTCTGAGTGTCGATGAAACCAAGGTGAGTAGCGAGAGAGAGAGAGAGTGTGCAGTTACACTGGCTGTGCGTGTGTTCTGGTCTGGCTATGCACAAGTGCACAGCTTTGACAAGTCATCGTCTGGGGGCCCGATATGGGCAGGTGGTGAGGTGGTCTTTACTTCTTTTTCTGTTTATCCAAACTCCAAAACGAAATAGAATTGCAAAAGGGAAAAATGCATAAACCACCCTCGTGGTTTGGGTCAGTTGTAAAAAAATTCCTGCAGTTTCAAAAGTTGCAAGAAGATACATGTGATCACAAAAGTGTTGCAACCAACGGTTTTCGTAACGAAATGAAAATATTGTCCAAAATACCCCTGCCAACAAAACTCTTCAGCAGAGACCACCCCAGCCACACCGTCGCCATTCCAGCCTGCCATTCATGGACACAAGCCCAAGCCCTCTCTCTCACAGCCACGCCGCCCCTACCACCATCACCCAGCCATGTCTGTCGTGTCCACAAGCCGAAGCAGTTATCTCTCATCACCACCATAACTCCGCCTAATCGAAACTCATCGCCACCACTGCCCTCATCACCCCACCCCTAATCGCACATACTTAGATATAGGGTTTCAATCGCAAGGTGCCATTGAAACCCTAGATCTAAGTTCGGGCAAATCAGCAACATCAAAGTTTGTGAAACCCTAGATCTAAACCCAGATCTGATTTACCCCGAATTTCACAAAGTCAGATCTAGGGTTTCAATTGCACATTGCAATTTGAAAACCTAGATCTTACTTTGTGCGATAAGGGTTCGAATTTTTGGCGGCTGCACCGAAATTAATCTTAGCTTGTGCGAATTTTTGTGCGATAAGTTTGGGCGATGATGGCGGCAGCGGGATTGGGTGGGGCTGATGGTGGCGCCGGTTGTGGCTGGTAAGCGAGATGGTGGCGGCGGGATTATGAAGGGCTTACATCGACGGCGCACGGTGACGGGGCTGCGGCAGCATAGACGCACAAGGTAGGGTGGTGGCAGAAATGAGGGGTGGTGGTGGATGGGGCTTGGTGAGAACGGTTAGGATTTTGGCTTGAAGGGCTGATGGCAGCAGGAGGTGGCGGCGGTTAGGGTTTAGGTGATTAGAGTAGGAAAGAAAATTAGGGTTTGGGAAGAGAAGAATAAATAAAGGGCAACTTTGTCATTTCGTTGAATTAATCTCTACCAAACGCACTGTTGCCGTTATTTTGAACGATTGTTTTGACGGATGCAACACATTTTAAACCTCAGGTGTCTTCTTGCAACTTTTGAAACTGCAGGGATCTTTTTGCAACTAACCCAAACCACGAGGGTGGTTTATGCACTTTTCCCATTGCAAAAAAAGGAAAATTGAAGGCCATTAGAGTAAAATAGGTTAACCTCGCTTGAGATGCTAATTTGGCTTTCAGTCCTATTAAAGCTTTATTAGGGATCTTTGTCATGATGACTCTTGCAGCTAAAAACTGGATCGGAAAACACACCAGAAATCAGGCCTGCAAAAGAGAACACGGAGTGACCGTCGGGTGGGGTTCCGGCGGGAGAACGCTCCGATGCTTAAGTCAGAGATGGCTAACAATGTAGAACTCTGAATAAGCAGTAAGACACAATGTGTGATTGTGTGTGAACTTGTCCTTACCTGAGGGGCTTGACCCCTTTATATAGTGGTAGAAGGATGAGTCCTAGTAGGACTGGGCTTTGACCAACTCTAATCAGAATCTAATTAGAATCCTGGAGGATCTCATGTCAATATGAACTGATAGAGTCAGAGCCTCTTTAAGATTATGCCCGGTGATTGATACGGTAAATGCCATATCAGTAATGAGCCAGTATGGGTTACGTGTCGTCCGTAGATTGGAGGGATATTTTTAGCTATATCAATGACTAATGTATTGGTAGCTTATTTGGGCTATATGCACATTTTATCGCATCCGAACTCCAGTTTTTAAAAAACACGTCAGTAAGTACTCGAATGTCAAACTTTAACCTTGTCAATTCGGTCAACCCCTTCAAAGTCACCTAAAGCAAAGGCGTGCCTTCTCCTTGAGGGGGTCGGCCGCGAGCCTTCCTTAGGGATCAGTTGCATTCTCCCTATTTGTCATTCATGCCATCAAGTAGGGCGTCCCATTCCATGCCTTAACTTGCATTCACCCCTTAGGATCATATCTTGCCTTTGGGGAGCCCTTCTATTCACCATGGCCATCATGCACATCACTACCACTCCTTGGGATGATCGAAGACTTTCATATTGTTAGCTAATTCTTGGTTCTTGGAAACCCTGTGAGCTATGACAAGAGTCGTTAGGCCCACACGATGCTCGATTACGCACAAGCGCTATTCCTATGTTGCATGGCATCGGCACTACATCCATCGACCACAGCTATATGTTGCCTCATTGTTACTTGTACCCGGATCAACACTTATCCATCGTGCTCTCACATTACACTTCACGTAGAGTGCCCCTAGCACTACTTACTTCCGCCACACTTTTCACATCATACTCATGTGCCTTCCACACTGCATCCCACTACCATTCGGCAACATTGGTTTATATCCTCATTACTTCCATATGCCATTGGCTTTGATCATGGAATATGCTTTAACCCACTCTTCTGAGTATGCAACATCCATTTGGGTGGCGATTCAGCCGGGACACTATCTTAGAGGGCTCCAAGTGCTTCGACATGATGATTCCTCTTATGCCAAGTAGGCAACTCTTCTTATGCCAGGTAGGAAACTCCTCTTATGCCAGGTAGGTGACTTCTCTAAACATTACCTTGGCTCATGAGGTAGTCTACTCCAACACACTACCTTGGTATTTTTTGAATGCTCCAGTACAAGGATGCGTTACTACTTTGGCACAAACTTACGCATGGTTTGGTGACTTCTTCAAAATATTATCTCCATCGAAGAGCTCTCTGGGATGATAATTCTTCGTTCACTGGGTAGGCGGGTCCTAAGGGGCATTATATTGGCCTATCGGGTGGGCGACTTGTCCTCGACATTACGTCATTACGCTCTAAATGCTCAGGCACAAGAACTCACCATAGGGTTGACGACTATTTCAAAACATTATCTTTGGTAGGGTAACTCTATGATTAGTCCACATGCTTCAGCATTGAGCTCATCGTCGTCACCCCTAAGGATCATGACCCTCGGGTCACTCCAAAATGGCATCAAGTCTTCAGAAGGCATCGTACCTAGTATGCCTTGTAGTTAGGCATCATGCTTCCTCACCAATGTTAGGACCTTTATTTTTTCGTCACGCTTTCTTGGACTTAGTAAGGGCCTGGTGGCTGGATTAAGTTTGTTATCTGGCTTACGTGCCTTATATGTGTTAATCCTCCTATGCAAACATAGCAAAGTTGTGTGGGGTAGGCTGACTAAGTACGATGATCAGACAATACTGCGAATACTGGGACATGGTGCACCCTGGGTGGATTGTCATTGTTAAGGAGCACCGTGTACTACTTGATGATAAGGCCCTTTTTGTTGCCTATACCTAAGGGACTTGAGAACTTATTTCTAGAATAATTTTCATATAATTTCACTCTTGCACTTTTTAATACCCATTTGATCGTAGTAACCTTAATAGGAGAGATTAATAATCTTAGACAACGGGTGTAATTGGAAGTTCGAAATAGGCTTATCATAATGGTGGTTTGAATTAATAAATTAAATTGCTTATTTCGATACATAGTTGACTATAACTCCTTCATGGGAGAATTCAAAAAGCTTAAACAATGAGTCTGATCGGAAGTTTATAAAGGTCAGTACCTTTAGCAATTGCATAGTAATTATTTTATTTTTCCTTATTTTGACTTCTCGCTCACAACAAACCCGTTACCGTTAAACACTCCCACTCAACTATTAATTTTACCTTAGAGTTCTGTTGTAAGTTGTCATTTTTCAAGATTCATTTTTCACTATATATATCCTTCTTTTATGTTTTGCCTGCATCTTCAGTCTGTGTATACAGCAACACACATCACCACTCAAAGCCACACCCAATAAAACCAGCAACGACAACCATCAGTAAAAAAATAGATGCTCTAAATCATTATGTTCATGGACAAACAATACCACCAAAATCACATGATTACAACCACCATTGGTCATTACTTCCATTTAATTCAAGGGCTATAGCTAGCTTACCCACAATGCTTGTAACCTTAATCAATTAACTTTCAATCGATGTCTGTTCAATTATCATGAGCTTCACTCTTCACATAGTACACATTTAACTATCACCTCAGATTGACAAAGCCTTAGGGTATTGATGATTGTTTATGATATGTTGTTTCAGAAGAAGGTAAACTGATGGTGGCATGGCTAAGAACATCATCATTGATCTTGCTTGGTGGTTGTAATTTTGTAAAGAGAGTGCTTTGTCGTAGGTTACTGCTTGAATAGAAGAGCAACTCTTCCAACCACACATATATGGTGGTAATTTATTTCTTATTTTTGCTAGTTGATGTAAAAAAACTAAGTGAAGGCCCATATTCACACTATATTATGCTTGTTCCAACCCTGATTTATTGCTAAAACATATATCAGAGGTAAATCACTAAAAATTCTAGCGTACAATGAGGAGTGAACAAGCATATGTGGGAGTAAAAATAGACATTTCCAAAAAGTAAAGAGCTTTATGAATATAGAAATGTATGTACTCTAAGTATGTAAGTTGAGCTTTACAGTTTTTCCAATGCCATTTGTTCTAAGTAAATGTATAATTACGAAGTGCTGAAAGAGGGCGAGCCCAAGTATACAAAATGATTACAAGTTAATTACCTCTACATCTCAAAAAGCTATCCAAGAAAAGACCACAAAAGGCATCACCAAAATCAAGTTTTTCCTTAGCCCAGCAAGCAACGCATACAAATATAGATTTTTAACATTAGCCACGAATGTCTCTACACTGTCAAAAGCTTTAGCATACCTTTCCCTCCAAATGCACCAAAACACGCATAGAGGAATCATCATCCACAACTTCACTGGACGTCGCCTCTTCTTATTGCAAAGACCAAGCCTTGAGGAGATCTAGAACTGAACAAGGCATAACCCAATAGATCCTCAAAAGGATGAAAACATGATCCCAAAACCTACTATCAACAGTGTGTGACGAAGTGCTTTCGAAAAAGACCAAGGGTCTATCTCGAGTTATCATCTTATCTTGTAAGGCTAATCAAATGACGAACAAAAATTAAAAACACAAAATCCCTAAATTCAAGTCTAGATGTCCAATCAAAGCTTCCTCATCTATGAAACTGGAGATTCAAATTTGGGTTCTAATCTATATGACGGAAAGGTAGTAGGCACTCCGTCATACCTTAAACAATCTCTAACTTGTTTAACTGATGTTTCAAAGCACGAATAAAGCAAAATAAAAACCTAAGCTAAACCCAATTTTGGTTTGAATTCAACAACGGATATCAAATGACCTATATACCCAACCGAATAAGTCTCGGCACACACACACACACACACACACACACACAGAGAAAGAAGGGAAAAGTCTAAGCAAAAAAATGGGAAAAAAACTTGGTTTTCATAAGGTAAATGATTTGTTGTTTTAGTGTATGTTCTTGTTGTTTTAGTGGTATAATTTTAAGTATCTCTAGGTGTTTTTGAGGTTTGATTTATGAAACTTAGGTGTGTAATTAGTGTCTGAGAATCAGTGAAGAGGATGGTGTGTGTGTGTACACAGTGCATTCACTGTATGGACACTATGTCCACTGTGTGTGTGTGGGGGGGGGGGGTTCAGTGTGTTTATGTGTTGAAATGGTGGGTGTAACGGTGAAATCAGTGTGTGTGAATTGAGGTAAATCAGTGAGTATATGTGTGTGCAGTTTGCTTTGTGTTGCTATAAGTGTAGCGAGTGTGTGTGTGTGTGTGTGTGTGTTTTATTTGCGTGTGTGGTTGTTTGCAGCAGTGTGTTTTTGTGTTTTTGCATGTGTATGTGTGTGTCTGTGTGTTCACAACCGTGAATACGACTATTTAAAAGTGTGTGTATATGTAAGTATGAGCTTTAGAAAATCTGCATTCGTAAGTATCTATATGTATGTGTTTACAGGTATATGTAGTGAGAGTGTGTGAGTGTACTCGGAACTGACCTTACATTCTCGTAAATCAAGAGCAATACTGAAAACCCTCCTAGTGCAAAAGTGTTTGTGTCTTGTAGTCCGATTAGCCCCAAGGGAAGTGACCTAAATCTTGATCTTTGGTTTGTTAGAGACCTACAATCTCTAAAATGAACGATATCAATATCGTAAATTCTAGGATCAAACGAATTTGACGGAAATTGAATTTCACAAGTCATAGCATTGAGAATAATTTATTCATAACAAAGCTCAAGGTAAAAGGAGAAAAAGAATCACTTAACTCAATTGGAAGAAATTTAGATTTCAAAAAGAAACTAAGGACTTACATGAGCGATTGATCCATCGCTGATTTGAATCTTAAAAATAAGCACTTACCTTAGCCAAGCTTTTGAGAAATACACTCCTTAAGCTCCACTTTAGAACTTCCAAAATTTTCAAGCCTTCTTCTCTCTTTTCTCTCTCGCGCCGGCCTGCAAAGGAAGAAGAAGTTGAGAACCCAAAAAGACTAGAGAAGAAATAAGAGGACTATTTATATGGGACAAAACTTTTAAGTTTTCATTCGACCGAAAATAACTTTCATTCGATCGAATCCAATAGAGGTGAAAAATGGTTCAAAATTTTTTTTTTTCATTTGACAGAAAATAATTTTTCGGTCGAATTAAAACTTTTAATTCGACCGAAAACTTCAGTAGCTCAATACGCACGAAAAAAATATTTTCATTTGACTGAAAATGAGTTTTCATTTTTGGTCGAATTAAAACTTTTAATTCGACCGAAAATTTCAGACTCCAAAACTTAAAAAACATATCAAATAGTTTTGATTCGAATCAAACCACTTTCATTCGATCGAAAATCACTTTTCATTCGAATTAAAACTTTAAATTTGAATGAAAACTTCAGAAACTATCCGAAACCATTTTCTTAATTTTAACAAAAGACCACAAACTTATGTATTCAAAATACTAATTTCTCATAGAAAAAATAAAATTTTCGGGGTATAATATATATAATGTCTCAAATAACTTCTCATTGATTGGTCGCTAAAAACCCCATTTCCCACTTTTGGTGTTAAAAGAGAAAGGGAACTAGCCTCCTCCCTCAATGCCGTAATTAACATACAATTGTTGTCTCTTTGTAAACTTATTTGTTTAAACCAAAAAGAAAAAAAATCGTCTTTTGAAGGCTTTGAGTTCTTCTTTTTTGTTAATTATTCAATGGAATTCTTTTACTTTTAAATAAATAAAAAAATCTTTATTTTTGTCTTCTTGTGATGAATAGGAAAAAAATCTAGAAAACTCACAGAACCAAACCAAACTACAATAAAATGATGAAAATTCATAAATCAAATTAACAGATTATAAAAATAAAGACGTAAATTGATTCTTTTAGTTTTTTCATTTACTTTTTTTTAGCAATAACATCAAACATGTCTTCAATCTAGAAGCCTGTAAAGAAGATTTACAAATATTGATCACAGTTGCAAACATCAAATATACATATCTTTTAGAACCAATCGCAAAAAAAATAAGAACATAATTGAATTATATTATTTGATCCAAATAAGCTAATAATATTACCTCAAAAATTACTCTCGACCACATTCACGTGCAACGCACGTGCTCCACACTAGTTACACAAAATGTATGTTTACGAACTTACTCATGAACCTTTTTGAATGTTCATACTCGACTCGTTTAATAAACAAATTCCAGATAAATTATTCATATTTGATTCATATATAATACAGAGGAACATGAATGAGCTTTTTATAACACGAACCACAACTTATTTGAAACTAGTCCCAGTGAATGAAACAATTGGAGAAAAAGACTTTGCGCCGTTTGTTAATCATATTCCTTACTTTTTGTTTTTATATTCTTTTACTAAATCTTATCTTAACGAGTACTAAAAAATATTTATATATGAATACTATTTCTCTAACACATTCACATTTCAACACACATGTCTAACACAAGTAAGATGAATCCCTTTGATGGCCAATGTTTTTTATGTGTTTGTAATAATGGTCAATGTTCCCTTTTCAATGAAAACAAGCAATAAGAATGACCAACCGGGGCCTGCTTAGAGATGTCAATAGGTCAGGTTTGGGCCGGCCCCGGGCCCAGTGGGCCTCAGAGGAAAACGGGCCAGGGCCGGGCCAGAGGGGAGGAAAACGGGCCTGGCCAAATTTCTGGGATATATAAGCTCAGTCCAAGCCCAGGCCCTACGCCCAATATTTAGGGCTGGGCTTGGGCCCAATTTGTTTTTTGCTTTCTTTCCCAACTTCTTGTTATTCAAATTAAATATTTGAATTACGGTGATTTCTTATTATATGTAAGCAAATTGTGTTTATGAGAACAAGTAAATGTCGTAATATGTGTACATGTAGTAAAAATCATTTAGAATACATGCATACTAAACATGTGGCTGGTAAATGGTTGAAGCATGGAATGTAATGGACCTGCATAAGTTAAAGTTTGGATTGAAATTGACAAGAGGGTATTCGCTTGCTTCCCTATAAATTTGGAACTGGAAATGACAGGATATCGCTTATCTAACTAGAATTTACTATCTTACACATCTTACTTTGTGCACCATCAAAGTGCACCTGAACTTTGAATTTAAAATCTGTTTATATGTTATTTCTTATTAGGATTCGCGGTTATATGTATCTGAATTTTCGTCACTAAAGTATTAGTAACAAAAATGCTACATCTTTGGCGATAGATAGAGATATTGCTAGATTCTCCCAAATTTATTTCACTCCATTCGTTGTGTTATCTCTAGGTTTACTTATTAGTACTGACTTTATAACCTTTGTAATGTATAAATAACTACGTTTCTCAAACCATAGTATTTTATTAGACTTTTTTCAATAAAGTCTTGATTTTGAGGCAAGTAGAAAAAATTGAAGATTAATAAAAAAAGTTAAGACTTAATGAATAAAACAATAAAGAATTCTTAGGCGGACAAAAATTTGCATAGACCTGAGTCATTAATATCCAAAATCGTATCAAAGAAAACATAGATATTAGAGAAAACATAGGTATTAACAATAAAGAATATGGTTGGGGGGGAGGGGAAGGGGAGGGAAAATAATTTTTGAAATGAAATGGGCCAGCCCATTGTAGGGCCAGAAAAGGGCCAAAACTGGGTTGAATCTGAGCTTTTTTCGGGCCGGGTCAAAACCGGGTCAATTTCGGGCTGGGCCGGTCCCGGGCTGTTTTGAGTAAAGCCAATTATTTAGGGCCGTTACTGTTTACAGAGAGGGCCGGCCCTCGGGCCGCCCGCCCCTTTTGACAGCTCTAGGGCTGCTAGCAATCCGAAATCCAAATAGTTACGCTTAAGAAGGGTTAACAACTCTTGTAAGTACTCCGCCCTGTACACCGTATGAAAATGGTTGCCATTGATGTCTATGACGGCTCGTCCCTTTCCATGATAAAATCCCTCTGCTTCGTCCCATCAAATAGGCCTAAAAATCCTTCACTCCAAGCCAATCACTGTAAATTCACTTACTGTATGGCTTCAACAGTGCCCGCAAAACGGGCCGTCAAAGACGGAGCACTAGTGCCACTGCAAGAACAAGTGGTTACTGGGGATTCCTTCATCCGACCCCATCTCAGAAAATTGTCTCCCTATCAACCCATTTTGCCATTTGAGGTAAAATTCGTGTGAACTTTTGTTAATAGCTCAGCATTCTTTCTTTTTGGCTGCCAGTTGACTGCTGTTAGTTCTTGTAATACTGGTCAATGATCATTCTCTGTTTTTTTTTCCTTTCTCCTGATTTGTTGGGTTCAGTTAGGCTGTCGGATTTATTTATTTAGTATTTCCCTTCTACTGGGCTTTTAGCAGATGATTTTACTAAATGCAGAATGATTTTGCTTGTTACTGCCTCTTTGGTTAATTGGTAAACAGGGGACCTGAATGAATTTTTTAAATTTATTCCTTATTATAATGTGGGGCTGCGACGGGTGGGGGAGAGTGTCCTGTACCGCATGAAACAAGGCCAATAAAGAGGTTATGTCATGCAGACTATTACGAGGATACAACATGGCAGCTTATAGGGAAAGGTCTTAGGAATCTCCCATACTTCTCTAGGAATTTCTTGTACGTGGTAGAAAATTCTAGAGAGATGTAGAAGCATGTAAATATCTTGATAATCCTAGAGAGAATTCTAAATACTCGATGTACACCGTATAATCAAATAGATCACTACGTCGTTGAGGAGGTGGCCATCTATAAATAGGTGAGGTCATCACTTGGCCAAACCATCCAAGCATTCTCCAAGCTTTTGTATTTTCTGTGTAATATGGTGCTGCCATTCTCACAAGCTCTCTTGTTGTTGCCCAGCCCAAGGGGTAGGCTGACTGAGCATTCTAGCAAGGGCTTGAAAGTGCTAAGTGCCCCACGGTTGGCTTAGATTTGTCTAAGGCCATGACAGGTGCTATAGTAATGGATTTACATGTGAATTTTATGACTACAGTTGTGCAGGTGTTCCGATGTTTCGTTAGAATAGCTCGGATGAATTTGCAAATTCTGTTTGTTTCTGCTAAAAGAGTGTAATTTTTGAGTGATATCGGGTTGAGCCATGAGTCTTTGATTTCTTTTTGGCGCTTGTACCGAAGAACTTACAGGAATCTAGTACTAGCACCCGTGATACTCCTATACATTTAGCTCATACAGCATTATAATACAACATCATGGTACGATGAAGTGTTTGCTTTAGACCATAGAGGAAGAGGAGACGAAAAAATAGATTTAACCCAGTTTTGTTAATACCTCAATTTTTTTATTTTATTTCACTAAGTCTGCTTTCCACTCCTACATAAAACCTAATGCACAAAGGATTGATATTAAGAATTTCAGAAACTGAGAAAAACCGAAAACACTGTTCAGTATGTTTGTTAAAGCCACTCTCTAATCTAGAATCTTCTAGAAGATGTAGAAGTGTCCAATACCAACTTATTGCATGGAGAATTGAGCAGAGAAACAAGAGGAATAATTTCTTCCAAATGAATTATGTTGGTTTTCTACGCAGGTTTTGTCAACTCGTCTTGGCAGAAAGCCAGAGGATATTGTTAAATTAGATGCAAATGAAAACCCATACGGTCCACCTCCAGAGGTCTTTGAGGCTTTGGGGGCAATGAAGTTCCCGTATGTTTATCCTGACCCTGAAAGCCGCAGACTTCGTGCTGCTCTTGCTGAGGATTGTGGCCTTGAAGCTGAACATATACTTGTTGGGTGCGGTGCGGATGAACTCATTGATTTGATTATGCGGTTGGTGATAAAATTTTCATTCAATATACAATGTTGACTCTCCTTTGTTTATAGTGTAATTGTAGACTCTCCTTGATTTTTGTTTTCTGCATTTTTAATTGGCTTGATATTGGTTTTGCTTTTGATTTTGCAACTCCCTTTAGCTATGATCGTTTATACTGCAGGTGTGTGCTGGATCCAGGTGACAGTATCGTAGACTGTCCTCCTACTTTTACGATGTATGAATTTGATGCAGCTGTCAATGGTGCATTTGTTATCAAGGGTAAATACAAAACTTTGTTATTGTGTCATCGATATTCTAGTGATTATCACGTGCATAGTTTTGTTTGCTCTAGAAGTGGATTCGGAATTTACTTTCCTAGTGCGTATCCCCAATCTTTAGGTTTATGTACATTTTGCATATTATGCTTCTAATTTGTTTTGTGATCTAGTCAAATGTGTCTAATTGCCATCTTGTCAATCTGTCTATGGTCATCTAACAGTACCTCGGAAGTCAGACTTTAGCTTGGATGTAGAATTGATTGCTGAAGTTGTTGAGCAGGAGAAACCAAAGTGCATTTTCCTAACTTCTCCCAACAATCCAGATGGGAGGTAAGACAAAATTGCATTCAGTTTTAGTGGTAAATTTTATTTGTGTTGCACTTGTTCTCAATTTACTAGGGATTTTTCATCTATTTGATTTATTGTTCACCACTGTCACGGGACAAGTTAGAAACCAAAACCATAGTCTACAACAGTGGCTTTCTAATTTAAAGGTAGATCTTGTACAAAAAAACTGTTTTGGGTCTATACTTCAACTGTTGCACAGTTTGCCATCTAAGAGTAGGCGTCTTTGGGGCACATCTTTGTGGCTAAGGTAGAGTGTTTTGTTGCTGGGTCAAACTCAGTAATATTATTTTCTACAAGACAATAAAGTTCGCATGAGCTTTCTAAATTCTAAGTAAAAGAAATAATAACCTTTAACATATTATGGTCGCAGACAATAAAATCACCACTTTTACGTTGATTAAATTAAGGGATTTATCTATTTGGGAGAATCTACTTCCAGACCTTCAAATGCTTGTCCAGACCTTGATTTGTCGTCACAAAGTGCATTAGTGACAAAATATGAATCTATGAGCAACAAATCGAGGCGTGGACAAGCATTTGAGGGTGTGAAAATAGACGTTCCCTTTTTTTGATGCAGAAAATTCAACATATTAGTTTCAGAAAAAACCTTTTTTGAAGAAAATATGTAAAAGGTTAACTTATTTGTTAGTTCATTTGTTTCTTTGCTCTCATTTCCTTTCTTGAATGTCCTTTGTTGCTTGATTATTTATAACTGTTGAGTTACCATTTGCCTAGAAGCTTAAGCTGTTAGAGAATTGGCCAACATGTAAATCCTCTGTAGCACTCCCCTCACACATGCACGCCCATGGAGATAGACGTGAATGGGAAACAAAATGGGAAACAAACTAAGATGCATCGCCTCCAATTACATATAAACATACTGCAAATTCCACTATCATGAATGTGGGACTAAATGCAAGCGGGAAGAATTGAACTCAAGGCCTTATGCGAAAGAGAGCTCTGATGCCATGTTAATTCGCCATTTGCTCTAAAAGCTCAAGTTGTAAGTGAATGGGCCAACAATGTAGATCGTGCTTAACGAGTGTGGTGTTTTCCTATATTAGACAATAGGCATTTATGATGAATATGAAAGGTACATGTCTAGTAAAAGAGAGAATGCAGTGTGCCTATTGGCAAAACAACTTTGACTTGGGTGGAACAGTTACTGCTGACAAAAAACTTGCTTTCTAAGATAGTTATAGATTTGAAACTAGCTTCTACATATGTATTGTTGGGCCCAACAATGTGTGTTGTTCTTGATGTTAGACACTAGGCACTTGTGATGAATATAAACGTTACATGTCTAGTATAAGAGAATGAAGTGTGCCTATTGGCACAACAATTTTGACTTGTATCCTAGGTAGCACGGACACCGACACCGACGGGGACACCGGACACCGCAATTTTCAAAAAATCAGATTTTGGACACCGCAGGACACCGCTATTTTTTAATATATTTTTATTATATATATATATATATATATATATATATATATATATATATATCAAATACATTTCACAATCTAAAATAATAACTAAGTCAAAAAATATTTCTGAAATGTACTGGATAATAACTAAGTAAGTAAAAAGAAAAAAAAAAGGAGAGTAACTGTTAGATACAAGTTGTATCTAACAGTTACTGCTGACAAAAAGCTGCTTTGTAAATAGTTATGGATTTGACTTGTGCTATACTAGCTTTACATAAAGTGAGGCAGATGTTATTGTCGAAAAAAGGAAATGAACGGATGTAACTTGAAGATTCAAACCAGCATAAGGGGAATGGGACAGGAAATGAAGGAGAGCTTTGAGACGCAAATACAACGGGGACGGAATGCAAGATTGGAGGCTCGAACCTTAGACCTGCCCAAACGAGACCCCATGTTAAGTGACCACATCTTTAAAGTTTTAAGCTCTAAGGAAAAGGAAACAACTATGCATGTCATGCTTAGTGCTCCCCTCGCGTGCGAGCCACGATGCACATGGAGAAACAAATCAAAGGTGCTCAACAGGGCAAAAGCAACATAATAAAAGTGCTCACTCACTAGCATAAAGGGGACGAGACCAACATTGCCAGACCAGAGCTCTGATACAATGCCCCAAGCACCAGCTAAAGCTTCAGATAATGGACATATCAATGTAAATCATGTTAAACATCCTCTCCAACGCGCGCTTGCAGGTTGACAGACAACCCAAGGTGTTTTGTTTAGAATCAAATGATATTATAAAGTGCTCAACCAGTTTATAAACAAGAAGAGGACCAAATGCAAGCTGGGAGACTCAAACCCTAGGAATTTGAACTTCGAGACCAGAGCTTTTATAGCATGCTAAGTGACCATCTTCTTTAAAAGCTTAACATGCCAGGCAAGGCATCAAAATAGTTCACGTTTGTGTCTATATATTAAATGTCCCACTTGTTGATCCAAACATAAACACTTGCTATACAGCATTAGCTGCTTGATATCGCGTAACACAATGCCTTCTGTGTGTTGGAAATGATTGAAGAAATTTATTGATCACCACTTTCCAGAAAAGGGGAATTATGTACAGCACCTAGTGTGGTACCCGAAACGAAAAATCCATTGCTATGTTATAATATTATTCTGCTTCCAACAAGCAGCCCTAGCTAAACGTTTACTGTGAACAACATATTGTGCTTCTAGTATGGTTATTTATGTAGCGAGTACAAACTTTGACTTGGTTATGATGTCTATGGCGGGTTTCCAAAATGACATAATTTGGATTAATTTTCTAAGAACTGACAATAATAGCATTATTGATATAATGAACTTTTGGAAAGTTCCATTATTGAACTAATCGGAACTAAGTCTTTTGGAGTCTTGCCTCATGCAACTTATCTAATGCATAGCAATTATTTGTTATTTCTTTTCCCAGCGCACAGGAAAGACATTGAAATTGAGCCCTTTCTTACTTTTTCTCCCTTTTGATTGGACTCATGGCAGACCATTTAATATAATTAGGTTGCTGCTGTTTTTATGCAACTCAAAGATGCTACATGCTTTAAGGTGCTTGCATAAGTCTATTACGCATAGTTATAATCTGTTACCTCTATATTGGGCATGAAATGATGGACAATCGCATGGCATCTACCATTCCGCTACCTTTCAACCTTTCTTCATTTTTTTCCTCGATATACTGATTGGCAATCTATCGCTTGACAGTATAATCGACGACGAAGCTCTATTAAAGATACTAGATCTGCCTATATTGGTTGTACTGGATGAAGCATACATTGAGTTTTCGGGAATTAAGTCTAGGATGAGATGGGTGAAGAAGCACGAGAATCTAGTTGTTCTTCGGACATTTAGCAAAAGAGCTGGTATGTTTATATCCCTTACTATACAGAGCCAAGAATTTAATTTCAGATGTTGCCCGTCTAATCAGTTGACATACTGTACTGTGATCTAGCTCATGGTTGAGCTTTATAAATCTCATGGTTGGCGAATGTTTGCAGCGTATCCATCTATAATTCGACCCACTTTACTCCATCATTTAATGGCTGTGCTCGATCATTTAATAGCACGAAGCTCCTTTACCTTTTTGGTAGTTTGTTAGACAATGTGAAGTGACAGCACATTAAGAAAATCATATTTGCCTTATTTCTCCTCAAAATTTTGCATGTTATCCTACTTAGATATCAGAAGTATTAATTAGTCAAGTGCTTGAATCAAATAGGTAAAAAAATTTCCATTTTATTGGACATCGGTTTTCTGGTTTTCAATTGGCTAGAAATTTACCAGGTCTAGTTATGCCAATAAATCCTCTATAGTACCAAAGATCTAATTTATCATTCTTGGTCAAGATAAACGAACAATGGCACATAATCTTTTCAAAGCAGACTAAGGAACTTTAATATCCACAGAAATTGTCTCTCGTGGGTGGCATAAAGATCGCTAAAACCGTTTTAAGACTTTGAAATACAGTAAACAAGGATTAAAAGACATTTTCTTGTGACTGGTTTTTGTTTGCAAATTACTTTCAACAAATGCACCGTTTCTTTCTGGGAGTGGGATGAGAACGCTAAAAGCAGGATGCAAGGTAACAAGAGATTGTAAAAGAGACTACATCAAAGTTCCCTTGTTCGACTTGGAAGTTGACCCCGTACACATTCTGAAAAACATCCACTAAACAGGGAGCTCATTTAACCAAAGGAATGCTTTTCTTGAGCTGCAAAGCTATCTCCTTCCACTGCCAACTTGCTACTTGTCTTCACCTTCAATTCCAACGTGGCGAGTTCTTTGGATCTAATGCTGCCTACTGATCATTGCGTGGCGGCTATTGCCTCACCAACCAATCTGTTCAGATGAGAATCCGTCGTTAGAAGGCTTCCTCCTTTTTCTCCTCGACCTCCGTGGTATTAGCAGCTGTAAGGGTCTCTCGTCTCCTTTGCACTACCCTCGATAGCTCAAATTAGTCAAAATATCTTTTCTACTTATTTTTAAGATTGAAAAGCTAGTCCATGATCCAAAATCCCATCAATTGAGCTTCAACATTGAATAATATTTCAGATTGATCCCATCAATGATGAAACGAATATCTGAGATAAAAATTGAGGTCGGAACTTCCTTCATAGTCCCTATACTTTTCGGAACCCTACTCTTCTTCGATCTCTCACCAATACTTATCTGCTCTTGCAGAGTATGTAACATATTTTGGCTCTCTCAGCAGAAGTTTAACTGGGTTAAAACTGTGCACATGTGAGATGTTAGGCCAAAATCTGGTAACTGCAGAAAATAATATGGAGGCAGATATGCATAATGGACCCAATACTAGGAGGCGAGATATACCCGACCTGGTCAAGGAAACCCACACCTTATTCAGAGCACCGCCCTGTCAAGGCGGAAGCTGTGGGTTCGAGCCCCATCAGTCCCGACGGATTCAATAAATAAATCACATGAATTCATCTCTTCATTTTTTGGGCCCGGGGGATTTCTCTCTATTTTTGGCTTAAGCTTTTAGGTCAGATTGGGTGTCATCAGCATAAGTTGGCCTTCTTGGTGGCATTCCTTAGGACCTGGGGCTCATTCTCTTAGTGGCAGTACCTGATAACTCTTGGATTAAGTGTAACAGTTGGCTCTTGGTGGTGCTATGGTAGTGCTATGGTAGACTCTGAGCACCTGATTAGGTGGAAGAGCGATTGTCGATGTAGAGCATAGAGAAAGGCATGGTTTGTGTCAGAGCATGACTCTTCTGGGTTTGAGCCGAAGTGCACTGTAGAGGAATTGGAGCCATGCAGCTCGTGTAGAGTTGTTTGAACTTGAGGGGAAGCTCTAATGTGATAAGCCACAATTTAGAGGGATACTGTTAAAGTGCATGTTGAGGTGTTAGTCCCACATTGGATGCGTGCGGAAAAAGGTGAACATATATAGATCAGATTGGCTTCTTTGTGGCACTTGCCCCCCACCGTCATTTTCTTAACAGGGGGCGATGGGATGACTTTTAGACCTATGCGGGAGCAAAAGTGGTGAGGTCTATGGCACTTGGAAGCAGTGGAATCAGGGTCCCTGGCTGTAGATCCATAAGCACCCTCGGTCCATTTTCTAGCCACCCAGGTCTTTGCTTTAAAAGAGGCATACAGTTTGGTACAAAAGTATCAAAGCTGCACCTAGTGTGGAAAGTTTGTGTCAAGTTCATGGGGATAGATGGGGTAACAATAAACCAGAATAGCTTCTGAGAGTAGTAGTGAGAAGGACATCATTGCTAGGGATTTATCTGAGACTTTGTTCTTGGAAGGCGGAGAATGGAAAAAAGGATTCATGTAGACGACCTGAACTAGTTCGGACGAAGGCGCTTATTTGAGTTGAGATCACAAAAAGCAATCATGATTTTAACTCTTGAAGACAATAATAATCTTGAATGAAGACTGAAAAAGAAACGGAGATACGTGAATTGCTACCTTTTCAGTTTAGCGCCTGTATGTTAGAAAGACAAGGACATCAAGGCAGCTCTAGCCAGTTTTGTAGTCATAATTGAGGCCTTCATTCTTGTAGACATATTTCTATGGAAGAACGAGTCAAATTTTAGATACCCGGTTTACATTATCTCCCAGAGTCATTCCCCTGCTGCCTCCCCCATGTATGTTACTACCTCTCTGTTCTTGCCAAGCTATGTTACATGGTCTTAGTACGAGTGTCCGAGTCAGATAAGTATCCAAGTATCAGCTTCATCTAATTTTCAGAACCCAAGACACGGGGACACGTCGTGAGTTTTTGTTATCCTTAGTTAAATTGGTATTTTATGTGGTGCGCATCTTTTTTTAATTTTAAACTTATATCATCTCAAAACAATAACGAACTAAAAGAAGTAATATAAGATAGTGCTCTTAGTGGCATATCCTATGACATGTGTCGGACACATATCCCATACCCATGTCCAAGTGTCGAGAGTCCGACACCGGTACTTCATGCATTTTGAAGAGTCCATCTAACATAGCTTGCCGCTGTTCATTTTATTCTTGGTCCGAGGCCCAGCAACAATTATTTGTTGACTACGGTATATATGCATCTGATAATTTTTTTTTCTCAAAATATTCTAACATAATGATAAAAATTAGATTAACTTCTCCACCGTACATTATCTGCAGATTATTGGGCTATATTCCCTCAAAAGACAAATAACTAAATGAAAGAAATAGCCACAAAAAAAAATGTTTGATTCTTAAGCTGTGAATCAATCTTGAATCAGCTTTAGCTGGACTTCGTGTGGGGTATGGAGCATTTCCTTTGAGCATAATTGAGTACCTTTGGAGGGCAAAGCAACCATATAATGTGTCAGTTGCTGCTGAAGTTTCTGCATGTGCAGCACTAGAGAATCCTGCATATCTGGAGGTAACATATGGTTTGCTGCATTTATGCTTACCAATTGCCAATGAGATCAAAAGATCCAATCCATGGACTATACGTAGCATATATACTTCTTGAGCCATAATGCCACTTCTTACGCTTGTGAAAATTTCTGCCAGACGGTGAAAGTGGCTTTGGTGCAAGAACGGGAGAGACTCTATAAGCTTTTACAGGAAGTGCCATTTCTTAATCCTTATCCAAGCTATTCTAATTTTATCCTTTGTGAGGTTACCTCAGGAATGGATGCAAAGAAGCTGAAGGTAAAATATTCTTTTCTTGCAACCATGGATGGTAGGAAATGTTGGTCATTACAGAAAAAATTATATGAATTGCATGGTTGGTTGATTTGTTCATAGTTACCGAGCTTGTTGTCTTTTCTAATCAATTTTACTGAATAGTTTCTAACGTAAATGGTGTAAAATGATGATGGAGACGGTTGCTTATGTGTTAAAACATGTTAAATGGCATGATCCACTTCTGATTTTCCTTGAATTTGTAGTCTAGTTCTCTAGTACATGATGGACGGGCAATATCTTTGTTTTGAAGTATTTCTACTACTGAGCGAGCTTGAAAACATTAAGTATGTTTGAACCTATTAAGGAACGCCCTTTGTATGAGTTCCTGCCACTGCAGGGTCTTCAGATCATCATTTGTATGCATCTGTAGCCCACTTATGCAGAGAGGCTCTTTCCACAATTTTTGAACCCTTGCTTTCATGTCACAATGGGGCTGCCTTCCTTCCCTTTTGCCATAAAAAAGAGATGAACATCTGTAAATATTGTCACTATAAGCCAAAAAAGGTCATAAGTGGAACTTGAATCAAGCAACCTAGTAGATGGTAGAATTTAAGCAAGCAAGGAATCAAGTCATCCATGCAGTCAAATACTATGGGTTTCTTTTCAATTTTAATGACACTGAAGGAAGGGTGTGGTTGAGATAGATTTGGCTAGAAACTGTCAGGACCTTAGCTCTAGTTACTTGACGTTAAAGTTTACAGGACATGGCTAGTAAGAGAGTTTTAAGGTCTTTTTGCTGTGGTAGTAGGATATATGACGGTGGTCTTCAGATCATGGTTAAAAACTGTGAAATGAATGTAGACTGAGAGAAGGTTGGATATGGCTCTTAATTAGGCACTTTCCTCCTGGACCATTAATATTTGTAATTAGTGTTGAATGATAACCCCCTACTTTTGGGGACATTATTGAGACCGATGTTATTTTCTTCTGCAAGTATACTCATATACTCTTTAGAGCGCTCAGCAGTTCAGTATTCTGTATTTGAAGACACTATATTACTGTCCAAGGTCTTTAAGATATGTTTAAGTTTCGGTGTCTGCCAAGCTATGTTATAACGTCTCTTCCCTACTTTCCGTTAGGAAAGAGATAAGGGGAGTCCGCTATGACCTATCTATCTATGCCAGTTTTCTTTTTATTTTTATTTTATCTACATGCCTTCTTGAGAAGCTTTCAGTTGTTTAAGGTTTTCTTATAGGTTTGAAGTGCTTAATAACCTCTATATAGTCAATAAAAAAACATCACTATAAGCAGTTAGGTGCTCACCACTGTGCCTTTTTCCTGGGGGAACAAGGGGCTAGCTTGGAGGGCTGATGGCATACAATGTAGTAAAAGTCAGCATAAAATGCTGAAGCTCCTCAAGTGCAAAAATGGTAAAAGTCGAAAGGGACACGTTACTGCAGTAAACTGTGAGCCGAAGTAATTATATGACTGAAGAACTCGCACTATAGCCGAACTGCGCACTCTATCCCAACATCACCACCCCTTGATATAGCCAAAAAAAAAATTAGTTGAGTTGGCCAAGCAGCAAGAACCACCCGCCTTGTATAGCACCCTCCAAGTATTCACATACTGGCCTTCGAAGCTAGAGATGTAGCCAATCCTTCTATATTTAAGTCTAGAGAATTTTACCCTAAATTGCTTCTTAAAGGTACACGTCCTGAAATATCATACTAGCTACTATGACTGTATCGCGTCATTTACTTTCTGAGCATTTAAGAGTGTAATAGAGATGTATCTGGAAAAAAAAAAAGACTGTTATCTAGATGTTTATCTTTTCAGAAGATGACTTAAAATATTTACAGGAAGATCTTGCAAACATGGGTGTCATGATTCGTCACTACAATAACAAAGAATTGAGAGGCTATGTTCGTGTCTCTGTTGGCAAGCCTGAGCATACAGATGCGTTAATGGAGTGTATCGGTCGCTTATCTTGACAGAAAGCATTGAAGGTCGAAATTCAAGAGTGGATGGAGAAGCAACCCGGTAAACTCAGGTCTAGAAGTAATGAACAGCCACCACTCTCCCATTCTTATTGAGAAATGTGTCCTAAGGCGTGAAACCTGTTACTGGATGTTGTGGAATGTATCATGTGTAGTCTTTCATGGAAAAGGGGCAGTGAGGTTCTTGTTGGTCAAAAATTTTGATGGTTTCAGACAACATAAAAATCTGTCACCTAGTATGAAGTAAAATTCCGTTTCTGGAGCCTATGTTTCCATTCGAGCATGGAAATCGAAGACGCCTTCAAAGTTTGTTGTTTACATTGATCAAAATCCCATCAAATATTTTGTTGCTTCTCGTCCCAGAAACAAGTTTTTATTGTAGAACTGCTGCACTGATTGGATGTAATTTTGCAGATTAATGTATACATCCAGCTATCTTTCAGAAGAAGAAAAAAAAAAGACAGCTGCACTAAAGATACTCGATGGACAACCTAAGGCCATCAACAAATAAAGAAAATAACTTTGTGACAACTGGAAAATAAAAATGATTGCTAGTGATTTCCCCTGCAGATCTTCTCGTCTATGGCTTTTAGCTTTGAGGTGTGTGCAGCCTCGTTGCTAGTTTGCCTATGGAGCTTGCCTAGAGTTCCTTTGTTGTTAATTGTTTGCTTGTTTTTTGTTGCAATTCTTGTCATTTAAAGGGGAAGGTTAAAATTTACTCCGTCAAACAAGCCATAATGACTATGGTCTGCCATCCGAGAAAATGCTGAATTCAAGGGTGATACAAAATCATCAGTGCGTCTTGTACCATCGCTAACGACGTAGTATCATCCCGCTGACATGGTATCACGCCACCTTAGCCACTTTGTCACCATCCATATCAATACCTCCCTCGGTGATCCATGTTTTCGGCTTTTACTGGCCAGATCTTAAGGACGACCACCGATTCCAGCTGTCTTTACCCTCCTTTGTGATTAGAGAGAGTCGGAGGGACAATAATGAAGGTGATGTAAGCATACGATGTGGAAAAACGACTGCGGTCCATGGATCCCCATTGTCTTGACAACAATGCAAGCAGATTAAGCTCAAATCGAACCTCATCACATCTGGTCATTCTTAACAGGCTAATTATCATTCGTGAAACATCGGGAAAGGGGAAGGAAAGTCGTCGTCTGTTGGTGTTGCCATTGCCAAATTGTGTTGATGCAAATGATGGAGAATTTTGTGACGAGGGGGCATTTTATAGCCATCTTATTGGAGCATGATATCATGTCAATGATAATCCTCGTCGTTAATACCACATCATGCTTATGTTTGGTCAAATGACGTCCGTAGTTGCATCTTAGATGAAGCGGATTGTGTTAGGCGAGTACTTCACCTTTATAGAAGATCAATTTCGGACTCAGATTTCTGGATGATACTTTAGAAGCCTAACGAGAGCGGTGCCCAACATGATACTTTTTCAAGTAGGTCTTAAATGGATTTTGTGCAAGTAGGAATGGAGTAAATGAGGATCTAATTAATTGGGGTTATATAGATTTTCTTTGTCCCCAACTTAATCCAAATACATGCCTTTTTTTTTCTCTCATCCATATACACAGAGTCGGCCAATGTCCACTACCCCGTCAATTGACACCTATTATCGTTGATTGTTGACCACCGCCGCCGACCATAATTGACCGCCATACCTGCTGCTGACCTTTTGCCGTGCCGCCAACAAATTGTCTCTGGCGCGCACTTGCTTACACACACACACACACACACATATATAGAGAGTACGCTTGCATATATATATATATATATATATATATATATATATATATATATATATATATATATATATATATTAAAGAGTGTGACTAATTTTAAAATAAAATTTTAAAAAGTTAAATGGGTTGACCGAATGCAGTTAAATGAGACAAATTATAAGAAAATAGAAAAGAGCGAGAGGAGGCAGGCGGGCGTCCCGTACAACCATCGGGGTGCTCAAAAGCGCCCATCCTCTGATAAGACTGTCCCCCCATCTACGTGTAGACCTGGCAAACAGGTATACCTGCCGGGTACGGGTAATGCCTGGTCGGGTTCGGGTAAAAACGGTTCGGGTAAAATTTATCCGGTTTTTTCAGGGTAGCCATTTTTAATGCCCAGACCCTACCCTTGCGGGTCGGGTATTACCTGCGGGTAAATGATTAAATTCTTATTTTTTTAATAAATATAATTTAATTTATCACATTTTAATAAACTACTAACTAATTAGGCATTTCCCCCCTCTGTTTCTTTAGCTTTTTTGAGTTAGGATGTTCTTATTTTTAGGAGGCTGATAGAATTATTTTCAATTTCACAAGAGATCAAAGTTGAAATTTATATTAGCTAACACGTTAAATAGCGTAACTAATTTTCCACCCAGAATCCAAAACAAACAATTAATTACAATCTCAATCCCCCCCAACAATCCAAATACAAAACAATCAATCCGAAATACAAAGGTTTTTCAACAGAGATCCAATATCACATACATAAAATAATCCATATAAAGTCTTCAATTCCTCGTAGAATTCCATGTCGAACTGTTGTTAACAGCGGCGCTGCGATGGTGGGGAAGTGAGTTTCTCGTTCGGCGGTGGACTGGAAGCTCGGCGGCCATCAGCGGCCGATCTGTGAGAGGAGATCGACTGACGGATTGAGCGAGGTTGAGGTAGAAAGAGTGGCGGCGACAGATCTGTGAAGAGGAGAGCGACCGTAGATCTACGAGGAATAGAGAGATCGGTGAGGGATAGAGCGACCGCAGAAGAGAGAGGCGGCGGCAGATCTGTGGGGCCGTGGGGGTAAGGGATGGAGAGGAAGTCGGCAGAGCAGGGCGGTGGCGGTTGCGTTGATTCGTTGAAGAGTGAGGTGGCTAGTCGCTGATGAGTGGCAAAAGATAGGTGGCGGTCGGCGGTGGCCTGGGGAAGACGGAGTGACGGCTTTTTGAAGGCAGAGAGGAATGGGCAGCGTGAGACTGAGAGAGAAGTGAGACACTGAAAAGTTGAAAATAAGGGTTAGGGCACAAAAGTGCCTTATATAAGCATGAAATCCGGGTAAAATCAAGTAACCTGTTATCCGACCCGGACTTACCCGGAAATTAAGGTCCGGGCCGGGTACGGGTCTAATTTCGGCGGGTGTCTCATATATGTACGGGTACCCGAGATTTTTGAACTGGTACGGGTAGATCTGCGGGTATGGGCAAAAATTGTCGGGTAAAATCACTTAACGGACTGCCACAAAAACTGCCATATCATCTGTCAAATTACCACAAGCCCACAAAGGATATTCGCACGAACTCACAAAACCTCAAGGGCAAACCGGTACTTCCACACACCCCCGATTACATGATCCAGCTTTCTCCGTCACTCCACACAAACTCTTTGGAATGATACTTCACCACTAGTTTCTCCCTCCCTCTACCCTCTATCGATTCATACAGTTACTGCAGAATTAATGGCTCTGCAAGTGCAAGTGCCTCCATCCTCGATTGGCTCGCTGACGAGTGTGTCGTCGAGGCCCACCAAGAACTCGACCAAGTGCATCGCCGGAGATCATGGCTTCTTGTCCTTAGCCAGGGTTTCGAGGAGCTCGATCGGTGGGATGGCGAAGAGGACAGGAATGTGCGTGGGGGTAAGAGTAAGATCGAGCCTGGAGACGGCGGGGCCTGTGGTGGGTCAGGTGACGGAGGTGAACAAGGACACCTTCTGGCCGCTCGTCAACGCCGCCGGCGACAAGACCGTCGTCCTCGACATGTACACCCAGTGGTACTCTCACTTCATTCTTCACCACTCATCGTACTGTTTTAACGACAAACAACTTTTTAGTCGCACGTCACTTTTTTGCTCACTATTACCGGATATTTGTTGTCTTTGGCCGAGTTTCAATGTGATTATTTCTGAATAAAACAAACAAAAACTCAATTTTCGTGCATCGTGCATAATTGAATGCATTGTGTATATTGAGATGTACATATTCCTAGTGAGTATTTGAAAGATTTGGCATCCTAGTAAGAGAAGTTTGACATTTGTGGAAGTAGATTCCGTTTGAAGCCCACCATATTGGACCACATGTCCGTGAACATGTATTCTGGAGAGATTCTTCTGATTTTGAAGCTTGTCAACTGCTTGAATTTAATATACCACGATGTCTGTAGTGGGTTAGTGTTTGTTATAGTTATCGGAACTGCCTTTATAGACTACCCAAGTATTGTAACTCAAGGCCTCAACCTCATTTTAGGAGCGTGCATCAAACTTCCGTTTGAAAGACTCTAGATTGATTTTCGATCAGTTTTCGACATATCTGGGTTGATTTTCAATCTTTGACATCACAGAACAATAGGGCTTCTGGTGCCAATTCAGACCTTCAATTCTAGGTTATCAACGGAAATGTATCAACATCTGCTAAAGTAGAACTTATCTGTTACTTCTTTTTTTTCTTTTCTTTTCTTTTCTCTTTGCTCTACACATATCTGATCCCTAGCTCTTAGTTTCATTTGACTTCACTCTAGCACTTTGAAGTTTCGATGTACTTACTCTATTCAGGTTATGAATGAATTTTTCTTTCAAGGTTATGTACTGTAGAGAAAAAAAATTGCGATGCACCTTTTGTTATATCACTTATCACATGCTGAATGTTGCTAATACTGTCCCATCCCCAAGTAGCATTGACAACAATCTTTAGGCATGAGCTTGGGGTACTATTTTTGGGGATTGTTTCTTTGAAGTTCTAACATACATTTTGCTGCTCTTCACTTGAAGTTACTTTGCAGTTCCTTGTTTAGACATTGCAATGCAATTTGTTGTTATATCACTGAATAGTATTGGCACTTCACTGTCAATATATCCATCTTCAATATATTAGTGCATTCTTTGACCAGCTCCAGAACCATCAACCATGGCAATTTGTAAATAGTGGGCATGCTGCGGCATTTTGAGTCACCGCACTATTTCTTACAATGGGGAAAAGGAAGACAGTTTCTGAAGTCAATGTAGAAAGAAGTTTCTTGGAGATCCTACAAGAAGAAGATAAACATGAGCTTTTATATCACTATATTCAAAGATAGTTCGGCCTATGAAGGATATGACCATACGTATGGGACTTACAAGATTCAATCAGAGGAGATTAATTAATATAAAAGATAAGTTTTGGTTTTGTAGTTAGATTGTCCCTCTACTCTGGAAGAGATTAAAATAACAAATGGTAAAAGGTGGGAGCAATTCAAAGCCTGTGAAGTTCCAGATTGTTCGTACTTATCAAGGGGGAAAAAAACAGCTCTGATGTTTGTTGCCTAAATGGAAGTTCAACGGATGCTGATAGCTTCTATCTATATGTAGTCAAAGTTGAATTTTCCAAAGATTTCAGTTTTCGACTACCTTGCCAAATTTAATCCTCTTCACCAAATTCGCTTGAATCAGTAGTTGCTTCATTCATATGACCCTACGTAGCACGGACACGGTGTCGGTGTCTGACACCAACGGGGACACCGCAATTTCTAAAGAAATTAGATTTTAGACACCGTAGGACACCGCTATTTTTTAATATATTTTTATTACATATATATATATATATATAATAAATATCAAATATATTCCACAATCTAAAATAACAAACAATAATGAAAAACTACCAAAACAAGGAATTCAAATACAAGTCATACTTAAACGTTAAGTAATACTAAATATACAAGCAACATTTACTTGGTCAATATTTATTTAGTCAATGTACTGGAAATGCACGACAAAGGGAGAAAAAAAAGGAAAGAAACAAGAGGACAAAGGGAGAAAAGAAAAAAGACAAGGAAAGAAACGAGAGGGAGTGAGGGAAAGGAGACGAGATGAGGATACAAAGAAAAGAAGGAGACCTATGGGTCAGCGACGGCGGCGGAGGACCTTCGGCGACGATGGCAACAGCGGTAGCAGCTGGCTTCTCTTCCTTCGGCAACTGTAGCCGTTAGATCCGTTGGCTTCGGCTTCGATATCTTCGTCGACTGAGGTTCGGCAACACCGGCGACAACTCTGGCAACACCAGCGACAGCCTTGATGTGGTCAGCAGACAGCAGCCGTGAGGTGAGAGAGAAGCAGACGGCCGTGAGGTGAGAGAGAAGAAGACGATAATAGTTCAAAAAATCTGAAATTGGCCCCAAACGGTCCGACACTGCTCCATGCCGTGTCCGACACTCGTCGATGAAGTGTCCAACACGGTGTCGGAAATTAAAAAAAAACTCCGACACCGATTAGGCTTGTCCGACACGTGTCGACCGGTGTCCAAAGGGTATCGGGGTGTCCGTCTGTTTAGGACACCATACCTCCACCTAGGAGAGGTGTCCGTGCTACCTAGATATGATCGCAGTGCTTTTTCCTGGCCTGGTAAATATGTCATGTGGTCTAAGCAAAAATGCGTGATGTGACAAACTAGACTGAGAGATGGCTTAGATATTTTGAGGTGGCTGACTATTCCTTGCAGAATAATAAGAAAAAACTGATGTGTTTTGGTGCACGTAATGCTAATGGTTCTGAATGTGCTAGAATCATCTTCAGAGCTATTTTAGCTGAGGTGTCTATAAAATATTTGCTTCCTTAGCCTTGTAGTACTTCAACTCAAAGTAACTATCTTAGTCTATAAATAGCTTACTTCTATATACTAGCGTGTCACCTGCTTCCCGGCGTACAAATTTTCACCCTTACGTAGTTCCCTACCATGTAACCTCCCGCTATATAGGACTGTTACTTAGTTTATTGGAAGTTAGGAAATTCAGATTGGAGTGGTGGGAGTGTTTAGGACTGTCTTGTATTCTGCTGGCCAACTTTCTTGCAGGAATCCACAGCAGTTCAAGGCTGCAAATTTATCCTCTGATCTGAATCTTCTGGATTTTGGATTTTACTTCACCTTGACCATTTAGTTTGAAGAAAGCAGTGTGGATTTGCCTATATTTTTGAGTAGCTGGGTGTTTGGTTCTTCCACAGTGCAGCCTAACGGAAGCCGCCACGTAGCAAGGAAATGTGAAACTCAAAAGCGAGGACAATATGGTAATTTTTTGTACTCTCAGGTTGGAGGTATACTAATACTTGGAGCGTTTTTATGGGAGTAGTAGTCTGCAAAGATACTTCTTAGGAAACAAACTGACACGATAAGGAATTTTCAATTTGAGTCAGGAACTTCCAGACCAGCAGCGTATCCTCCACCTCTAGGCTTCTTTAAATAAAAATAACTTCCATTTTGCACTGTAAGATGCTTGACTGAGGGTGACCAAAAAGTAGTGGAATGGTCTCGATGAAGGTAATATGATTCATGATGTCATAGTCTTATTCCTTGATGTAGATGTTGTGTTCATAGATTGGAGAAAGATGATTTAGCCTTTCAACTAGCTTATGTTATTTATCTGTAAATCTGTAAAACATCAACATATGAAATCTGTACCCATACACTCTCAAGCATCTGGTGGTCTTCCGCACGGTTGGATGGCTCAGATACCACATGTGCCTGCTATGTATTCAACCGCTCATCCTTTAACTTGCAGGTGCGGTCCTTGTAAGGTGATGGCTCCAAAGTTTCAAGAATTGTCTGAGAAGTATCTTGACGTCGTCTTTATGAAGCTGGACTGTAACCAAGATAACAAGGTCTCTTTCACATTATTATTAGCCATTAACCCCCCCACCCCCTCTTTCTCATGTTGTGCATCTGGTAATTTTTGGCAGTCACTGGCAAAGGAGCTAGGGATTAGGGTGGTTCCTACTTTCAAGATTCTCAAGGATAGTAAGATCGTTAAAGAAGTCACTGGGGCGAAATTTGATGATTTAGTTCTCGCAATTGATAGTGTTAGATCCAGTTAACCTTGTTGTAGCTTGTTTCTCGAATATAACTTGTCTATAATGTACGAAAGTATATCCTTGTCAAATAATGAATCTGTTTTTGTTACCTAAACCCTGGTTTACGGCACTTCTCTGCTCGACTTAGCAAACATGTGGATTATCAACACTACGCGCCTAAAGCAACTTGAAGAGCGGACAGTGACGGGCTGTCTCTGTTCTGGACTCTCTATCACTGCTAGTCTCCATATCTAAGATGCGCGTGAAGTGCCGCATATCTTTAACATGTCATAAGAATTGTGGTGGTGCTGGTGATTTCCCTTTTGATACTTGAACTACCTGTTATGAGCATATAGTTGAACTCTTCTAAATAGGATAATTGGTTTCTGATTCAGATCAGATGGTCGAAAATTTGCCGGCTTGTTGCAAATACTGTTGGTGTGTTCTGTTGTACTCTGTTGTTTGTTTTGTCTTTGGTCGTTTTGGACTGCAATTTGTGTTGAAACTTCGCTGCAGATGTAGGCACTGAATTTGCAGATGTAGGCACTGAATTTTCTTGGTCACTTGGTTGACCTAAGAACGAGTATTGTGACCAAAGCAACATAATTTGGTTGATCCTGCCAAGTGCTCTCTCTCTAAAATAAATCCCTCTACCCCTCTCTCTCTAAGTTTTCTCAGCCGCCGCCCCTTCATCCTTCAGCTTCCATGGCTGCTAGGCAGGAGGGGGAGGCCCCCCCCTGTGGCCCTTTTCCTTCTTGTCCCTTACATCTCCTCCTCTCCCATCCCCTTCGGCACTCCACCCAGCCGATTCCCAACACCCACCACTTCCGATCTCCACTATCCCTCTAGATCGGAACTCCTTTTGCTCCAAAAGTATCCCATCCAATTCGCTACTCTCAGATCCGTTGTTGTCTCCGGATCGCCGTTCCGGCGGGTTTGGCTAAAAATCTCTGATGTGGGTCCAAAAAAATGGGTTTGTGGCTTGAAGATGCCAGATCTAATAGATTTGGAGGATGCACATTTCCCTTGAGCTGCGGATCGTTCCGACACAGCCTTGGGAGGACCCCCCCCCCCCCCCCCATCATCGTCTATGGCTCCGATGTTGACCGCGGCAGTAATGTAAACTGTCACTTTATGCGGCCCCAGGCTTTCATCTCTGTTTCAATGGGAGCGAGGGATCTGATGTAATTTCTTACATCTTCCGGATCTGGCTACTCCTTAATTTGGTATCCCCAAATACAAGTCGCCCTTATCTTTACTGTGTTTTCTTCCAAGGTCATGTTGGCCATTTTCGGGACTATCCGTTTGGATGCGATGTCTCTGTTTTTTCCAGGAATGCCCATTGGCTATTGCCTTTAGGATGTAATGGATAATTTTAATTAATGCAAAAGGTATAAAAAATGCCTGAACCGAAAAGGGTGGGAGAAATAACAGAAGTCTTAAGGGATAACTTTAAGGTCGCTGGTTCTACTTCCATGCTATGATGCTAACGTGCCATATAAATTAATAGTTTTGACCATAACAAGAAAAAAGGAAGTGTAAAAAATGCCTTTAACCACATACAATTAATTTCTAATGTTTGAGGTCGAAAATAAGAATTTCAGAACTATAGCAGCTTACATGAAATCTTAATGCATATTCCTGTGAATGATTTTGCTCAAGTAAATATTGAAAGGTTTTAGACTATTTGTCTGGATTATTTAAAACTATTGAAATTGAGGAACGAATCTGATAGAAGAAGAAGAAGAAGAGGAGGAGGAGGAGGAGGACTTAACAAGGCAACACGTTATTAAATAAGACATTTATTGGGTGTCAATGCGTGCTCAAGCCTCCATAGGTATTCCAATAGCCTAAACTTGGCGACTAAAATGAATTTGTATACCCGTGTTACTTACAATTCATGCAAATGAGATGAACTTTCCACCCTTTTGACTTGGAAATCAAGTAGGAAGTGTGTGGCGCTCAATGACACAGCAATTGTTGTGATTTGTCTTCGCAGTATCGTCCTTTGGCTTCATGACACGAAAGTCTAAGTTCATATTTTATTACACCCTTTTTTGAGTCATGGGGGGCCATAAAATCTGGTCTTCTTTTTTCTGGAGTTTGCATTGAATTCTTTTTGTCATCCATCCATCCAAACAAAATAAAAGGGATATGTAAAGACCATGATGCATGAAGTGTAAGTTAAAACTAGTAGTGAAGAAAAGTACAAAACTTATTGCATCATAATCTAAACTTTAATGATTTACTTGACCCAAGTGAACAGAACTGACAATTTACTTGCTCCAATTCTTGAAATGAGGATAAGCTTTGTTGCAGAACCTTCCCGTCAGATTTGCAGAACCGGAGATGAGAGGAATAGAGGAAGAAGATGGTCTTATAGGAAATTACCACACAAGCCTCACTTATGACATTAAAAGAACAAAATTAAGGGGCACGCGGGTAAATTTGTGTAATTCATCTTTATTCTTAGACTTAATACCCAATACTATTACAAGAATGCCATTGATGAATGACATATACATATAGGATATATTGCTTTATTTTTCTTTTTAAAGGTCATTAAAGTAAATATATTGGTATACCATACATGCAACTAAACACACTATCTTATGCAAAGTGGAAATATTTTGCTGCTAAAATTGTATTGAAGAGACTTTTTAATTCAATATAGTGATAATTTGCTCTCATATCGGGTTGAAGAGATGAGTAAGATGAACTTCAAATTTGGAACTAGTTATATATTCCATAAAATACTTGAAAGCTCCATGTTTTTTGTTTTTCAGTGTACTAGGTGAAAATTTCTAATGCTCGTTCACTTTATTTGCTCCTTAGTAACATGCAACCTTTGATGAAGTCGATAATTGTTTTTATGCTATACAAATCAATAACTCTGTAAGCTTGTTTGGTCCCCCTCGAATGCACATCTTGGATCCGCCCCTGTTTGTCCTTGACTTTTCTTGTAATTGCGTGGTTTCATATCCTGAGAAATGGATTCTCCTTGATAGTTAGTCTAAGGCAGTATAAACTCACTACAACTTGAGCTTGAGTTTAGGTGTTCATGGAGTCATTGAGTGTATAAGAGTGATATTGTTTTGATACTTCTAAAGACACCATTTCTTTATACAAATGGCAAAGAAGCCAGAGTGCTACTATGATGTGTCATCTTAAGACAATTTGATTGCATTGACGGAGACGGCAAGCTTTTTAAGAGTTACTAACCAAAAACAAATGATTAGAGTTACTTTGGATGTCTCTTACAGTTAATATACCAAAATAAAAATGATTAGAGTTACTAACCAAAAACAAAGTGATTACTTTTGCGACAAAACTGTTGGATTGTTTTTTTTGCCTTTCTTTGAAGTATATGTATATTCGTTTTTTTGACTCAACAGCTCAAGGAAGTACTAATGAGAAGGTTGAAGCGGTAGAAAACGTAATTGCAAATGCAAAATGGGGAGAATGTATAGTGTTTTGTTGTAGGGCACTTCCCTTGAAATTTTGCTCAGTAATGCATGATGGAGATACTCGGGAAAATACTACTAAAAATTTCAAAAAACAACGTCCATGTTTTGAGAGAAAAAATGACAATAGTCTAATGCACTCCCTCTCTCTTTGATAGTTTCAGGAATGAATTTTTAAATTCACATGCAATGTTGAGCAGCAAAAGCACTGAAAACTAAAAACAACAAATTCGCTTTGATAGAAACTGGTTGAGGCCCACGTTGAGAGCAAGCTACACTCTTTCCGTTTCATTAATGCAACTACATGTACTGATTGAGAAGTCTGATCTTAGATGGCTATGCTCCTTCCTTGGTACCGGTTACTGGATGATGGAGGTATGGTGAATTCTATTAGCATTACCTTGCTGAAAACTCCTATTTTGATGGATGTAATGTCAAGATGTTACAGTAGGATATCACAAAGTTTCTATTCACTGGCTGCTTTGACATTGCTTCATTTGTACTTTTATTAGTTGTGATATTTATAACAATAATATTTTATCTTCTGAAAGTTATATTAACATGATGTCACCCTATAAGCCTCTTTTGTACTAGTTAAAATTAAAATTAAAATCAGATGTGATGTAAGGCTTACTTCTTATCCACGATATGGACCATGGACCACCCTATGTGCGTCATTGTCTCACGTGGTTACTTATTAAGAACTCTTATCCACAGACCAATCTTATTCAGTTAATTATATTTCAGCATCATCATTTTCGTTATAATAATAGGCTCAAGATTGTTGGTTGCTAAAAATGGAAACACGTTCAATTCTCAATTTTCTTTATGGGGAAACAAGGCTAAATGGGGGTTCTCATTCTCAATTTTCTTTACATACCTGGTATTAAGTAATAAAAAAAATTCTGAAAGTTAAAAGGAAATGATAATAATAAGAGCAGTTATAACACAAAAAATTGGTGACCAATATCTCTTCTATAATTACGCATTTTTTCTCTCATACATTAAGTAGTACTTATATATTGAATGTAATAAGATTATATGCAATTTAAAAAAAAATATAACTTCAATTTCTAGTCATTGTTATGTCCAATAATAGTGTGCAAAGAAATAACATCTTTAAGTGGGCGCAAACTGATTCATCGAGCCGTTTAAATCGACTAAATCGATCGTCAAAATTGACAGTATTTGGTTATGCCCGGTTCACAAATTTTCAAATTGAGGGGTAATGGTTGAATATACATTTTAACCCCTAAACCACACCAAATCAAACTGTGTTCACACCTAGTAGCAACACACGACTACGTATTACCAAAAATCTATGCTTTTACACGTGGTCACAGTAAATACAAATTTGACATTGTCATGAAATCTACATTATAGGAACAATTCTCTAACTGTTACGTTTATTTTTCAGTTCAGCGATAACGTAACTTTGAACCTACCTTAGGCGTATAAAATAGAGTGCCACGCACTTTCTGTGAAGTAAATATCACATGCTTGACACAACATCGCATTAAATCAATATATTAAAAGTAAAAATAAGATCAGAGATTAGGTTCCACGATACAATGATACATATACAGAACATTTTCATTTTATAAGCGCAACAATATGGCGGGTCCTTTGAGTACTACTTACGTTAACAATTGATCAGAAAAAAGTACAATTGCACAAGCACCACTACCCAACATGTATCGACTTTTAATCACAACACAGATCTATAATAAAAAAATGAATTACTGGAGCGTAAAAGAGGATAAATAAATGTTAAATAAATAATAGGATAAATAAATGTTTCATAATCATCATGTAAGCATAGCCGAGTGACGCGGCAAAATCTGGTGAGAGAGAGAGAGGGGGGGGGGGGGGGGGGGGGGAACGTGAAGTAGATGGACTGAAAAGGTTCCACCTTTCCAGACAGAAAGAAGAAACACTCTCTCAAGGCAAAAGGACACGCGAGGAGAACTTGCACCATTTTTCTTTTTCTTTTTACCATAATATTTAAATTAAATTAAATTTCCCCGTCTCTGTCCCGTTGAATTCGCTCTCTCTCTCTCTCTCTCTCTCTCTCTAGTTTTCATTTCATGACCCCAAATTCGTTGGCCTTTTGCCTCCTCGCACCGTCCCATCCGAGGCGGCCTCTGGTCTCCTTCAAACAGATACGCACAGAGAGAGAGAGAGATAGAGAGATTGAGATTTTTACACGCGGTAATATATTTGCATGTTCATGTTTTGAGATAAATTCTGTAGAGAGATGGATCTGAGAGGAAGGAGGAGGAGGTTGGCGGTGGCCGTTGTTCTCCAATTGCTGTGTTTGGTGGCTTCGGGAAACGTTGTGTTCAAGGTGCGGCACAAGTTCGCGGGCCGGTTGTCGCTGGGTGCACTCAGGGACCATGACGCCCACCGTCACGGCAGAATGCTCTCCGCCGTCGATCTTCCTCTCGGTGGCAACGGCCGCCCCACTGATGCCGCGTTAGTTCTTTTATTACTCTCTCTCTTTCCTTGTGATGTTCTTTTTTACTTTTCGATTTGGTTTACAGTTCTTGATTGTTTCATTATTGCTTGGATGCGTGTTGTTGGTTCTGCGTGACTAAAAGCACTGGGCAATCTGTATCTACATTTACTTGTTGACTCGAATGTCATTAGTGTCTTTTATCTAGACATTGATTTGGTTATCAAAGATATGTAGGTAATAATGAGAAAGATGTTTTTTTTTAATGACATCTTTTTGATTGTTTTTTTTTAATGACATCTTTTTGATTCTTTTGTTTGGGTAAAAAGTAAAGGCTGATGAAATTGGATCGTGACGAATACTAGCAGGCATGACGCTCAGGTCGGGCAAAAGAAATTGAATTCAATGAAGGAAAAATAATTCATGTGTGTGCGTTAATCAGTATATGTATCTGTTATCTGTGGAGCCTAATTTCAGCAAGCTACACTGTCCCCAACCTTTCGCCAAAATTTTAAATCGTGAATAGTGGAATCACGATATGGTCATGCTCCGGGGACAGACGTAGCCATATTGGCGAACCTCATAAGATCTTGTGTTGTGCGTCTGTTATCTGATTTTTTCCTTCTTCCTTATTTTTGCTTGTTCTGCGCTAATTGGTACCAGTATCACATTCATACGATTGTATGTCGACAATTTCGTCATTTGAGCCTTTTTTGGAGGGTGTGGGGGGGTTGAAGCTAGTACTTGTGAATTTGCAATGCAGCTATCAAATTGTCTTACATGGTTTTCTTGATACAGACTTTATTTCACTAAGATTGGAATTGGGACACCTTCGAAGGAATATCACGTTCAGGTCGATACAGGAAGTGACATTCTGTGGGTTAACTGTGCTGGCTGTGACAGGTGTCCTAAGAAAAGTGACCTTGGTGTATTGTCCTTTTTCTTCGCCTATGACTTCAATCATTTTAATCAGTATAGGATTTAGTCTCTAATGATGTTGTTTCTTAATTCTTTTTTATGTTTCCTTTGGAAAATTAATTGTCATCTTTTTACCAACAGATAAAGCTGGCACTATATGATGTGAAGGGCTCCTCAACTGGAAAGCCGGTTACATGTGATCAAGATTTTTGCACCTCTACGTTTAATGCCCCTTCGTCCGATTGCAAGGTTGGGATGCTTTGTGACTATTCAGTTACTTATGGAGATGGGAGCTCAACTGCAGGATACTTTGTCAGGGATTATGTTCATTTGGATAGTGTAAATGGGGATCTCAAAACCACACCCATGAATGGGAGTGTAGCATTTGGGTGAGTTAGTGTTTCTTTTCCAGAGTGCGGTATAATATCATGATTTATGACACAAGCAGACTTGTTAGAAGTTTCTGGTCCTCCTAAATTTTACCTAGTGACCTTTTGTTTGGCATTAATTTGCCACAGCAGTTCGAGTGAACTGGTTCATGATCTGTGTACATTGTCTCACATGGCTTACCTATGTATGGAAATGGTACTATTCGTCACTAGGCTTATGTGCAGTTAGTCATACATAGCCACCATATTCCTAAAAGTCTTCTGGATCACTTAACAGAACAAGAAGAAAGTATTGATTGTGTTGCTCCATTACTCAATTTATTTATGCGTAGAAGTGCTGCTACCTAACAAACGCTTGGACCTTCTCTGGAGAAACTCGGTCAAATAACCTGTGTGAATTTTACTTAAATCACATGCTTCTTGGGCTTTTTATACTTGGCCCAGTCAGCTGGAGTAGAATAATGACTGAGGTCATTAATCAGTGCAATCGTGCATAGATGATGTAGGAGGTGAATCTCTTGCAAACTTATTTACTCTTTCTTGCCAAATGCTCATTACTTGTGTAATCAAAATGAACTATAAATGTTTTAGGACAGTAACAAGAATTTTTGGATGTTGTTTCTTTATTGCACTTAGCATATTATGCCCTTAGGGCATATGTTAACCGAGCACAGTAGACAAACAAACAAAACAGGTTGCTATAATCCGATATATAAGCTCGCTGCTTGTTTTTGTTTCATTAAAGTTCTGAATTCTGCAGTTCTTCTGCTTTATAAAAGAAAAGCTCTTAATGAGTGGGCATGGTGAGGGGACCTAAAATGCACTGTTGTCTCTTACCCCCTTTGTGTCAGTTCTCAATGCATATGCTGTCATTTTCTTCGTAGATTCTGTTACTTGCAGCATCCAAATTCTCAAAAAAAAAAAAAAAAGTTGTGCTTACCTGTTTTTTCATCATACTTTTCCAAGTCATCTTTAACGATCTTAAGCTTAACTGTATCGTTTTCTGGTCTAAGGTAGGTGTGGAGCTAAACAATCTGGGGAGCTCGGTACATCATCTGAAGCAGTTGATGGGATTTTAGGTTTTGGACAAGCAAATTCTTCCATGATTTCACAGCTTGCTTCCTCTCAAAAGGTGAAAAAAATGTTTTCACATTGCTTAGATGGCACCAATGGAGGTGGAATCTTTGCTATTGGACAAGTTGTGCAGCCAAAAGTACGGTCAACACCACTGGTTCAAAATGAGTATGTGATGTTATCCTTTCATTTCTTTGAACTCATGTAGGACCTTTTGGCATTGTTTTGCGTGATGTAGCAGTCTCTAGCCTAGGATGTGGCCCAAAGTCGTGTCTCTCCAAAAGTCCATATTGCAGGATTGAGAGCGACAATAAATACGATAGCGACAGAATATGAAACTGCGCCAGTGTTGGCATTTTCTTCAGACCGTCATCTACACGGAAAGTGTCTTGTAACACGTTGGTGGGGAGGACAAGGTAGGGTAGACCAAGAATAACAGGGAGAGAAGTGGTGAGGAGGGACTTGATGGACGGGAATGTCTTGGAGAACATATGGAGTAAAGTATTTGTTGCTCTAGTTGGCGTTTGGAAGACGAAGGAGACTAGAAAAGAGGATGCTCTAGCCTTGCAGTTATTTATTACACGGAGGCAGTTCACTAAGTTTTGAATGTAGCTGTTTTAACGGAAACAATAATAGATGGTTGTTAAAGTCTTGGGTGGGTAAGCCTGATTTGAGCTTCGTATATATCCGATTTAGGAGGATGCGGAGCTTCTCTTTATTGTACAGAATAATGAGGTAGAGGTGATACATATTGCTGTTGGTAGAGGGCGTATCACATCTGCAGACATTCTGGGATCTGGTTGGCAGGAATTGCTCAGTTTGCCAATGCCATAAAGTTGATCGTTTTGATTATTTTTTTATTCCTTATATCTTAGTGAGAAAACTGACGGCTACAGGGGAAGAGTATCAAACAGCTCAAAATAGTACCAAGCTGCTATCTGTTCCCCGAGTTCATTGAGTTGCAGACCACGTATTATCTCCCAAGTCTCATATTTCTGGTAGTTTTTTAAAATCTTCAGCATTCATTGTGGTTGCCTAAACTAGGAGGGATTATAATTTGTGCCTTTCCTCTGTCTTCTGTTTCCTACTTTTTTCCCTCTTAACTCAATGACTGTGATTAATGTCGCACCACACTACTAACTGTTCCATCACCTTCTTTCCTGCTTTTGGGTGTAGCTTGTTTGGACTGCGAAGAGGATGTCCTTTCGACATTGATTTATAATATGGGGTCTATCGGTGATGTACATACTTGAGGACATAATTTCAAGTCTGTTGATTAGTTATTTTTGTTGTTGTTTTTGTCTTGCTTACTTGTACCATCTAAGTCAAGGTATGTTGATAGTAGGAATCTGTAAAGAGCAGGAAAAGGTTACATGTTAAGTTCGGGTTGCGCTTCTACATGCAACTAAATGGCTAAAAGTACTGAGGGCCTATGTTACATGGACTTCTCAAAATGTGTGAAGTACCCGTGTCGGACACTCGACATTTTTGGCCATGGATATGAGACGTGTGTCCAACACATCCCATAGCATATGCCACTAAGAACACAATATTATAGAGTTTCTTTTAGTTTGTTAATGCTTTGAGAGATGATCTGAGTTTTTAATTAAAATGATATGCATAACTAAAACACCATGTAAACTAAGGAATAACCCATGTTACATGGACTCTTCAGAATGCATGAAGTACCCGTATCGGGGATATGGATCCCATGGTTATAGCAGGGGTGCTGTACCTAGCAATGTGAGAGGGGAAAGAGAGAGAGAGGGAAGAGAGAGAGTAACCATGGTTTGCATCCCCTTCTCTCTCTTCCCCCTCTCACATTGCTGGGTACAGTATCCCTGCTGTAACCCATGGTTCCAGCAGGGAATCCCAATCCCCGTATCGGACACTCGACACTTGGACATGGGGTATGGGATATGTGTCCGAGGTATCTCATAGAATATGCTACTATGAACACTATCTTATAGTGTTTCTTTTGATTTCTTTAGCTTTGAGACAGGACAAGTTTTCAAGTAAACCATGTGCGTCACATAAAATGTCATTCTATGTTAGAAATAATAAATAAGTAATGCTAGATATGAATTTTTTGCCATGTCCCTGTGTCTTGTGTTTTGAAATTTAGTCGAATCCGGCACTTAGACACGTATCCGACCTGGACACTTGTACAGTCTATGTGACATAGGGAATAACTATAAAAAAAAGTAACAAATAGAAATATTTTGCCGTGTGTCTTGGGTTTTGAAAAATAGACGAATCTGGACACGTTCCGACTCGGAAACTCGTACCTAGTCCATGTAACATTGCCGAGGGCTATTCTTTAGTTCCTTATCTGAACTAACCCTTTTCATATGTTAGTACGAAGTCAATACTTCGCTCATATGTGAAGTTTTTATCCATTAGTTCGGTTCTATGACTTTTTTGAATTTGTACGTAATTCCTGACTTGTCAAGAAAAAAGTATTACGAACAGAATTGTATTTCCTGGTCTATTTGTTTGGAGTTTGCTCCCTTTACGTAAAAAGGAGTTTGTGTCCATTATTCCTTCAACACAACATTCTTTTGGTATATAGGCTTGTGTAGCATGATAAAGATTGGTGGACCCATTCTATAATAGCTTAGGCTTTTAGATAGATGGGAACTTGACATGGTGTTAGAGCTCTCGTTGGCAAGGTCTTGGATTTGATTCTGCCCACTTTCATTTGCCCCCCCCCCATTTCAAAAGTGTAGTTTACACTTTGTTCATTAGCACACCGAGTGGCGGTGCACCTTAATTTGTCTCTTTACGTGCAAAGGCTTGCAGAGGGGAAGCATTAATGTATACGTTATTGGCCTCATTTTCTATTTGTTTAAGCTTTTAGAGCAACTATAGAAAGCATCGACACCTCATACAGGTTGAGGTCTGGTGTTCGATACCTACCGATACCTCCGAACACGTGTCCGACACCTCTTACCAGTGTCAGAATTTATTGATTTATTTTTTAATTACCGGATACCGTGTCGGACACCTCTTGAAGAAATGTCCACACATATAAAGCCAAAATAAGATATTTTGGGGATTTTTTTAGAAATGAACTTTGAAGCCCAACTAATCAGATCGACTAGGAAAAGGGTACCCTTCTTGTTTCTATCTCTTTCTCTCTTTTTCTTCGTTTTGTTAACAAAAGCACCCAAGCTAACCAGTTCATAGGAAAATATGTCAGCATCTTCGACCTCATTTATCTAGCTATATATGACATCTCCTTGATCCTTTTGTCCCATGTTCTTCTCTCTTGTTACTGTTGAGAGACTAATCTTGTTACTGTTGAGACATTCATGCTACTATCTTTCTTTCTCATCCGTTTTGAACGAAATTCAGCTACTCAAATTGATGTTTATTCTTATTTTGTACATATTTAATACATATATATATATATCTATATCATATATATATATATATGATATAGATATATATGGGAGCTGATCCATTGATAGCCCTAGCAAAATAGGAGATTTTGCTAGCGCGATCTGGCCGTCCACGGGCGATCTGTGGACGGTCCAGATCTTTTTTTTGCTATTTTTTTAAGTCCGTCCGCCACATAATGTAGCGGACGATTTTTTGACAAAAATACCCTCAGACTTAAAAACAGCCCGTCCGCTACATTATGTAGCGGACGGACTTTTCTGACATTTTTTTCTCTTTCTCTCTCCTTTCTCTCATTAATGCTCTGACATTTTTTTCTCTCTCCTTTCTCTCATCCGCTACATTATGTAGCGGACTAATTTTCTGATATTTTTTTCTCTTTCGTTTCTCTCATTAATGCTCTGAATCTTTTTTCCTCTCTTTATGTCCTTTCTCTCATTTTCATCTCTCTCTATTTATCTTCTTTGCCGGCGATCTTGTCTGTCCAAGGAGAATCAAATCGGAGACCCGCAAGATCTGAGCCGGAGCGGAGTTTGAATTGGAGGAACATGTATTGAAAAGCGTTTTTTGATTTACTAGCTTTTTTAGGTGATTGCTTTTCGCCGGAGTGGCGCGGTGGGTCTATCTACTCATTTCAACATTTACGGCTAGAGTGGCGCCGTGGTTCTTCGGCGATGATGGAAGTTGTGGGTTTGTTGATGGCAAAAGACATTGTTTTGGATCCGCATATTGCAAAGATAAAAGACATTGCGTGACTGAAAATATAGAGAACCCAGAACATCTAACACATCTAACACACAACTCAGTTAATTTGGTTGTGGCAATTCGTTCGCTACATAATGTAGCAGACACAATGAGTATTGATGACAGAAAGAGAAATGAGAGAGGACACGAGCATTGATGACAGAAAGGAGAGAGAGAGAGAGAGAGAGAAACATGTCAGAAAAATAATGACTGAAATGAGAGAGAATGAGAGAAAAAGTAATGTCAACTCGTCCGCTACACAATGTAGCGGACGGAGCTGAAGGGTATTTTTGTCCAGAAATTGTCCGCTATATAATGTAGTGGACGGACTTAAAAAATACAAAAAAAAGATCTGGACCGTCCACAGATCGCCCGTGGACGGCCAGATCGCGCTAGCAACTTATCCTATTTTGCTAGCGCTATCAATGGATCAGCTCCCTATATATATATATATATATACATATATACACACACACATATATATATATATATTAATGTGTGTATATACTATATAAATATATACGGAAATAAAATAAAAATATATTAAAAAATTCAGCGGTGTCTTGCGATGACCAAAATTTGTTTTTTTTTTGAAAATTGCGGTGTCTAATGTCGGTGTCGGACGTGGTGTCCGTGTCCGTGCTACCTAGGCGCCAACTAATAACTTAACAAGGTCTTCTCTTTTCTTCCCATAGCTGTGGCCTAAGAATCTTATCTTGATTGGAATTCTATTGCTCTCTCAGGGCCCATTATAATGTCATTATGAAGGCAATTGAGGTGGGTGGTGAAGTTCTACAACTTGAGACAGATATATTTGACACTGGGTCTCGAAGAGGGACAATAATTGATAGTGGAACAACATTGGCTTATCTTCCAGATGAGGTTTACAATCCATTACTGGTGAAGGTACGCACTATCTCCCAAGCTTCATCGAATTTGGAGTCCTATTCAAAGTACTTGCTTGTTACTCTCTCTCTTCCCATCTTATTTGTCCAAACCAGGTTATGGCTCAGCAACCTAATTTGAAAACCCGTACAGTGGAGAATGAGTTCAGATGCTTTGCCTACAGTGGAAAGTAAGATTCCCACATGACCTACTTTTTTTGTCTTATTTAAATGTTCTTTTAAACTTAGTATCTGAAAGATATTTATTTCCATATCAAAACGCCTGATTGCTGTTAGTAGTATAAGAGGAAACTGTAAAGTATAGGAAATATGCGATTGAAAGCTTCTTTACCTAAAAAGAGAAAAGTAGGATATGGCCACGTAACTCTGTTTGAGATATTAGGTTGAAAGTTGGTACTAATTTTGCACATCTCGTCGAACATCATGTCAATATTTGGAAGGAGCTAACCTTCTTGAGCTTTGCTCAGATTGAGAAGTTCAACCGTGTGGATGTGAGCTCTGTAAACTGCAGTTTTCGGTTGACCAATATTTGATTGCTAGGACCACCTCTCTCCTCCCAATGCTGCTGGTGTATATATATATATTTTTTCAAGTTGAAAGTGTGCTTTGCAGATTGTTGTGCCTAATTTTCTGGTATACTCGGGGGCCAATGTTTGAGCCTTTCTAATAAATTTGGTGGCGTCTTAAAATCTCAGCTTGCGTGAATTGATTAGGTAGCCGATAGAGCATTAAGAAGTTGTGGAGCTGAGGAAAGCTGGAAGCTTGGAATTTAAGCCTCTTTTCTTGGGCTACAAATATGAGATGGAATATTTCATCTAAAAGATACTAAGGAGGCAGATAGCAGACAGCTCTCGCGGGTTAATCCTCCTCAAAACCAACCCCCCCCCCCCCCCCACCCACACACACACACCCCAAGAACTCCCAAAAAGAATATAAAATTGGTGTTTTTCTGAATTTGCAAAGATCAAGTTCCTTTAAACAGTAATGGAGTGTCGATATTGAAGAAGTTGTGATTGGCACTTAGCATGAACTATTTGTGTTCTTGTCTTGTTATTATGATAGGGTTATGTCTGTGGGTTCTTAGCTTGGATAGTCACTGGCACACAATTCTGAAAAATTTCTTAGCTGTAGACCTTGGTGAGACGTCTGTGGAACACCTTGAAGGGTGAAATTTTTGGCAGACTGAGGCATAGTTTTTTAAAGTGCAATTGCAATTACTGCGCAAAGGGTCTCTGGAGCCTACGCGCAAAGCGGGCTTAACCGAAGAAAAGCGCCACAAACAAAAAAACACCAAAATGATTAATAATGTCTCAAAACCAACAAAATTTGCTATATATCAGTAGCATGGCATTTCATAGCAAGAGACCTGATTTTTTTCTTCAAATAAAGCAATTTTTGGTAACAATTAAAGACAAAGCATAGTGAGAAGGAAGCAAACATTCAAGATGCAAGTATGCAACACCAGTTCCCATGGTTAAAAACTCAAGACTCAACTATAATCCTAAGAAAGGTAGATAGCCCAATAAACGGAAATGATTCTAATGAGTTGATCATCAACCATTTGGGGAGTCGTCTTCTTCCTCTACAATGTTGATTGGGAGAGTGGGAATGGATGTACTTTCTGTCACGGGTTTGGATGTTGCCTTATATTTTAAATAGGTTCTCTAGCCCCCCTAAGCTCTAATAAATATGGTCAAGTTAGTGAGCCTTAATAAAAGAAGTCAATAAGAAAATCAGAAAATTTGATTTAAAGGGTTTGAGAGTAATAATAATTAATAATCCCTCTTTAAAAGGGATTTTGGCTTAAGCGCACAAAGCATAGGCGTTTTTGAAGGGGTTGCGCCTAATCCTAAGCAAAGCGCTAAAGGTGGGCTTCGTGCCTGGCCTAGGTGTGCTTTTAATAACCATGGGCTTAGGCATTTACATGGTTCCGAAAGAGAATAGAAGTCGAGTTTACCTTTCGATCTAGCTATAAATCTTTGGTGATTAGAGGTGGCAATAACAAACTAGACTCATTTACCCGCCCAGGTTCGCCCACTTAAAGTCATCCAAATGCACCCAATTAAATATGATGGCTCTTGGTGGGCCAGAAATGGATTCCCGTTGACTTAAATGTATTGTTTGACTTCGTTGGTCAATACTCTTCCCATTTCTCAGCCGCTCTTTCTCCTCTCTGCCGTCGCCTTCACCACATGCCGTTGCCATCGCTACTCGTCATCGGCGCCATCATAACCACCACTAGCCAACATCACAGTTAACCACATATGATGATGAACCTCGATGGATCTCCACTGTTGCTTTGATTGCATGTGCCATTGCTGTCCCCACTTGGTTGCCGCCGTCCCATCACCATCTTGTTGCTGTCGACGTTTATGTAACAACCACTAGCCAACAACCCAATCAACCACCAACTATGATGAACCGCGACTTAAAATCCAAAGATATGGAGCTAGACTTTGAGCCCATTGCCATCTTTCCTTTCCAGATCCGTGGTTTTATGGGGAAGGATTTTAGATCTTTAAAAGTTTGGTTGTGTTTGATGGTTGACTCAACAAATTGGTGTTGTGGTGGTAAACTGGTGGTGGTGTGGTTCTTGTGGGTACGACGGTGATTTATTGTTGTGGAGGTGGTGGTTTTTGTTGTGGGTGTGGTGGTGATTGTGGCATGGTAGTGGTGGTGGTGGGTATTGAGGTGATTTGGTGTGGCGGTGGCCAAGTTGGTACGGGGGCGGCGGAGGCAAGTGGTTCATGAAGGTAAAGTGAAGGAGAGTTGAAATTTTTAATTGAATGTACATAGTTCATCATTGGGTAGATGGGAAATCCAACCGATTTAAGAAATGACCCACTTAACCCCTAACTATATGGGTTCAAATGGGCCAGTCATCCATCATATTCAACCCATTTAATTTACATGCAGACCCAACCCAACCCACCCACCCGTTTTCCCACCCCAAAGTGTAATGTTGCAAGTGTGGGAACCAGGCCCCACGGGACAAATCGGTTGATCTGACTAACTGCGACAATTAGGTTGAGTCGCTCGCCATCCTAATTTTTAAGGTAAAACAGAAAAAACCTAAAGAGTCTCTGGAAGGTAATAATATATAAAATACCACAGATTTCTGAATCTGGATTTATTTATGCATTCGGAAGGTGATAAGCACCCCTTGTACCCTAATTATAAGTCTCTCCTTCCTGCTTTTGATTAGGTCACAACTTGACATATATAAATCTGAATCTGTCTTTCAATGGGTTCCCTATTTTCAGTCACTAGATTAAGAACGGACATGGATTGGGCAGCAATTCAAATTGACTAATATAAACATTAACTTAACATCCCTTGATGAAGGATTGAGTCTAGATGCAGAGAAGGATAGTACACTTCATGAATTGTACGGATGAAAGCCAGATAGTGATATGTATAGGAAAATATGCAATTAATAAGTAGAGGGATGTTCATGAGGGAGTGAAGCGGCAGCCCTTTGGAACGGGCCGGCACCAACATAGGTTTTTGTTTTTTCCTTTTCTGCAGTCGTACCAATTACTTTGAGGCTACCTTGTACCCTCTCTGAACCCTACAAATAAAGCCTCAATTCCCCTCAGTTCACACACACTTACTCAAAAGGCTGATTCCTTTGGAAATGTCATCATCGGACTGGCAGTGATCGGGCTAATTTGAGTAAACGTGCTTGTGATTTTTCTAAAAATATCTAGACAAATGCATGGATACATAATATGACGCATATGACTCAACCTAACTACCATGCATAAAAACTATCTACCAATGACTAATTAATTGCCCAAAATGTTACTTGGGGTGTCTGCAGCAAGTAGGCATTAATTCCAATCACTTCTGCACAAAATTATTATCAGTTCTCACTGGTTTTATGCACCAAAACGTAGGTGTATATATAACACTGTCAAGGTATAATGTGTAGCTGTGCTTGCATCTCTTGCTGGCAGAATATCTGAGTTAGCTCTACACAAATACTACAATCCTTAACCATAGTAGTAAGCAAGAGGAGAAAGTGGGGTGGTGCGGTTGGTCGCTATATATAATCGTGCCATTAGGGTGTAATGAGCATTCAGTATTCCTATGCGCAGTTTCTCCTTAATCTTTTTTTTTCTTTCTCTATTGTGGTTTCTCAATGTTTTTGCCTTTCAGAGCAATTATTTATGAAGCTTTTGTTAGTTGGTTAACTAACCTTTTTACCTTACTTTTTCTTGTGCCTATGCAGTGTTGATGATGGATTTCCTGTTGTGACTTTTCATTTTGAGGGTTCAGTCTCTTTGGCAGTTTACCCTCGCGACTATCTCTTCCAAGTTAATGTGAGTATTTCCTGGGTTTCTGATTCTACGTGGTTTTTGCTGTGAAGTGGTTGTATTGGTGTTAGTGTGAAGTACCTGTGATGTTTTTGGATAATGCATGTGGCTGAAAGAGCTATGGAACATAATTTGTTCAGGTAGTCATGCTTATGTCAAATATCTCTGCCTTTTTTTTGCCTGCCACTGAGGTTACATGTATGGCAATGGACTTTGCTCAAGTTTTCTGGTTATGGGATAGTGCATGGCATATAACACAGAGATCATATTGTACGTAGAGAACAGTTTCTAGGAGTTTTGATGGATAGATAACCATTCTATTGCATATGAAAATGGCAACAGATTGTAAGTAGAGCATAAGAAGGAGGTCATGTGAAGGGAATATAATCTACTATAATTTGCCGTCAAGTGGTAGAAAGAGTTGTATTCATGAATTCCAAAATATTGGTTCGTGGATTATGTATGATGCAAAATGCTAGTACTACGAGTTGAGGAATCTGCTGTGGATTATTTTTGGTAATTTGTGCAAAGTAGAAAGCATGGTCGTACTTTAGATTGATTGGAACTTTAGATCATAACTAAAGATATATTACCGGGTTTAAATATCTTGGTTAGTTTATATCGGATATGTTAATATTTGGGGTATGTTCATATCGCATGGTTAATATATCATTGGCTTAAAGCGAACTCTTAAATAAGTTGAGAATATGGCCGAGAAATCTATAGGGACACCTACTTCTTCTTTTCTCATACTTTTCCATAGTTTGAAGCAAGTTCGCATTATAGCTGGAAGCTAGCTGCGAAAAGTGTACGAAAGTATAAATTGGAATTTGGGTTTTACATAAGCTTTTACAGTTCAGGTAGAAAAATCAGCTACAAGAGGACTTGTAATGAATTGTCAACCTAGCGAACAAAAGTGTTAAAATAATTAAGATGTGGCAGCATGAGAATGAGACATAAATCTTTTTGAATTCCGCTAAGACCTGATAGGGCTCTGACCTTGACATATATATTGGTATCAAGAAAATGTATGAAGATTATTTTCTTTGTTTACTTGCATATTGTCATTAGAATTTGTTCAATAGACGTCACAGATTCCCATACTATTCTTGGGTAAGAGTGATTGATTTTAATTCATCGCATTTAGTTATCAAAATTCAATCAGTTAAAAGGCCCTCCATTTTTTCTTTTATGTTTAATAATCCACTTTAGTTACAACAATTGATATGGCTTATCTGGCAAGTCATACAATTCTTGGTTATTTTCTCAGTAGAACACCTTTTTGCTGATTTGATTTTAATATCTCGTAAAGGCCTTTAATTGACAGTTATTTTCTTTTCTGTATTTTAGCAGAATGAGTGGTGCATTGGTTGGCAGAACAGTGGGTTGCAATCAAAGGACGGAAAGGAAATAACTCTCCTGGGAGGTACACTCCAGATCTGTAACCAGCCTTATGTACCACACGCACAAGTGGCCTTTCCTTAAGCTTTCAGTTTATGGTCATGTGTCAGCTTAGTGCCAACCCCACCTGAAGTTGGCCGTTTTTGATGTTTTCCTTTTGAGAAAGCTACCTTGAAAGGGTGTAATTATTTTTCAGGGTAGGGTTGTGGACTCGTAAAAGCCTTACCCCTGAAAAAGGTAGATGCGTCAATTTGGCTTAAATGAGAGTAGACCTAACTTTGTTTTTAATCAAATTGACAGTCCGTTGTGTCACAGATGTCCTCATGGGTTGGTGGCTGGTGGAAGAGTACCTGGTGTGCTTGGCACAAAATTGTAGGCAGTGGTATTCTTTCTAATTATAGAATCTTGTTGTGGCAGGCATTCATACCTTACGGGGCGTCAAGGGTGATGATTCGTGATATAGTGTGGATCACTATGAGCACACAACATCCGGTTTTTAGGTGTACAGACTCTACAGAGTGAGATAAGGTCAATAATGAGCAAGAGGAATATACTACCGTTGCTTTGGTTTTTGTTCATAAGTGGTACTATAAGTGGGAGTGTGGTAGCATCAAGCTGTGTTACACGGAGAGTCCAAGTCGGCTGTTACTCGCATTGTAGGATTTGGGGATACGGTAATAAGATCCAAATTTTGGATATGGGTACAAACATGGCTCATACCCTGATTTGATGCATATACCGTATTAAAGTCGTGTCTTGTCGTGTCGTGTCGTGTGGACACGGGTATTTTGGGTTTGTGTAACACATGGATTAAGTAACACTTAGCAGCTTAGAGGCGTTAAACATACTGTTGAGAGCTCCTGGATTGGAAAGATGTTTCCGGTGGCTATCTATGGTTGGGGCGATTTCTTTGGAGGCTACTTGTTTGCATCTGCTATGCCCTAGACTTGTTCTAAACATTACTGGGTACATTAACAGTAGTATAAATCAGTTGGCTTGCATGCCATTCGCCAAAGTGGGCATTGTCTTGGCTCAGATCCGCCTTAGGTAGTAGCATGGTGGGTTTCATGTGAGGGATGACGAGTACTACCGTTTGGATGGTGCTAAGTTGTGCCAAGCTATTCTTGATTTGTAAAACATCATTGTGGGAGGTGAATACGGCTGTAATTGAGCCGAGTGCTTGGCTCGTTGGGGTGTGCTAGAGTTTGGCTCGTTCCACTTCCAGGTTGGCTTGGACTGGGCTCATGTTGGAACAAGCCATTTGCCTTTGTTCATGTTTATGTTTGCGAATATTTGACGCAGAATAATGATTGCCTCGTTGAACTCACCTAACTAAATGAGGTGAGCTTTACCTCATGTTCAGTCAGAGCTCAACTCACTTAACCATAGGACCAACACCACCCAAGAATCACTCACAAGTTGAACACAAGATTAGATCTCAAACAAGCATAAACCTGCATTGAACATTAGATCATTACTGAAGATGAGCGATTGAGGTGTTGAAGGTGAAGATGAGGGAGATTGTAAGAATGGGTAAGGCGGGTAACTTCTTCAAGCACGCTGTTAGCAGATGGGAGCGAGGGTAAAAGAAAAGAAAAATGAATCCTTCACTTCAAGTGAGGCTTGTTTGTGTTTTTAGACAACGAGATGGGCTGTTTGGAAACAATTCCATGAGCTTGCTCATGGGCAGCCTTATAATCGTCAACCTCAGCTTGTTTATTATACGAGTTGTAATTCTGAGTTTAAACTCAGTTATTTACTGAACAAACGATCATGGTGGTGCCTTCAACGAGCTGATGGAAAACCTGTTCATGAAAGGCTCGGAGTATTTATGGCCTTAGATGCAAAGCAAGGCTTGGAGCGGGCTAGACAAGTTGGTACGTGGCTGTGCACAGTCTGGGACGACGTCAGGCACGCTGCACCCGACTGCTGCGTTGGCACACTACTGTACGTGCGGGTACTTCTTTGTTGCATGTTGGCATCATGTTGACTGCACAGAGGCTCCATCGGCAAACTCGTGTACTATACAGGGTGTTGTAGTGTCGAGGTGCTCTGGGCACGTGCATGAGGGAATTTGGTCAAGATTGTCATGCGGCGTCTCTTTCAAGTGAATTGAATGTTTTGAGGTCATAGTCTGCTTGGATGGACTTGTATAAGTCTTGTTTCGTGTGCTTCCACGGGGAGAAGATATATGCCTTGCATAGAGTATGGCAACTCATGACACCTGTCGCAAGCAAAGCGTTTCCTTCTGATATGTATGACCTGCTGCAAGTACCATTTCCTTCCCAAGTGTAAGAAGAGGTTGGCCCTGAACTCTGTTCTCATGTCTTTGACACTACAATTCAACACTAACGACGGAATATTTAGTGATTAGAAACTTAGCATAGTGTATAATGTTGTGCCTTGGATCACTTTCTGAAAGAAAACTGTTCTGCTTGAAAATGTCAAGAAGTTCAAGTGGGAGGGGCCTTGTCACTTTAGATTGGGTATGCCAAATGTTTTCTTATAAGTTGATTAAAAAATAATCTATTCTCCACAACTACATTAACAACATGAACATCAATGCTGCCATCGGCACCACTATGTCCCTTCCACCGCCACTATCATGTTGCCACCATATGCTATGATATCCATTAGGCAACTGTTATGCCATCACCACCTCCACTATACCATAATCACCTCCACCACTGCCATACAATCCGGCACCTTTTATGCCACCGCTACCATGATCAAGCTGCTCAGAAGGATCTATCTATCATATTGATAGTGCTTGAGAGTGGGGAGAATTCTTCCAGACTGAAAGTTAATTGGTCTGGTGCTTTATGGAATATGACTTTGTGGGAAGAATGCTTGAGGTGGGCTTTGTGGAATGACTCGCTTTTAAGTATATTTCAAATATGGGTTTGAGGAAAAAATTATGGGAAGTCTTGGCTTTCTAAGGGGGCAAAAATAGATAATTTCTCAAGAGACCCCATAAAAGCGACCGGCAGAAGCTTAATTGTTTGAAGGATGAAGCATAATTTTTATCGACGTTACCACCAGTTACGCTAGGAGATCTGAACTGATACAAGAAGGCCTTGACGATAGAGATTATTGATTCATGCTGTCAATCTCTTTCCTTCTTCTCTTCGTTTTTAATCCCGTGGGAGCATGTCTGTTGAATAAGTTAACTTCTTCATTTTCTTAATTATAAAATGCCACTGACATGGAGCACTGAATGTAAATTGTTTTGCAGATTTAACTAAATAATGTCTTTTCTACATGTATGGAACACGTTGAATAAATTGGAACGATTTACGGGACCTTCAATTTCTCCTTTAAAACTAGATGCTGGTTTATCCCGTAGATCCTTTTATGCATAAAGATGGTTCATCTGTATGCTTGGACTTAGTGTTCTGATGATATCCTATATGGGGATTCAAAATTTTCAAGTTTTTGCCGCTTATTTATGCTTGGAGGTTACTATAGATCTGATCAACATACCAAACGTGTCAAGCGACAATGTTGATGTTTGATCTTAATTGAACTATTTTTTGTAGTGTAAAGAAAAATGAAAAAGATATTGCATGAGTATAGACACTTATCTATCTTTTCCAATTTCAAATGCAGATCTCGTACTATCAAATAAGCTTGTATTTTATGATCTTGAAAATCAGACTATTGGATGGGCTGAGTACAATTGTGAGTACGCTGTACCATTGCGATTTTGAATAGTAATATTTTGTTAAACTAGTTCATGCAAATTTTGTCCAATTTTATGCGTGGTACCATTTGTTTCTACCTTGAAATGTGGTTCGTACCATACATATCTTTCTACTGCTTTCCTTTTATCTGGATATATCTTTTAATAGTACCATCTTTTCTTGTGCAGTTGATGGCTTCACATCCAGATATATTCTCTGTCTAATCTGTTTTTAACTGTGGTTTTATTATTTCTTAATGGTTTTAGATGCCTGCTTTCCCTGCCGCATGCAATGCCATTGCTGGCAATTGGCTGTTTAGTATGCTCTTAGAGCTTTGGTTTGAGATTCTATTATGATGCCATTTTTAATTCCGCTGGTTGTTTAGTCTGGAATCAGTCAATTCCTTGTGTTGGTTTCTGTCCCTTATGGGAGAGAGGACCACACCTGAGAAACGTGTATGTCCTATCTGGATAATTGCTCAACCAGATCAGCTATTGGAGACAGGTCTCTGACATTGTTACACTTTTCCCCGATTAATCAGTAAAGAAAGAAAGCTACTCAAGTTCCAATTGTTTGGCAGAGCTATCCGCGGGAAGATTTTGACTTGAAATAATGCGTAAGGGCCTCATCAGTTTGATGTCTTTGCTTTTCCTTTATGTTCGGCGGAAGCTGCATGTAAAGTTTATTCTTTACCCAAAAAGCTTTTGGAAAGAGATGTCTGAGCTTCGTCATATCATCAGGAGTCTTCAAGTTACGTGCTTTTTATTAGCACCCATGCTTTGGTTTATGCATAGTTGACATAAGTCATGGCTTTAGCATACTATTTCAGTAGTTCTAACAATATCTCCAAGCCCCTCTGTATATTTACAATTGTGATGACTGATGACCCTGCTAATGGCTGGGTGGGTTGCCTTTTTTCTCCCCAGGCGACGTCTGAGTAAAGTTGATCATATTCCTCGAACTTCAAAAATATCTGATTTGTGATCAAGTGAGCTCTTGTTGAAACCGATGTTCTGGCTTGTAACACTATGAGGGGCTGGATAAAAAATCCTTTCGAATCTTTTCAATCATAAAGGTTTTTATTGGTTCAAGCACTCGAGCCACTATTTCTTGTCTCCTTAAGAGCTTTACAGATTCTGTCACGGTCAATCCCATTTTTGTCCCTCGCACTTTGGCCCTTTTTTATTTTTTTTATTTCAGTCCATCTTCATCTAAATCCTTGAAACTTGTTCTTCTACTACTCCCCGTTACCATTTTAGAACTTCCCTTTTTTTTTTTCTGTTAAATTGAGGCTAGGTTGTGCATTTCATGTCTTTTGAGGCAAAAATGGCACGTGACACCCCTTCGCTGCTGCATCCGCTGCTGCGCCATGACTGCCACGCACCGCTTCCCCCCAACAAACCCACCCCGCCTTCACTACCTTCACACCCATCACCCCGGTCCCCCTTCAACTTGTCACCATCTATCACAAATGCGTCCACACCCATCACCCCCCTCCTAACTGTTTCCATCCAACGACACCACGACCAATCACACTGCCTCCAAGCCCATCACTCCTCCCCTTCCCAACCATCACCATCTAGCACCACCACCCATAATACTGCCTCCGCACCGTCAACCCCCCTCCCCCTCCCAACCTTCACCATCTGACACCACCACCCATCACACTGCCTCCATACCGCTCACCTCCCTCCCCCGCCCAACCTTCACCATTTGACACCACCACCCATCACACTGCGTCCACACCCCTCCACTCTCCCCCCTTCCCCACCGTCACCATTGAAACCACCAAATCAATTCGCCAACACTAGCACCTCCAATCTGTTGCGGCCAACACTAGCACCACCAAACAACCACCGGCGATACCGTATGCACCAAAGAAAAAAGAAACGAAAAGGAAATAATCAATCAAAATAAAGAAACCAATAGAGGAGGAAGTAGGGCGGTGGCAAAGTGGTGTGTTAGTGGAGTGGAGAAGTGGTGATTGGCGGTGCATGTGGTGTGGCGGTGGATTTGGCAGATCCTCGATTTGGATCTGGTGGTTTGGCAGCAGCCGCGGTGAGGGCCGAACGGTAGAGGGTTTACTGGTGGTGGTGGTATTTGTAGGGGCTGATGGTGGTTGAGCTAATGGTGTTGTTTGCCGCCGAGGTGAAGTGGTGGTTGGCTTGGTGGTGGGTACTAATGGTGGCGGCAGAATGGTTGTGGGCTAGGGGTTGTGGCTGCGAGGTTGGAGAAGAAAGGGAAGAGAGATAGTGGAAAGGCAGAAGAGAGAGAAAGGGAAGATAGAGATTTGGATGGCTTTAAGGCGGCTGTAATTGACCAAAATGCCCCCAAGTTTATTAAAGAAATGCTAACGGAGGGACTAAATTGATGACGGGGCATACTACGAAGATTCGTTTCACGGATTTGGGAATACATGGACTGAAATAAAATAACCAGCGAAATACAAGGGAGAAGAATGGAAATAATCAATTCTGTTACATTTCCATCTCCAAAAAAGAAATATTAGCATTAGTAACAACGTAGAAGGGGAAAAATGGAAATTTTTTTTTAGAAGGAGACCTGTCACCTAGACTACAGGTGCCTTTCTTAGTTTGGGGTGAAGGTGCGGTGTCGACACGAACCCGACTCGGATATGGGTATGTGTTTCAGGTCGGACTCATCAAGTCCGGCTGGAAAACGAGACATGTCACAGAAAATCCGGCTTGTAAGATGAATGGAGGTGGAGATCACAGAAAGAAGGAGAAAGAGCTGAACATTTTCAAGAGCCAGGAGGTAGACCTGCTAGCTGTCTGGGTCCTACTCACGAGGGAGATTTTAATGGTTTTTAAAGTTCTAGCTGTGTCCATGTCCATATTCTGATCCGTTTCCCCCGTATCCTTGATTTCCCAATATAGCCCACACTTGGACAGGTATTGAATCCAGAGACTGACACAGAGTTCATGTAACATAGCCTCTCTCATGAAGTGGCAACTGTCTTTTCTTTGCATGGGCATGCTTCCTCACATGTTCACTTCTGAGCAGGCCAAAGACATGAATGTTATGTACGGACGTATGTGCAGAACATTATGGTTGTTCTGTTTCTTGCAATTGCCGTGCAGATGTGTTTTGCATATTTAGCAACTTTAATTGGAACATAGTCTTGGAGATTCTTGCGTCATGTGGTTATGTAGTTCCCTAGCTAGCATGTATTTATGATAGGAATAATTCATTTTACTGGTATGTTTATGATGGGAATAAGTCATTGCACTGATATGATGTTTGAACGCCAGCTGCAACATCCTTTTTCAGTTTGAGAGAATAATCTGTTCTGTACTCATATCATAATTCAATCATCTCTTAGACGAAGCTTCAAGCTGCTTGTGGGCTCTTTCATGATTTGTTTGTGGTTGATTTCAGGCTCTTCGACCATCAAAGTGAGAGATAAGTCGTCTGGAAATGTTTATGCTGTTGGTGCCCATGATCTCTCTTCTGCTTGCAGTTTGAGGACAGGAAATATTTTGACCATACTGTTGTTAATAGCATTGTTGCGGAACCTGATTACTGAACAGTTGCATTGAGTGGAATTTTGCATTCATCAAAGGCGTTGTACCATAGTAGGTATATTTTGTTGCGGGGTTGAATGATTCGTTCGATTTCCCAGGTATTTTTTGAGGTGATCTCACGAACAATAGCTCATCAAAGCTCTGAAAGGATACAGGAATGTCAGTGCTACTGTCATCTTCGAAATAACTGTCCTAGGGGGACTATAAATACAAGTGAGACGTAGGAAAATAGGGCTCCCCCCTTTCATTTCCGTTTTTAGCCCTATACCATTCTTATTACTGAAGTATTTTGAATGGCATAGATGTATCTCCATTCTTTCTATGTGGATATGTATTTACTGATAAAATGGTTCTTTTTTTTCCTCTTTTCCGGAGAAGAGGTTAAGGATAAAGTTACTACTTGTAACATTTCTGATATAGATTTCACTTAAAAAATGTGAAGTTCTCTCCGTTCTGTTTTGTTGGTTTCTGGTATGGGAGAGGGAAATATGGTCTCTGTTTTGTAGCAGATCTGTTATGATATAACACGTGTGTATACATGTCTGCGTGTGTGAAATTTTTCTCGCAGGATACCGTTTAATAGTGTTTTAAACCGATGACATGCAAGTTTGTTTCTTTAAACAGTTTTCGAATTATGCATAATTATTGTTCCCACCTGTTGTGGGGACAATTTACCCTGAGAAATCGGGGAAAGTCTGTGTCGGGGTCCTACTAACAAAGCGAGGGAAGGTAATCATTGCCCGAGATACCTTTGGGATGTACAAGTCTTGGAGCTCGGGGAGCTATCATCAGTTTTGTGGGTCAAGTTCCACAGACTGAGACTCAGGGAACATGCTTACATAAATATGGCCGGTTACGCCAAAACGATGTCTCTAAGCCTCTTTCCATGGAATCCTTCCGTTGTTGTCGGGCGGTGTTTGGGGTAAAATGCAATCACTTGTTGCACGTCAAACACCAGTGTTCCATGCGCAATCCCTGACACTAGGTGTCCACACTGGTAGTTCGTGGCTGCAAGTACGGCCCGTGGAGTTTGCCGTCTAAGCACTGTCTGCTGTGTCCGGTGTTTTCACATCCCATATGGTTTGCCTCGGATACCACTTGTCAAGGACCCATGGACATGCTCGCACACATATCGCCAATTTGACTTTGTGAGCCTCTTCGACCATGTTCTCATTAAAACCCTCTGGGCATTGTTAGGGTGTACGCAAAGCCAAGTGTGTCACGCTATGTCATTACATGCGAGATCCATTGTTAATTTTATGTTTCATGAGCAACCCTTTGTGCTATGCGTAGCTTTACTGTAATGAACATACAGTTGAAAGTCTAGTAGTTATACTAGGGGAAAAGCGAGTACAACTTATCTGCAGCAAGCCAAAACGAAGTCGTTTTTGGCTTAAAAAAAAACTCACCATCTCTCTCTCTCTCTCTCTCTCTCTCGTTTCTCCACTTCTTAGTCCCTCCTCCCTCACAGCTCCATTTCCCCACACACACCATCTCAGTATTGATCCCTCTCTCCCTCTCGTTTCTCCATTTCTCTACTGTATCCCTCCTCCCTTGCCTCTCCATTTTCAAATAGGCAAAAAGCATTCAATGTTGACTTTCGACGACATCATCGGCAAACGAACAAATTTGGTAGGTACTTCTTCTTGAACTCTCTGTTTTTTCACTTTATCATGATAAATATTTGATGAAAGTAGTGCAATTTATTCTGAATAATTATCAATTGGGTTACAATTCCTTTAGTTAGTTATAGCATTTACGTCACCACTGTCCAGAACAGTGCCAAATTCTCAGAAAAAGCTGTCATTTGATTATTTTTTTTGTTCCCTTTAAATGTTAATTGCCCACTATTTCAGTTTTCACCCAGCCTGCTTTGTTAAACAATACATTGATGCTTTGGGCAATCATATGTACCCATTTCATGCTTTTCCTTTTTCTTTGTTTCTGTAGCACAAGGCATAAATTTCATGCACTAATATACCTGGCTTTCAGTCAAATTGTCACTTGCATATAGATTTTTCTCGTTTCTTTTCCTTATTCACTTCATTACTGAGGCAAAACAAGTTCAATTTCCATCCCGCCTTTCTTTTTACAAACCCACAAGCATGAATGAATACTTGCTAAAGTTTGTACGTGTGTGTTTTCAGGTGTATGTTTAACAGAAACACACAGTCTTTGCATGTTTATAAATGGTTAGCAAGACTGTATGTGTGTGTTTATGTGTTTTGTGTGACTGTCCGACTTGTAGTTGCAAGTACGAATTTGGCAGAATTACGTGGCTGATAAGGCACATTGAAAAACGTCACAAAGAAATTTTTAATTGATTAGCGATGTTGACGAATCTGGATACTTGGTTGATCACAAAGGGCTTGATTCATCTAACTCTTAACGTTTTAGAGGTTGGGAATCCCCATTTTGAGGATGGTATACATGACATTGGTGAGGCTCAAACTATAACCTTCAAAGATTGTGATACTCATACTGAAACTATCATCGTCCAAAATTATGATGCTCGTGATGGTCGTAAGGACCGTAGTGAATTTGATAGTGAACAAATACTTGCAAAAGTTTTTGTAATCGAAGAAGAGGCATGCTTTTCCTACAACCAATATGCTTTGGTGAAGGGTTTTGAAACTCGACTACACTTTTCAAACAAGACAGGGGCCATGAAGCAAGTTTACAGAAACCAACTTGTCTACAACAAGTAAGGCTTGAAGTGCTTAAAAAACAAGAGATCTATTGGTAGACAACCAAAGCTACAGAGGGCAACAAGAACAAGATGTGAGGCTATGTCTCAAAATTCTTTATCAAAAGATGGGTATTGGTTTGTCGAAAAGTTTAATGGCATGCATAATCACGAGATGATCAGTACATCATCTAAAGTGATCAAGTATCGCTTGCATAGTTGGTGTCATCGTTCACACGCATGTAAAAGGCTCATATTAGATTTTAGTGAAAGTGGATTGAGACCATGCCAAATCACAAAGGCGGTGAACATTATCAAACCATCTAAAGAAGATATCACTCCAAAACAGTGGTTGAGTATCTTGCGAGATGAACGAAAGAATAGTGTTGGGCATGAATGTCTAGGCAATATTAAACATTTTTAGGAGAAGTCCATATCTTGATGATTCCTGGTACTTTGCCATGGAGTTAGCAAATGATGTATCTCTAGAATGTGTTTTTTGGGCCGACGGAAGGTCAAGATCGTCATACACACAATTTCGGGATGTAGTCATATTTGATGTGACCTATAAGACAAAACAAATTCAAGATGCCATTTGCTCCTTTTGTAGGAGTGAATCACCATCGGCAGTCCATATTATTTGGTGCAACATTGTTAGAGGCTGAAACAGAGACAACATTTGTATGGTTATTTGAACATTTTCTGAAGTGTCTGTTCAATATATTGCTGTAATCATTACGGATCAAGATGGGCTATGGGTATGCAATTCGTAAGTTTTTCTTGAGACTCGACATCGCTATTGTGCATGGCACATTAAGAATCATGTCATGGAGCATCTTCAGCCATATCGAGCTTACAATGACTTTCACGAGGCACATACTAACTGAGTCAAAAGCTGAACCATAGAAGAATTTAAAAATGGATGGAAAACTTTAATGTCAGAATTATGAAATCAATGAGAAGAGTTGGTTAGCAAACATGTATAACATGCGCCAACATTGGGTAAAGATGTATTTGAAGGACATTTTCTTTGCCGGAATAACGACAAGTGGATGAAGTGAGAGCATACATACATTTTTTGATGGGTATGTAAATTCTAAAACAACATTAAATGAATTTGTTAAACAATATGATAAGGCGGTAGCTTCTCGAAGACGTGCATAGAAAGACGAGGACTTTGTGACTAGGAATTCAAAGAAGGCCGTGTTCTATTCTGGTCAACCAATCGAAAAAAGAGCCGGAGAGTGCTACACTCGTAATGGAAAAACATTAACTCACTGGTGGGTTTTCAATGGAAAAACATTTCTCGCCCGATGTAGAAAACCTTGGCATTTCTTGATGATATTTTGGAGGATCAAGGTAGGGAAGAAATGGAAAAATAAATTAGTAATGGTGAAACATTAACTCAAGTTGGTTCAAGTGAAAATGCAATGCAAGTATGAACTATGCATCAAATCACTGTCAGACATCCAGCTGCTTCACTTAAGACAAAAGTAAGTCCAAAGGTTGCTACCAGATTCAAATCTGGTATGGAATTGGCTAATGGAGCCAAAAGCCAAAGAACTTCTTCTTATTGTCATGTAAGAGGTCATAATATTACTGCATGTTCCCAAAGAAAGGAATGCAAACAAACTGAATAACGCTTTGTTGTTTATTATATTTTTTTGGTTCTATGATATTTCCTTTTGATCAACCACATTAACTTGTGTCCCATTTTATTGTGGGCAGAAAGATTTTTGAGTTGATAGCTCCCTTCAATCTAAAAAAGATGAATATATGTAGATTAGTTCTTATAAATTGGATGAAATGTACAATACTATATCAGTACTCAACCTAATTTTTATGGACAAGTGCTTCTAATGTTTCAATGCAGTCACTTTTTATTCTCAAATGTTTTAATGCATGAATGTGTGTGTTGTTTTCTTTTAGAAGTGGATGAAATACTCCCACCTATGACTTTTGTGCAGATGATTTGATGATCGATGCCGAGTCATTGGAACTAGACCGGATGTGTTGCTGATTTTCTAGGAATATATGGACTTCCACTTGTCTTTGTAAAGGAGAACCACCGTCTATATTTATATTTTATTTTCTTGCTTCAGGTGTCGACAATCTTAATCTTCATAGTTTGCACTCACACATGAACTTCAAAGGCTGGCTGTCACTCCATCAAGAATTCATCTGCTTCATTGCCACCTTCGAGTCTCATTCCATGATGATATTTAGAATCCCTTTGGCAATTTTCCTTTCACTTCTGTGCGTTACATTTCACCATCGGCAGTTTCATTTCAGCATCAGCACTTGTATACCTTACATGCCTTTCCATTATTTCATTTTAGCATCAACATTTACACGCCTTTCCATGCCCTACATTTCAGTCTCAACACTTTGTAAATGTACCTAGCTTCCCATGAAACCAAATACCTAGTGCCTTCGTCATTCCTTAACTATCCCAAAAGTTTTTCGCACAGGGTTTACCAATTGAACTTCCATCCCATTTGGTCTGTAGTCTAACAATCATCAGTAGCGTGGCTAATTTCATTGCATAATAAAAGGTCACATGAATATGCAATTAAAAAGGTTCAATTCGAGAAAATTTGCAAAAACTAGGTGTTTAATTTGTATCGCAATTTTTCAAAGCATGATCAAGAGCACACATCCAAAACGACAAAGCTCTTACACTAGCACGACCAATCATTACATTCTTCCAGTTTTGTTTCGGGCTTATATAGGGCAAAATTTTGACGATTCTACAGTCAAGATGCCCGACGAAGCCATTTTATCGTTGTTGACATTGATAGAGGTAGCAAGGACCAATATTCTTTTCAATGGATGGTAGCAATTAGATATACTAATCGTTTGAACCATAAGCAACTAGAAAAGATGTTCCACAAATTTTCTTTAGTCACAATAGCATGTCCGAGAGAGAGGCACATAAGAGAGCCGAAGTGGCTGAATTTTGGAGGAAGAGCTAAGGTATTTCAACGATAAATGCTTCAGTGTGGATGTATCTCTTCCTTCTTGACCAAATAGCTAGTAAGGAAATTCGTAGAGCTTATAATCTTATGAATGTATATAAGTAAGTTTTGGAACTTCTTCAGCCGCTACAAACTGAAGCCATCGATCAATATCGCGACCATACTCACCACCCCATAGACAGTCTTCCCTACATGAGTGTATCCTTGCCTTGGCCTTGTAATGTTATGAAACTCGATCTACCCACCTCATAAATTTGATCTTATGTTGCTGCCAAAAGTTCGGCATATCATCGTTAACTCTCATCATGCTTGCAAGATCAAATTTAAGGTTCAAAGATTTCCTCCAGAAGTGCACCCAACCTTTTGAATTCATTTGTTCAAAATGTCTTAATCTCACACAAATTAGCTCCAACTTATTCTGAACCTCATTGTACTAAAACATGGACTTGCAATGAATGTTCTATGTGAGCACCTCTCTTGGACATTTTCTCGAACACCTCTCCGATCAAAATGTTAATTGTGCACTGTCAAGATAATATCTCCACCTCTAAAAAAAATTGGTTTATATTGTTGCTCCTTGAATCATCACACTAAATGAGGCCAATGCTATCGTTGTATTGTATTGTCTCATTTTCCCTTCATCACCATTTTTCCAGTCTTAACCAATTGTCACCATTGAAGCAAACACAACTCTTGAGTCATCGCTGCAAAACCCACGATGGTGTTAGTTCAGAGAAAATCAAGCTCAAGCTCTCTACCCAACTTGAGCATAGAGAAAGCTCACTACTAATGCATCACCTCTCTCATTTTTTGAAAAGCCCATATTGTTCTCACCTGAATTCTCGGTGCTTGTATATCAAAATTAAATTTGGTCTGTGAAGCTGTTGAATTGGGATTTGGGCAGTTTTTCATTGGTTTTTAAAGAGAAAAATAGAGGTACTTACCAAATCTGTTTATTTGCCGGTGATGTTGCCGAGAGTGAACAGTGAATGCAGGGAGGAGAGACTGAGAAGTGGAAAAACAAGAGGGAGACAAAGGGACAATACCGAGAGTCTGAGGTGGTGAGTTTTTTTTAAAGCCAAAAACAACGTCGTTTTAGCTTGCTGCAAATAAGTTGTCTGTAGCAAGCTGTAGACTCGCTTTCCTTTTTTTTATTGAGTTAATAATATCTGCTAATTAACAATTTTTCAAGAAACCAATTCCGTTCGGTAGGTATATTCAATATATTCTAATACTTCGTAGTTGATAACTTGTAGAAACTTTTACATATTATAAGAGGGTAATATTTACTTGCATCGGACATAATATCAATAAAGCCTTGCAAAATGCCTCTTTTTCAGAGTAAGTGCCCCAACCTTGTGTAGCTGAGAAAGCCACAAGCAAAAGTAAAATATATACAAGTGCATTTAGCAAGGAAATATGTGACTTTTATTCCCTAGACCAGAAAGGTGTTGGAGGAAAGTACATTTTCTACGACTTCGATGAGGGAATAACAATTACACCTATTGTGATTGCTAATACAGGAGTAAAAATAGGATTGGGGTTATCCCTGTAGTAATCGGATGAATAATGTCTTAATAGTTGTACGAGGTGTACACAACTAGAGCTGCCGGAGCTATCTTTAGTTCAGACCCCAGTTAGTTTTAGCGTCCCCGTGATTTTGGTATGCCATATGTGATGATTACCCCAAAAGGTGGAGACCTACTGAAGAAGTACTTGATCAAATCTGAGAACACAACTCTTAAGTATTAAGTTTCAGACAACATTATTGGGTACAAAGCCAGCACCTCAAGTTGCATACTTTTCATCGCGAGAGCCTGATCGAAGGGCTCTGTAGATATTGAAGCCTGACATATTGGATCTCCGAGTTGATAAATTAGCTATGGGGGTGCCAAACAGAGAGTATGCCCCAATTTGAGACAATTCTTTGCTCACTGCCTATAAACTTGAGTCAGGGACATTTATGGCGTCTCCTCATGTAATAGGCATAGCTGTATTGCTGAAATCCGCTCTCCGAGATTGGATTTCAGCTGCCATCTGATAGCAATGATGACCATTTACATTCTTGATACACAAAATACGACAATGATATGGTTGCTTGACCCGCGGGAACCCCTCGCAACTTTGGTAGAGGTCACGTCAACCCTAGCAAGGGCATGGATCCTGGCTTTGAGTATGATATGTGTTCCTAACCTATCTTGGTTGGACCAAAGGGCACACTGGGGGTCTCGCTTCGCGCAAACACGTCAACGGATGCAACAGTCAATTTTCCAACGCATCGAACCGGTCAGCCCGCGCACTCTCAAGTCACGTGCATTTTTCGCTCCTCGCGCCTTGTGCGCGACTTAAGCACGATTACTTCACGTTAACGTCACTCACAGTAACATGACCATTGCACCGAGACCACCCGAACACCTTTTCATAAAAAATGTGGACCGACGACGCAACCGCAACAACGGGGTCAAGGGGAAAGGCCTTGGCCAACCCCATGGGGTCGGCCTCGGCCACCCCCAAGGCCATGGGTCGGCCTAGGCCTCCATGGGGGTTGGCCTTGGCCTTCCCCCTGGTTTTTCACTTTTCCCGCGCGGTCCTTTTCACACTTTGTTTGCTCTGTACGCTTCGTATGTGACCTTGGCACCTTGTTCGTCACATGGGTACGACTCTCGTCTACACGCTCGTCATAATGTAACTTTCAGATTTGTCGTTACCCATCAAACACCTACCGTCGGCGCACCCGAAGTTCATCGAAAGGGGGACTGGCCTTAGCCTCCCTTCATGGGAGTTGGCCATTGGCCTTGGGCCCTTGGCCACCCCCTAGGGTCGGCCTCGGCCTACCCAAGGGGTCTGCCTCGGCCTCCCTAGGGGTGGTGGCCTTGGCCTTCCCCCAATTTGGCCTATGGCCTCTTCTCCCGCGTGCACTTGTTTTCTCGTGGCTTTGCACCTCCGCGATGTTTACGGACATCCGTACATCCACCTTACGACGTCTGTCGTCTGTGACCACGCACTGCTCCCGAGATGCCCGTCGCCCAAAGTCGCGCGCTACCGCTGAATGACCAGTCACCGATGACCGCATACCATCACTCCCAATTTTGTCATTATTACATGTTGTATTCATTATTTTGTTATAGCAGGCACACTCAACTCATATTCCATCTTGGGGACACCCGATGCCCGCTCGTGCGCCATTCTCATGATACGTGCCCATGGCACCAGGTATTGTCTAATGCCGTTAGCACTGCGCCCATGCGCCACAATCATGTTACATGCTTCTGGGGGCTCCGTTCGTAGTGCTCCGGCACGAGGACCCCTCACAGCGGGATGAGCTCACAACTTTATAGTCATTGCCACCACGGGATGGGCTCACAACCTTAAAGCCATCGCTGTCACAATCACGGGGGGCTTCGGCACGAGGACCCCTCGCAGCGGGATGGACTCATAACCTTATAGTCATCGCTGCCACGGGATAGGCTTACAACTTTAAAGCCATCGCCGTCACAATCATGGGGGGCTCCAGCACGAGGACCCCTTGCAGCGGATGGACTCACAACCTTATTGTCATTGCCGCCACGGGATGGGCTCACAACCTTAAAGCCATTGTTGTCAAAATCATGGGGTGCTCCGGCACGAGGACCCCTCGCAGCGGGATGAACTCATAACCTTATAGTCATCGCCGCCATGGGATGGGCTCACAACCTTAAAGCCATCACCGTCATAGTCACAAGGGGCTCCCGCATGAAGACCCCTTGTTACGGACTTAAGCACTGATTTGCAAGCATGTCCACTCATGCTACCATTGATCGTCGGCACCACTAGGACAATGACCCACAGGTCACTCCGGAACGGGAGTAGGTCCTCCGAGGGCATCGGGACTAGTTCGCCTGACAGTTGGCTACAGGGGTAACCCTCACAGCTGTCAGGTTCACTGCGCACCTCTTGACGCACCTTGTGAGATTCAGTAAGGGCTTGGATCGGTAGCTGGGGCAACAGGCTTACTCTGATCATGCTGTCATGGTGTGGTCAGTCTTCTCATTCTGGTAGAGGGACGCTGTGTGGGGCAGACGACTCAAATTTGTGAACCGCAATCCAATGAAGAACCGACATTTTGGGACCCCCTGATGAAGTGTCACTTCCAGGGAATGACATGTGGCATTTTATGACACAAGGACATTGTTTCCTATAAATAGTGAATTTTATGACTCTAAAAAGGACTTTTGGCTCATTCTTACAAAACCACTTTGTCACTCTAGAATTTGGGAGCTCTTGGATTCTAGTGAGAGAAACATAACTTTGGACCGTAACATTGGACCCAGATTCGGACCTTGACTTGGACTGTCGACTGCCGGCCCTGCTCATCTCAGCCTCGTCTCCGCAGCACTACTACTCCTCACAGTTTGTCTGGGAAGCCTTGCCCTCTGCCCTTACTCCACCCTCGCCGTCTCTCACTTTGCATACTTGGAAGCTGACTCGGACTGCAGACTTTGTGGTCCCTCCACGTAGGCATGAACCCACTTCCTTGGCATCATTTTGGTGACTCCGCTGGGGAGGTGAGCATCGTATTATAGTCTGCCTGTATTCTACACATAGGCATCATGCCTGTGTGATGGAGAGTTACGAGGGCTACCAGCCGGGGCCTTGTCCATACCATACAAGAGGAAGACCGCTTTGGTGAACAAGAGGAGACTAGTGCCGTGCGTCTCCAAGGCCAGCCACTAACGACCACACCTGACGTACAAGTCGTAGTCGGTGCGGCCATTCAGTAGCTCACTCCCACCATAGCAAACCTGCAAGACTCGCAGACCACTCTCATAGCCGCCATTATGGAAATGCAAAAATCCATACAGGCGTTGGCTGCGCAACAACCTGTTACACCAGCCCAGCCTTCAGGATCTGGGCTGACTCTTGACGTCGCCCAGGCCCCAGTGTCATGACCACCGCCGCCTCGATCATCCAGACCCTTGGCGGTAGGACTCGTGACATCCTCACCACCTGTGCCAGACGCACCTCCTCCTATGGTGCCCTCACGAAGACCTCAAGCAGATCTCGGACCCGTGCTACAACAAATCCATCCTGTCATCGTACCCTAACATGTGCCAACACCGAGTTCCTCCGAAACACACGACTCTATTGAGATGGAGCCTAACCCTTACCCAGCTGAGCAACATCAAATGACTGGCCAAGTAGTGAACGTGCATCGCCCACCCACCCATGCCCATATACAACCGTCAACACCAGCCCCTGTCATATATCCACCATCTGTTGCACCTGCTCACCAACTTGCCCCGCTTGGGGGATCTGGGGGCTCGCGGCGTCCCAGCCACCACCCCTTAACCGTCCATGAAGACCCATCTCTCAACTATGTCACTTGTTTGGACTTGGAAGCACTCATGCATCGCTTCTCAAAAAACTCTACATCTGACTCCTCTACCAATCTGCCAGGCCATGCCCCCTACACCAATGACATTGCCATCATACCCTACCCACCAAAATATAAGCAGCCCACCTTTGTGCTCTTCAATGGACGCGAGGGCAATGCCCGTGAGCATTTGACAAGATTTGTAGGCTCATTGGAGCAGTATGGTCCGGGTGATAGTTTGAAGTTGAGAGAATTTCACAAGTCTCTCACAGGTTTGGCTTATACTTGGTATCACCAGATCCCTGCGGGGACAGTCCATGCATGGAACGATATGGTTTGGCTATTCTTAGACAAATTCCATTACGAGGCTGAACGGGTGACTATCGTTGACATTGCTAGCGTGCGCCAGAACCAAGGGGAAGACTTGAATAAATACGTGCACCGCTTCCATCTCAAATGCCTTGAGTGCACGGACTTCAGCAAGGACAAGACGTTGGTTCCCATATGCATCAAAAATATGAACGACATCTACCATGTGCATCTCGAGAACCTACAGTTGAGATCATGGGGACACCTTAAGGAAATAACCCGACATACTTATGAGACGGTCGGTCCTATCAAGCCATGGAAGCCTCGACCGCAAAATGCACTACTGGCTTCGGCCGACCCACCCAGCACTCAGCATAACAACAATAGCACCACCACCAACAACAACAACAACAACTACACTGGCTTCAAGCGTCGGTTCCCAGATGGGGATCGACGCTCTGACAAGCGAAGGCTACACGAGACTGCACCCTACTATCCATGTAATCTGAATACGGTGAAGGAACTCTTGGCAGAATGGGTGGCACATGACAATAATTTCCAACTGCCACCAATGCGGACCAACATCACGGACGCGAAAAAGGCCCGACCCAACGACTGCCCTTACCATTAAGCTCTTGGCCATCATCTCAAAGACTGCAATGGGCTGCGAGCTATCTTTGCAAGGAAGGTCATGTCAGGCGACCTACAGTTACCAAAGAACAACGATGTGCGTCAGATCCTTTACTCACCCCATGCCCACAACAATAGGGAGCATCATGTTCTCATGGCCATTACCGAGCACACCGAACCTATCATTCCCAAAGCCCTTGCAGAAGGCATTCCTACGGTCACACCTTATGTACCTGCCACTCCTCAGCCAGCGTCCTCAGTCAGACAAATGATGAAAATCAAAAGCTTTTTTGATGAAATGGGGTTTTCACCCGCGACAAGGACTTACCTCTCGAACTGTCTGATCGAGGTCACCATAGGCCTCGGTCCCGAATGTTTCGTTGCCCAAGCCGAACTCAGACACGTCCCTTCTACCGTATTTATTTTCTTAGACGAGGATTCGCCACTGATTGAACACCACAACCGACCGTTGTACCTCGAATGCACTGTCAACGGTATGGGCTTCCGTCATGCCTTAGTAAATTGCGGCGCCTCGATTAACATCATGCCTCTCATCACCTTACAACGGGCCGACATTCCCCCAAGAAAAATCATCCGCGACCCCATCAAGATTACTGGCTTTGGGCACGGTCCCCAGTCGACCCCTTCGACCATATCACTGTCGACCTCATGGTCAAAACTGTCCGTCGCGACACTACTTTTCACATGATAGACAGCGAGTCTGCTTTCTACCTCCTGCTCGGCAGACCTTGGATTCATGTCAACAAGGCCATTCCCTCAACGTACCACCAGTGTGTGAAACTGGTGGCCGGTCCTACGGGACATTGGGTAGCAATGACAATCCCTACAACCAAGGCCCTCTTCGAATGTGTCAAATCTTTGTCGAGGCCTCTTTCTTCACTGAGCTTGCCGAGGATGGTGAGAATGCTACTCATATACATTCCACCAAGCTGCCAAATTGGGATGAGCTCTATGGAAACAAGCCTCCCAAATCCAAGACCAAGAGCAAGGGATCGACCTCAATGCCTCTGCTTGCTACCAAACCCAACTCCCCCTTCATCCCCCAAGTCCAAGAAGCAAAAGGCCTAACTAACCTTCCAACGTATCATCAAAGATGGCAAAGTTATCTACCAATTATGACGGTGTGTGGGGGCTTCAGGTAGTTCGTCATCTGACCACCCTTACCCTAACCTGCCCATGAAAACTGAATGGTGCTGCGCGGCCGATCATTGCCTGCCAGACCCTGAACTTACCCTGGGCACTGCTATGAAGATGGCCCTCGGCCGCAAGCCGAAGATCTTGAAGAAATTAACCTGGCTAACCCGGGAGAATAACCTCGATTGACATACATCGGCACAAAACTTGCCCCAGGACGAAGAGAAGAATTGGTTACCCTTCTGCGCGAATATCTTGATGTATTGGCATGGAGTTACAACGAGATGCCTGGATTGGATCCTGCCTTGGTGACACATCATCTCAACATTGCTAACGGGTTCAGCCCTGTCCGACAACATTCGTGATCCTTCCGCCCCGAGCTCGAATTGAAGATTAAGCAAGAGATCGAATGACTTCTACAAGCTGGCTTCATTGAGCCCATCACTCACCCTATCTGGTTGGCTAATGTTGTTCCTCTGCAAAAGAAGAACCGCCAAGTTCGCGTTTGTATTGACTTTCGGGACTTGAATAAAGCATGCCCTAAAGACGAGTTCCCATTGCCCAACATCGACATGCTTACAGAGGCAGCTGCCGGAGACGAAACCTTATCTTTCATGGATGGTTTCGCAGGCTACTATAATCAAATTCCCATGAACCCCAACAACTGTGCCAAGACAGCCTTCCACACTCATATGGGTAACTTTTGTTGGAAAGTCATGCCTTTCGGCCTTAAGAACGCGGGTGCAATGTATCAAAGAGCAATGACAACAATCTTCCACGACATGATACACCGCACAGTGGAAGACTATGTTGGCGATCTTATCATTAAGTACAAAAATAAAAGTGATCATCTCACGGACCTTCGAGCAATCTTCAATCGTTGTCGACAATATAACATGCGGATGAATCCGTTGAAATGTGCCTTTGGAGTCTCTTCTGGAAAATTCCTTGACTTTTTGGTCAGTCGACACGTTGACCCTTCTAAGGCCACCTCCATCCAAGAGATGCCCCCTCCCAAGAGCACCAAACAGTTGAAGAGCTTCCTCGGCAAGGTTTCTTATCTCCGCTGATTCATCCCTGCCTTGGTCGAACTTATCACACCCTTCCAGCATTTGACAAGCAAGAGCGCACCATGGAGTTGGGGTGCACCCCAACAACAAGCATTCAAACAGATCAAGGCGGTCCTCATGTCACCGCAGACCATGGTCGTGCCACAACGAGGTATCCCCCTTTTGCTGTACTTGACCTCCACCCTTAGATCCATAGGGGCATTACTTGCCCAAGAGGTAGATGGAGTGGAACGTCCAGTTTATTATCTCGGTCGGTCAATTAGGGGACCCGAAGCCAATTACTCTGAGCTCGAGAAGCACTGCTTAGCCTTGGTCTACGCCTCGCAAAAATTCAGACATTACTTCTTGTCGCACCAAATCACACTTGTCACCAAGGCTGATCCACTACGATACATGCTCACATGCCCTACCCTGTCTGGACGACTTACCCGTTGGTTGTTGCTATTGGCCGAGTTCGGCTTATCCATCAAGAATCCTAGAGCTCTACAGAGCCAAGCACTGACAGACCTCTTTGCCTTCTTCCCATGCCAACAATATGAACCGACCTCACATCAATTGCCTAGGGAAGAGACGGCCCTAATCTCTGACATCGATGAACTGTGGACGCTTGAGTTCGACGGCTCAGCCACTAGCAAAGGTCCCAATGGAGCTCCCCTCTAGCAAGGGGGTGCTGGCATAGTCCTTCAAAATTTAGAGGGTGTTACCACATCCCTATCCTTCAAGCTTGCATTCCCGATATCTAACAATGAAGCTGAGTATGAGGCACTTATCATTGGCCTCATGCTGGCTACCAGCATGGGGGCTAAGTTATTATGCTTGAAAGGGGACTCGAATTTGATCATGAAGCAGGCCGACATGGAGTTTGCAGTCAAGGAGCCAGCCTTAGCACCTTATCATGCCTTGGTGCTACACTTGGAAGGAAGACTTGGCCATATCCAGTACGAACATCACAACAGGTGCCACAATTGACATGCAGACAGCTTGGCCACAATCGCGTCATAAAATGGAGGTTGATGGTGAGCAGCGAATGCTAACCATCATCAAGAGAATGGAACCATGCACAGCACTGAACCTAATCCCGAAGGACACTACTGCAGACGATTGGAGGCAGCCGACCATCGACCAACTTAAGGCGCCATCTATTGCTGATGCCTCTACCCTTGCAGACTTTTTGATGTTGGGAGATGTCTTGTATAGACGATGTCCCGGAGGCACTCTAGCCAGGTGTTTGACACCAGCAAAAGCAAAACATAAACTACAGCTTGACCATCAAAAGTGTTGTGGCCTCGACGGTCCCCCTCTATACCGCCGTCTCCAGCGCATGGGCCTCTTTTGGCCATCCATGGCCAATGATGCGTCGGACATACAGCGGGATTGCCCCGAATGCTTATATGCGCCAGATAATGTGGAATCCCTTGTAATCAACGTCGAGGGTGACTGGCATCAACCCTTCATCCAGTTTCTATCTCACGGGGTTTTACCACTTGAACGCAGCTCAGCAAGATCTGTCAAGCTCAAGTCAGTCAAGTATTTCGTGACGGAAGGCGAGTTATTTCACAAGGGATTTTTGGGACGCACCCTGCGATGCTTGCAGGGTGCCCAAGCAGTCGAGGTGATTAACGAAGTACACAATGATGATTGTGGTGAGCATCAAGGCTCTTAGAAGCTGTATGCAGAATTGCTAAGGTTGGGGTACTACTGGCCGACTATGGAATCTGACGCGATCTTTCATGTCCGACACTGCCAACCCTGCTAGAGACATGCTGACTGAATGCACACACCAGCGTCCGACCTCCGCATTATTTTGGCCCCATGGCCATTTCACTCTTGGGCTCTCGACCTCATAGGCCTCATCCACCCCACATCACGGGGCCACACTTGGATTATGGTCGCAATATAACGTTTCACGGGTCGAAGCCATACCTCTACGACGAGCCACGGGAGGCGTCATCGCCAATTTCTTGCGCGATCACATCGTCTGTCGCTCTGGTATCCCCCGATGTATCATATCTGACAACGTCATGCCATTCATCAATAGGGATGTCCGAGCTTTCATGGAAGGATACAACATCAACCACGCTACATCCACTCCTTACTACCCACAAGGGAATGGCCAAGCCGAAGCTTCTAACAAGACTCTACTGTGGGTATTATCACGAATGGTCCATGATACAAGCGGTTCATGGTCTGAGAAACTAAGCCTTGCACTTTGGGCTTATCGAACCTCCAAGCACACAACAACAAAGGCCACACCCTTTTCCCTTGTCTACGGGGACGAGTGTGTGGTACCAGCTGAAATTGCGGTCGCATAAGCCAGACTCTCCCTAAGCAGTGGGCTTGGGGAGGAAGAAACCAGAATGACCGCCCTTGAAGGACTTGATGAAAGGATAGCCAATGCCTTGCGTCGTATGAAGAAGTACCACGAACAACTCACTAAGGCATATGGAAAGACCGTGAAGCAACAGACATTCATCGAGGGTGACCTTGTTCTCCAAGCCGCCAAGCATGTACGCGCCAACATGTCAGCCCTCAAGTTCACACCGAATTGGGAAGGACCACTTCAAGTGCATGAAGCCAGAGACAACGGTTCTTACCTCCTGCTCAACACGGAAGATGGACAAATCACGGCACCTATCAATGGTCGCTATTTGAAGAAGTATTATGCATGACCAGCTGCAAATCGTTCCCCCAACCCTACCCGCCCAAAGCTTAAAACATCTACACATAGCATTTTTTGTATATGCACATCTGTTTATGACTTGTAACTTTTGCTGATTATTACAAGTGCTTACTTTACTCATGTAATGGCATTTTGGCCTAAATACTATCAATGCAAAGATCATTTACTCGCCTCAATTACTGTATGTAATGCACTCTTTCATTTACACATTGTTCACTAAGTCGCTTGCTATGGGTGGGGAAGGGGGAACCACAACGGGAAGACACCACATGCAAGACATACAAGCACATCAAAAGCTAAGCATCATCTCACAACAAACACAGGTACAAAATAACCATATGACTGCCATATCAATATCAACCGAATGTATACAAGTCACATGTTTGCAGGCCACTATGGACCAATGACTACTAGAAACAAGAAAAGTACACGACATCTAACGTAAAGAAGTAAGAAATGCACCAACAGAATCAGAAGTGTACGACTCCAAAGTCCGTCGCTGCGTCTGTAAGTCGGACCATCTATCATCCAACTCGGCCCGCTAGCTCTCTATCTCTATCTATCGAGCCTCTGCCTCGGCAAGTCGGACCCGCATCTCGGCTACCTCCCGGGTCACATCTGTCAACACTGCATCAAGCACTCGCCTACGACCTTGCCACCCCACCTCCTGCGCTCCTATCACGGTCGGTCTAGCCACGGCCTCAGCACTCTGCCCCCTCCCTCTGATCCAATTGGAAGCCAAAAGCTACAAATGGCTCGAGCTCTGACATAAACTCTGATATGACCTCCTAAGTCCAAGTCGAGGTTGGCACCGCACCAAGTGTCGCCAGCCAATCCACAAATGCAGCATACATAGCCTTGATCAATGCTGCGCCCCGCATCATAATAGCATTAGCAAACGTCTGGGGCTGTCTTGCCTTTATCATCTCCAAGCGATGGACTACTGAATCAGACAACTCGATGTCCTCCCAGGATGTATCATCCACTTGTTCGACTGAAGACCCGCCACTGGCAACATCAGCTCCTGTCGCCTTACCACCCACTGATCTCACGCCAACGGTAGCAGCATGCATCGCCAACAGAGCATCACCCGTATCTACAGTTGACCCTGACAATGTATCTGTCACAGGCTCCACAACAGACGGACCAGGTACCTTTTGTCACAGCAATGGATATCTCACCACAGCATGTGTAGCCCGCAGCCCGACATGTGCTCCCGTCAGAACATCTGGCTCTCTACTGGCCCACCAATCATCACCCTCAAATATGTGACCCATCGGGCCACCGAATACCTCCTCGACCAAGACAGGCGACAGACTCGGATGACTAACTAGCTCGACCGGCTCCATAACATATGCTGCTGTCTGCTCCGGACTACTGACCGGCTCCACAATGTAGGCCGCTGCTTGCTCCACCGCCGTAGCCTCCCCAAAGACCCCACTATCCATCATCTCACCCTCATAGGCCGGCTTGGCCTCCATCTCCTCATCCTCCTCAGCTGCCTCAGCATCCATCCCCTCAGCATCATCAGTGACGGCCTCAGCATACTCCGCACTGTCATCTGACTCTACATCAATGGCCTCATTATCATCATCGAGCTCCTGTCAAAAAAAAAAAGAGAAGCACCTTAGAACACACGTAACATGATAATTGGCAACTGTACAACGAAAGTAAAACATTACACTAACCTCAGAGTCACATCCTCCAGCACCTCTCGCGGCCTCTTCGGCCTGCATCTCTGCCACCTGCCAAAGGACCCGTGCCTGTCTGCTATGCACCCTCTATTGACGAAATGGGACCCTTGCCGGCACCCAGCACCCTTGGCACACGTCCTGTTGCCAGCGCCCGTGGCACGCGCGCTGGCACTGGTACATCTGATAGACCTGTAAGTAGCACCGACAGACCATACTGCCTCGCGACCTGCGCTATAACCAATCCCAGTCCTCTGTCCCCAGCAAAGATGTTGACCTACTGCCTGTCGGGTGGCGCCTGCGACAACCACTCTGACCACGTCACCAGTACCCGCCCCTACCATCGCTCGTACTCACCCGTCACTACTCCTATCGACAGCGTCCCGGGCCTCCTCCACTCCTCTGTCTGTACTGGCCACTTTCGCGCCCCCTCCAAGATCGTATACCCAATGGCCCTCCTCACATCCCACGCCCTAGTGTAGCCACATGGGGGCTCTAAATCATAATCAAAACTCATAGATAATCGGTCAGGACTGTATCTCTCCATGTAATATCTGTTCGTAGCCGGCTTCCCGCCATCATCAGTCAATACGGGAAGCCACCCCAGAAAGTACACCACTAGCAAGGCCACCGCCGTGTCCGTCAGCTCATCTCGACTGTGTAGTCGCACAATAGTGTCATGCAGATCCAGCCATGGAGGAATACCGTATGAACTATGCATGCCTGTATACGCACGGGGAACGCACTCATCTCGATCATCAAATATGTCTGCCAGATCACGCCCGGGCTTTTTCCTGCCCGCCCAATCATATACTCGGTCACCCGCATACCAGATCGACTCCTCACATGACCTGCCCGGCCAGGTCACTATAGTCCTCCTCGACGATAGATGTACCAAAGGAAACCCCCAGGCCGATAATCCATGTAGATCTCGAATAGATACCGTTGTAAAAATATCCAATCTACATACGTCACCACCTAATAGCGTCCGTATGACCTCTACACGACATTGGAAAACTGATCCAGCCGTGAGTACAAGGTGCCTAAGTAAATGGGGGCCAGCCCGACGCGCCCCCTAGCTATCCAGACGGCCAACTTGAACACCCTCGGGGAAACGCCATCCTCCGGTGTCCCCTTAAATACAAACCTACAAGTATAAGAGTATACAACATCTATTATGACCTCCCACCCTGTTCAGAACGTAAAGTGCGATGCATGGCGGTATGACTATGCTAACTTTCCGGAGCATGAATTTTTCTAAGTATAGGATTTGACATTCTACGCATACAAGAGCAATTGAACTATAACATGCAGAAATACTAAAGGGAAGAAAATAGAAGCGCGTACCTCGACAAGAACATGGCAAGGAACCCCGTTAGCTCATATCTCTCGTCCTTATAACAAGGACCCGTGCGAAAGTTGCTCGCCGACACTGACTTCTGCCCGGGTAGCGTGGTTGCCGTACCATAGAAGTGTTTAATCCACCCGTTGTACGTACCCTTTCGATGGCTCCTTATCACCGAGGCAAACCCCTGCAGTTCTTTCACCGTCAACCGTTCTGCCGCCGTTAACTTTAGTTCACAAGCATTCTCTGTCCCGTGCATCGGCAACCCCGTCAACATCATCACGTCGAGAAGCGTCGGCCCAATCTCCCCAAAAGCCATAATGAACGTATGAGTCTGCGCACTCCATCTAGAAAGCAACAACGTCAAGCCCTTAACATCCTTCACCGGATCAATCACCTTGAACTTCGCCTCTATCGCAGCCACCAACCCCAACGACTCCAACCTCTCCACCCAAGCCGACTGCTCTAGCATGTACGTGCACCAAAAGTTCCACCCCACTGGCATAATGCTGTGCCCCTTGAACATCATAGGGGACCACGTTATATCTAGCCATTCCACCAACAAACCCGACACGTACTTCGATGACATCATCGGGGCAACCTCCTCACTCGGCGCACGGACATACGGCGAATGAACCATCGGACTCTCCACCATCGACGACACACCCCAAGGACCCACAAACACATTTGCAGCCACTCGCTGGCCTAGCTCTCTCCAAAGCTCCTTGGGTGGGCATCCGGGCACCGCCTCCTCGCTGTCAACAACATATTGCTTTGGCTTGGCGTTGGATCAAAGCTCCTCGCCCCACCATTAAAGCTCAACGGCACCCCCGTTACGTCGACCGACGTGGCCTCGTCATCTCCAAACATATCGCCTGTCACCGACGCTGATCGCCCACTCACTCCACCACGATGTCGTTCACTTTGCTTCATCCTTGTATTTTTTGGCAATCCACCAACATCCTCTCTTGTGCTGGGTGAAACATCATCGTGTGCGCCATGCCCCCGGCCAACCTTGGCCTCGGCACGGGCGGCCTTGGCCTCAGCTCGAGCGGCCTCGGTCTCAGCTCGGGCGGCCTCGGACAGTCTCTCTCTCTTTTCTTTCTTCCCTCTCCCTTCTTCCTTATTTCCCTCCCTCTTTCTCCTTCCCTTCCCCCTCTTCCTTCCCTCTACGTTCCCCTCTCCCCTTCCCCCTTCCCCGCCCATGTTGCGCCCGCGCCTAGCTTTGGCCTCGGCCTCAACTAAGTGGCCTCGGGCGGCCTAGGCCTTGCGGCCTTAGCCCCCCTCCACCATCCCACCTTCCCTTAACCCCATGGCCTTGCCCCTCCCCTCCTTCCCCCATGCTCGGCCTCAGCCCGGCGGTGTGCCTCGGCAGCCGTCGCGGTTAGCCCATGGCCACCCTTTCCCCCACTTGCTCCTCCTCTCTTACCTTGTTGCATCCTCTTTGCTTCTTGTGTTGTCCTCAATCTCATGGGTGAAGCTTCTTCTTCTTCTTCTCTCCTCTCTTTCCTTCTATCTTCTCTCTCTTTTTTTTGGCTAAGTCTCTCTCTCTCTCTCGCCCAAGTCTTGAAGTCTTGCAAGACTTCACCTAACTTTCCCCCCAAACCATTCAAATTTTAAAGTTTCCCCCAAAAACTCCAACAACTCTTTTAGCGCTAACTCTTTTCTCTCGCTCTATCTTTTTTTCAAAGTAGTACTATTATTTTATGTTCATAATTTTAAGCCGCTATCAATTTTTCGCACAAACCCATTTCCGGACAGATTCTTCTTTCGCGTTATTTTTTTTTTTTTCACCCTAACGCTAATGGAAACGCATGTTCCGTTTTTGTTTTCGCCACTTCATTTTTTTTCTCGAGGTTGCTGTTACGCTGTGCACGCTATCGCATTATTTTTGCAAAACAAAAATGAAAAATGAAAAATCACAAATTTCAAGGAAACCTCCGCTCCCTCACGTCTTTCGTTACTATAGTGCCCGTTCATCAAGATTCGACCCCAGCACTTTTTTCAAAGACCGACTCTTATGCGTGCGGCGCCCGCTCGGGTCGCCCCTCCGCGCACACCACACGCAGAGGGCTTATGTTCCCAACCAATCTTGGTCGGACCCAAGGGCACACTGGGGGTCCCGCTTCCCGCAAACAAGTCACGGATGCAACAATCAATTTTCCAATGCATCGAACCGGTCAGCACGCGCACGCTCAATTCACGTGCATTTATCGCTTTGCGCGCCTTGTGCGCGACTTAAGCACGATCACTTCACGTTAACGTCACTCACGGTAACACAACCGTCGCACCGAGACCACCTGAACACCTTTTCATAAAAAATGTCGACCGACGGCGGAAGCGCAACAACGGGGTCATGGGGCGAAGGCCTTGGCCAACCCCATGGGGTCGGCCTCAGCCTCCATGGGGGGTTGGCCTTGGCCTTCCCCCTGGTTGTTCACTTTTCGCGCGCGGTCCTTTTTGCACTTTGTTTGCTCCGTACACTTCGTATGTGACCTTGGCACCTTGTTCGTCACATGGGTACTACTCTCGTCGACACGCTCGTCATAATGCAACTTTTGAATTTGTCATTACCCATCAAAACACCTACCGTTGGCGCGCCCGAAGTTCACCAAAAGGGGGAGTGGCCTTGGCCTCCCTTCATGGGAGTTGGCCATTGGCCTTGGGCCCTTGGAAACCCCCTAGGGTCGGCCTCAGCCTCCCTAGGGGTGGTGGCCTTGGCCTTCCCCCAATTTTGGCCTATGGCCTCCCCTATGTTTACAAACGTTCGTACATCAACCTCACGATGTCCATCGTCTGTGACCACGCACCGCTCCTGAGATGCCCGTCGCCCAAAGTTACGCGCTACCGCCGAATGACCCGTCACCGACGACTGCATACCATCACTCCCAATTTTGTCATTACTACATGTTTCATTCATTATTTTGTTATAACAAGCATACTCAACTCACATCCCATCTTTGGGACACCCGACGCGTGCCAGTGTGCTTCGCGACGTTCGTCGGCGTGCCCGTGCACCATTCTCATGATACGTGCCCATGACACCAGGTATTGTCACCGTGACGTTCGTCGCCACGCACGTCGCCACTTCCATGATAGGTGCCTACGGCACCGGGTATTGTCTAATGCCGTTGGCACCTCACCCATGCACCACAAGCATGTTACATGTTAGTGGGGGCTCCGTTCGTAGTGCTCCAGCACGAGGACCTCTCGTAGCGGGATGAGCTCACAATCTTATAGTCATTGCCGCCATGGGATGAGCTCACAACCTTAAAGCCATCACTGTCACAATCACAGGGGGCTCCGGCACGAGGACCCCTCGCAGCGGGATATACTCACAACCTTATAGTCATTGTCGCCACGAGATAGGCTCATAACCTTAAAGCCATCGCCGTCACAATCACGGGGGGGCTCCGGCACAAGGACCCCTCGCAGCGGGATGAACTCATAACCTTATAGTCATCGCCACCACGGGATGGGCTCACAACCTTAAAGCCATCGCCATCATAATCATGGGGGGCTCCTGCACTAGGACCCCTCGCAGCGGGATGAACTCACAACCTTACAGTCATCGCCGCCATGTGATGGGCTCACAACCTTAAAGCCATTGCCGTCATAGTCACAGGGGGCTCTGGCATGAGGACCCCTCACAACGGACTTTCAGCATTGAGTTGCGAGCATGTCCACTCATGCTACCATTGATCGTCGGCACCACTAGGACAATGACCCACGGGTCACTCCGGGACGAGAGTAAGTCCTCAGAGGGCATCGCGCCTAGTCTGCCTGACAGTTGGCTACAGGGGTAACCCTCACAGCTGTCAGGTTCTCTGCATTTCTTGACGCACCTTATGGGATTTAGTAAGGGCTTGGACCAGTGGCTGGGGCAACGGGCTTACTCTGATCATGCTGTCATGGTGTGGTCAGTCTTCTCATATAGGTAGAGTGACGTTGTGTGGGGCAGGCGACGCGAATTTGGGAACCGACAGTCCAACGAAGAATCGGCATTTTGGGACCCCCTGATGACGTGTCACTCCCAGGGAATGACATGTGTCATTTTATGACATAAGCACACTGTTTTCTATAAATAGTGAACTTTATGACTCTAAAAGGGACTTTTGGCTCATTCTTACAAAAGCACTTTCTCACTCTAGAATTTAGGAGCTCTTGGATTCTAGTGAGAGAAACATAACTTTAGACCGTAACATTGGACCCCGACTCGGACCTTGACTTGGACTGTCGACTACCGACCCTGCTCGTCTCAGCCTCGTCTCCGTAGTACTACCACTTCTCATGGCTTGTCTGGGAAGTCTTGCCCTTTGCCCTTACTCCGCTCTCGCTGTCTCTCACTTTGCATACTTGGAAGCTGACTCAGACTGCAGCCTTTGTGGCACTTCCACGTAAGCATGAACCCACTTCCTTGGCATCAATATGGAAGTGGATTTCTTGTGTGGATTGAACTATACAAGAGAAGAGGTCAGGGCTGTTAGTAGAAGATCAGAATTTTCATGTGGCCTAGAGAATCTCGATATCAACTACCCTTCTTTTATAGTCATCATTTTGAACAACAGTAACACTACTAGCTAGTTACACCTTCAAGAGGGAGTTGGCCAATAAAGTTAATTCGAGTTGCACTTATTGTGCAGTGGTGGAGGCTTCATCCTGTTATGAAGGTTGTTATCAAGCCAACGACAATCTACCTGCCAAAAAAGTACAACATAGCCGATTTCAAAATAACAGTCGAGATTGGTATAAGTCGCAAACTTTGGAATGATTACTTTGGTAATACTAGGTATCTGTATTGGTATGAAAAGAACGCATGTAATGAGGAGTTCTATTGTTTCTGCTTATGCATCTGTAAAACCACCACAAAATTGATTATGAAAATGAAGTTCAAGAAGTGCTTTATGGAGAAAGATTTCGTGAAGACATCTACAAGTTGATCGGAGAAAGATACGAGAATGAGCTCAAGGATACCACGATTACGATGGGTATGAGTGACATGACAATCAATCTCAATGTGTTTCGTCTTCTCATGAAAAATATCATTGCGAGTAATCTGGATAGCGCTCTGACTGTCACAATGAATAGAAGTAGCAGAGTCAAAAGGGACGGCCACGTCTCTGAGTAGCCTCGCAACCAAACTAACTCAGCAATAGCGTTAGCAAGAGCGTGATATTCAGACTCAGTGATGGAGCGAGAGACAATGGACGACTTCTTGCCACCCCTAGAAACAATGGATGGCTTCGGGTCAACCACCTTGAGTTTGAGGGGTGATATTAAAGTCAACTCCTTAACTTAGGAAGATTCCTTAATTTGTTGGAATATCCTTATCAATCTTGTATCTTATCGATCCTTAATTTTCTCATTGTTGTGTTTATTGCCAACTCAACTGTAACGCCTATATAAAGGCCTCCTATGTACTCTTTACACACACACACACACACACACACACATAAATATACACATTTTTGCTTTAACCTGTTAAAAGATATAGTATTAATCCTGCATCAAGTTTCAAACACATATCGGGTAAATAATTGATAATATTTTGATATATAAGCCTTCTAGGCTTGTCCTCTCATTGCCAACATATTTTGTGTTGGATACTTTAACATGGTATCAGAATTGGTCAATCCAGGCCCAACAAACAATTCAAAAATTAGTTCCTCACGGTCCCAGTCCATTTCTCCATGTGCTAGGCCATACTCAAAAATCAGTCGGGTCACACGTGAGGCGGCGTTTTGAGAGATATAATATAAACCCCACATCAAATATCAATCCCAAATCGAGTAAATAATCAACAATATTTCAATATATAAGCCCTGTAGGCCTTTTCTCTCATTAACAATTGATTTTGAGTTGGATGCCTTCACATGTTAAGAAATATAAATCTCACATCGGGTAAATAACAAATAACACTTCTATGCCTTGTAGGCCTTTCCTCTTATTGCCAATTGATTTTGAGGTAGTTGCTTTTACATTGTATTAAAGCTGGTGGATCCAGACCTAACATATATTAAAAAATTAGTTTCTCAGTATCAACTAGTCAATTTCACCACGTGCTAGGCCCCTACACGTGATGGGGCATGTTGATAGATATAAATCTCACATCGGGTAAGTGACAAACAACACTTCAATGCATAAGTGTTGTAAGCCTCTCTTCTCATTGCCAATTTTGAGTCGGATGATTTCACATTACTAAATTATTTATGTCTTACAACATTTAGAATGAAAACTATGACGCAGTAGACCCAGGGAAAAAGATTCTTCCGGCGGTTTTCTTTTATCGACTTCCATATCAGTCAAATCGGTCTTCCTTCAATCCAACGGCTATAAAAGTCCAATGCCTCCCGCGGTTTATATTCTGGTACGGTATGTCCTTCTCCCTGTGCAAATGAAAGTGTGTAACACTGTAATATCAGCCATACAGTAGAAAGACGCTAGGCGCCTGATAAGAGTCTTTTCGATTCCAACTCAATTGTCTAATGAGGGCCAAAGCTCCGCTTTGGTCCACCGCCGAAGGGAGCTTTTTTTGGAAAAAAAATTTTCGGCTGCTGTGGTTTTAAAGAAAAAGATATAAAGCATTTGGCTGCTTCCTTTTGGATGGGGGGAAATGGACACCCGTTGGGGATTAGTCCCTTGAGATTTCATGGTGTGATTAATATTTATGAGCATATTCAATATTTTATCACAATACTTTTTCATGGCCATCACCAGCAGTTTTATCTCGTGACTAGTTATCTTTGGGGTGGAAGTTATGTATCTTCTCCAGTGAGTTCCCCAACATTGGTTCACAAATACTCTTGATGGTGTTGGCAGTTGACACTCTTTAAGTAATTATGGAATACCATCATACACGTACCTTAACTGTGAGAAAGGTTAGGCCATTAGCGTATCCTTGTGTGTACCTGCAGCGCATAGAACGATCAAAACTCATCAACATGACACAGTGCTCGAATGTATGAAGAGAATTCTGAACTCTGCTGAATGAACAATTGTGTGTATAACTCAGTCCTGCCAAATGCTGTTGTTTCCATTAGTTCTAGCTGTGAAATGGAAAATTAAACATCGCAAAATGTGGAAGCAGGACATAGATACTTATAGTCCATTTTGTTAAATGGTCATGAACATTACGTGGTAAAGTAATCTCGCTTCAGAGTAAGTGAAGTAACTAGTAGGGAAAAAGATGAAGGCTAAGATATTTTGTTTTCCTGCATGTGTTCTGTTAACTGGCAGATTGTTGTAGTAGACCTTGAACTAACCCACAATGCAGAACTTCATGCATTTTAGAAGCCAGAATACAGGAAATCAGGTTGTCAATTTTTTGCTTTCCTTTCCTGCCAATTGACATTTTACTTTCTCAGCCACTTCTGCCAGATATGCGTTATGCACAAAACTCTAGTAGAGTAGAAAACCAAAGATGGCTTTCCTGGAAGCAGGAGCAACATGCTGGCTGCCTAACTGATCGAAGGGGATATGCAATGATGCTGCATGTCATTTGAGTCTCTATGGAGGCCCTTTAGGCCACTGTTAATTTAGAGCACTTTTTTGTTTTACCCATGAAAGCTTTACATATTTGGCACCTTTGAGGTTGCTTTTTTTTTCTTCTTGATTCTGAATATCTGGCATGTAAACGAGTGCAGAATATCAGTTAGGATGTACCCAGCAATTTGATTGTTAGATTGCCATGGCCTCCATTTGTCCACTACTTTATATCCCAGTGATCTGGTCCATGCTTGGCTACCAGTGTATGGAACACTCAAGTCATGATCTCCACTGCAAGAAAAGCAAACAACATTCTATCAGATTGGATGGAAGTGGGGAAGAAGAACCAGAAAAATAAGGAACGGCAACAATTCATGTTTTGACAAGGCCATTCACTTGCAAGTAATGACTAATGAGATTTGAAAAACCACATAGTATTCGCAAAACAGATTGTTGTTCTAACATCTCCTGGTTATCTTAGAGCTGTGGTCTTCTTTAGTTCTCAAAATCAACTATATAAGCTCAAGTACCACTATATTCTTGATGATTGCAGCATCACGTCAAAGAAACTTATCGGAATGCTCCATTGAAGCAGCTTACTGGCCTTTCTAATTGAAGTCGTATCGAAAGGTTGGTCTATCAATTTTTTCGTTATACAAGGACTTTCCTGTAGCATTTGGCTTCTACGTACTGTCATCCTTGTAGTATGAAAGGACTTAAGGTGCATGGCAAGCCACAAATGTTGATCAGATGTGGTTTACCTCTCTTCATGGCCAATGCGTCATTCTTGGACCTAAGAACGGCACTTGTGGTAGTGTCGGCCAACATTGTTGCTCACTAACCATTTATGGAGATAACTGGAGCCAAAAATCTTTCGAAAGTCCAGTACGAGATGTTTCTGCTGGAACATACATGAGTCCTGTTCCCATAGGACCAAAATGAACTTCACAGTTATTTCAGAATTACCGCAAGAGATCCAGAGAATAGCCTTTCGCTGAAATGCCCATGTAAAGGAGTATTTCATGTTGCCTATGAGAGAGTTTCCCCCGTCGTTAGCCATGGACTTTTACACAATCTCTTGAAGGCGAAAATATGAACCAGTGTCATTGAAGAGGCCAACTAAAAAGGACAGAACTCGATCTTGAATCACTAGGTCATTGTCTGTCCTTGTATATAGGTCCATCCTAATTGTCTGACATGGGGAAAACGTTTCACATGCTATCTTAAGACTAAACATAACGTTATTGAAGAAGAAGTTAATTCTTGAACTAGCTTCTTATCCTAGGTAAGATTCTTGAGATATGCCCAACGCATTCTTCCAGAATACTTCTTATCATCGGATATGACCACTTTTACCATACCAGTCGGCCAAATAGAATGCAATACTTATTGATCTCCGACAATACTACGAAAAAACCAAGATCCCACTCCAGCATTGGACACATTGTGTGATTTTCCTTGTAAGACCTTATCCAGCATTCTAAGTTCCTGCTTAGTTAGCCATTTTAGGGAGGCAATTCCCTGTGGTGAGGCTCTTGTTTCAGGTTGTTAGAAAATTATGGACATGACGGGAAAGGATATATAAAGATAGGCAAGTTGATTTACAAGTCTAATGAACACCGAGTCTCTACCCAAAACGTAAAAAAAGATACAAAAAACAATGTATTCGTTGTGCATAGAAAGTGTTATTTGTATGATTTCCATCGTTCCAAAAATGAATGAAGTTTTACCTGAATATAAGTGCACGGTATCCCTGGGCAGTTAGGTTTTGGTGGTACTTAATCATGCTTCCAGCATCAGGAGTATACTCTATTTAAACGCATAAAGTCCACTCTCCGGTTTCCTGATTTCATTGGAATAGCACGTAACTAGCTTGTTGCATGAATTTCACAACTGATGTTCATGGTAAAACTGATTATAGCTAGATGGCGTACCGGACTAGCATGGATTGACTTTCTAACAGCCTCGTTGTTCAGCCATATTGTTGCTAATGTTTCATCCTGCACATAATTCCAAATCTTTGTAATAGAAATTGTGATAGATGAAATGGCATATAAAGCAATCCATGAAAATGTAGCGAATAGCAGCATGTTAGCCCCTTTTTACGTAGGATGCTTTGCACTTAGCATTTTGTTAGTTGGAAAAATTGCACTACAGCGAACCTTTGGGGAACAGTGATTAAACTTGCCGCCTTTTTGCACCATAAATGCTAGGGCTATTTTCAACCTTTAGCAAAAACTCTACATGGACATATAGTGCAACTATAGTTGCCGAGAAAATGTTAAGGGCAACTCTCTCACCAGGGCATACAGATTTTAACCAGAACTAATATGACTGACATTACCATGCATGGAACTGAGATGCCAGTTCTTTTCGCTAGTTCAGGCCACAAGGGAACAATGCCATCCCTGACCGGTACATGGAAAGGCCAGGGACGGCCAAATATCCTCTTCCTCACCAGGAAAGGGTTATCAGTCGCCCCTAATTGCTTGAAGCTTAGCGGTAAGCTTGTGTTCTTCCTTGTATCATCTTTTGCAGCTGGGCCGTGGAAGCAGGGTTCGAGTATATCATAAATGTTTAAACCATCTAAAGCCTGGAGAGAAAACAAGAGATGATGATCAAGTTAGCAGATTTGTGTATCAGATCCATCAAGTGTTTGCAGAGTATGCACTAGGTGATGATACCGTAAATCACCCAATTTAGTGCAAAACTTGTATGAGATTGGTGTCTGTAACATCATTCAAGTTTAGACCATATCACAGACATCTTACCTCATCAATTTCAGCGGCTATGTTTAAGCACTTTTTATCTTTGTGCCCGTAGTAGTATCCTTTGCAGGCAGCTTCAGCTTCCTATAAAAGATAGATATGCAAGCATGTTCTCTAGTAAGGCAAGAATGGCAGAGAATTACAACCAAAATATTTCAACTACTTGGTGCATAGACTGTCCCTTGGCCCTTAGGTCCCGATTGCTTGCTTTTCAATATTCTTTCACATATAGAATGATTAAATTTCCTCAATCAAAATGCTAAAATTGTTTTGGAAACAGTTGATAAAATATCAGAACAGTAAGCTGATGATCCACTATTGAACAAAGTATACATGGCAAAGAAGTGACATGGTGACACATTTTGCCACCACCAGATTTCAATAAGTCCAGAGTGCTGAAATTCAAGAGTGAGAACTCGTTATCGGCTATAACAATGGCACCAATATTGTTTTGCTTAATGGAAATGGTTGGCTATAAGACGTCATTTATGACGTATATTTGCACGCACACACCTCAAACAAGGAATCTGAGATAAGAGCCATCCCATGTGCGAATGAGACAATAGCATTGGCATCAAATTTCTCTTCTGTAACACCATTTCCCACCATGTAACCCTGCAAGGAAAACCCCAAAAGAAAATCGAAATAAACCACCATAGTTGCAGTAACATTTAAACGGTAGATAGTTTAGACAATATCATACCTTGAAATTGATAATAGGCTTCACTCCAGTTTTAATGCCTGCGAGGAAAGTCAATATTACACAATGAAACTAGACAGATGAATATGGTATATATGAGATCAGCAAAACATACCTATGGCTACATTTGAAGCAAGAGTTGGCACGTAAATCCCAGCATAGGACTCTCCTGCCATATAAAATGGATTTGCAAGGAACTCTGGAAATAGCTCAAACCACTGGTTCCAGAAAATCAGTTGATCAGCATTACAACAAACTTGCTGTTTAGTTGTTTTTCTTTTTCTCAAAATTCACCTTCACTTCCACTGGCAACATTACAAGCTCTTTATATTTTTACTCTTCATAAGAATGTGGTTAGTCAGAAGTAGAGAGGAATTGGGAATCTAAGCTCCTTTTCAGTTGGTTGGATTTTCCTGAAGTAGCCAAATATCTAAATGGAATTACGTCCCCTGACAACTCCATTTTAGTAGTTTCCTTTGGTTGATATAGTCGTAGAATTTATTCTTGTTAACCAGATACATCTAATTTCTCATTTCTCTTTCGTCTTCTCCACTTTATTGTTCATCATTTTTTCACTTTCCAACACTTAACCTCTCCGATCAAACAGTTACCTTGAGTAGGAAAGTGTGTGTATCGGAAGCTGTTTGCAAATCTCCATTAACATAAATACTCGTGCTTTCAGAGTAAGAGAAGCCAACACCAGCAGGTGAATCCAAATAGATTACGCTCGAGACCTGAAACGAAGATCATTGGGAAGAATAAACTGAACTAAGCACGTTCAGCATTAGCGCATTTGCTTGAATGCTGTTCGAAGTGCAGTCATTTACAATTGTAATATAAAAACAATCTATAGGCTCCAGAAAAACTTTATGGAATTGATATTGCATGATTTCAGGATATCCATTGAAGGTAAAGAAGAAACTTGTCTCAGTTGGAGCTCAGACTGAATCGTACAAATCGTACGACCTCAAACACAACCCAAAAAAAGAAAGAAAGACCTCGAACGAATATTTCAATTCCTAACCTTAGGCCAGCTGTACGGATTGAGATGCAAAAGAGGCAAGGTCCCTTTCGAATTTCCCGCTTCGAAATTGAATGGTCCTGCACCATTGGTGAACAGCTTAGAAAAATTGGTACCAAGGTTCTTTCGCATTTAACATCATCAGTGTTGTAGAAACTTTGCTGAAATGCCATGACACTCCTGAGAGCACTTTAATTATGCTTGACCGAAAAGGTATTGGAGACGAGAAGTCACTCAAACTCAAACTCAAACTCAAACTCACAGATACGAGAAGAAGTATACGAAAAGAACTTGAAGAGAACACATAATATACGTTAGAATTTGTATCTCATTCTTCTTCTTCTTCTCCTCCTCCCGCTTTCACTTGCACCATCTTACATCTCTTTTATAGTGCTTTTAAGTAATTCCTAGACATGTAATTATGTTACCATTAACTCACTATTTCATTAATACTAGTAAGGATTACGTGCTTTACACGTTATATACTAATTTAAAATAAAAATATTGTGAACTTTGATGAAAAATACAATTTAAATTAATCAATACGCTTATTATATTCAAAGGATAATAATAAATCAGTTGTTAACTGCTAATCAATGACTGGAACATGAAAAATTAATTACACAAAACAAGATCTTACTTTCAAAATCAAAATTTTCACGCCAATTATCACTAATATTTTTCACTATTCATCATATTATTTTTTTCGTCACTTCAAGTTGCCTTTAAAGAGAATCCTGATTGTTTCATATTATATCTTTTTATCAAAGGTACATTAACAATGTAATTAGTTTCAAACATTTTCCACAAATATTTAACTCTCATGAAACGCTACAAGTTTGACTATACAATAATAGAAGTGAAGAAAATATTTAGAGATAATTAATGTCAAGTATATATATTAGAGTTGTCTAATTTCCTATAATATGTCTTGATGACAGATATATAAGTTTAGAAACTGAAATTGAGAAGAAGTTTGAATTATAATTAAGTGATATATAATGAAAGTTAAAAAATAACCCGAAAAAGGATCGTCGAAAATACGTGAAGACGTGGTGTTGATGATTGTGATATAGTAATAGGCGGCGACATGGCGGTCATCGCGGTGGTTGTAGTGTGATGGATATTTAGATGATTTTGACAGAAATGAACGTGGTGACGACATTGATGGTATGGTAGAGGTGACAGTGTCCTCATGGTCGTGGTGTTGGTGGTGGTGGTGATAGTGGCTAGGTCATGATAATTATGGTGGTGATAGCAAAAGAAAATAATGGCTATGGTGGTAGTTGTAGTGTGGTGGAGGCAGTGTTATCATCAAATTAATTGAGGGCAACAAATTAATTGAGGCGGCATCGTGGTAGTAATTATTATTTTTTATATAAAGATAGGTTAGATAACTTTTAACCATCTCACTTAAAATTAAGCAATCATCATTAAGTAAGTTCACCCTGGCTTAATTTTGTTTATTTTTGTTAGGAATTAATTTTTTAAGTGATACATGGTTTAGCATTATCAAACGCACTTAATTGAAAATCATTGAACACTTTAAGTTTTGAATGCTTAATTGCGTTATCAAACACACCCTTAGAAAACTCAAAATTAAAAAATTAAAGAAGACTTGTTGATGTTTCCAGAAATATAAGAATCACAAATACCAACGAGTAACGAAGGTTCTATAGTAAATCAAAGTGATTGTTAGAAATAACATATCTCTGCAAAGACTAATTTTATACAATGGTTGTTTCGAAGTAGAAATATAATGAATTTGAAAAAAATACAAAGCTAAAAAGTTAAACTAGAATTGCCTAGGTTTTTAGAAATATAAGAATCATTAAAAAGCAACGAGTATAGAAGATTCTATAGCAAGTCGAAATGGTTGCGAGAAACCAAAAAATTCTAGACTCATACCGAGTATTGACTTTAAGAATATTTTTCAATATGCAAAACTGAGATTCTGAGAAAGCTTAGAGCTGAAAGTTTGAAGTGGACATGACAATGTTTTCAGAAAATTCAAGAGCACATAAAACAGATGAGTAACGAATGAGATATTGACAATTTAATAATTCCCTTACCATAGCAAAAATAAGACAAACCCTTACCTTATTTTAGCAAAATTGTGCCACGATTTCTACTCATGCGAACCTAACACCAAAAGCACAAATTAAAACTCTAGTGTGATGATTTATATTGGATAAAAATTCGTTTGCGACCCGAGTGGCCGAAAATTGGTTAACGTGTGGGTAACCCACATCGGTTATTCCGAGTAGGTCGCGACTTAGTCCTAAGTATATAAGTCGTCTTGTCCAATATTGGTTATTTAGAAGCGCGACTTAGTTCTAAGTATATATAAGTCGTCTTGTATTATTTTTTAGGATCAAGAGAGAAGAGCCATTTTTTAGAGGGTTTGTTGAGAGAGATAGAGATCTGTAATCTCCATTAACAAATGTAGTGCAATCTTTGCTACTACTATGGAGTAGGCTTCGCCAATCCACGTAAATATTGTATCTTGTGTGACTTTATTTTTTGTTGTCATCTTTAATTCTTTTCTTTATTGCTTGGTGCTAAATCTAGTATATTTTTTTTTTTCACATCTAAGGCTTAATCAAATCTCCCCAAAAAAAAAAAAAAAGGACTACAAGCATGATAGAGATACTAATAGCGAGAAAATCTAATATGCCAAGTTAGGAGATTAAAAACCTAACGGAGATTGTGCTTATGAAGAATTGGAGCATGACGAAGCAAGAAGCAGCAGCAGAAGGAAGGACAGCAGCAAGGGGCTGCCGCAAAAAAGGAAGGCAGAAAAAAAAAAGCCTCCCATATTATTTGTTCTGCATTAATGCATGTCATAAGAACAGCAGATGATATGAGGAAGAACTTAACATTTATTTTAACTAATACTCTGGTATAGATTATCATTAGTAGGATGATATTACCAATTATTAGTTTTTTGTCGCCAACACATAAATTTGTTTTTCTTAACCTAATTACATACAAATGCTACTAAGATCAATATCATGCATTTAAATAACTTGCTTATTTATCAGTTTGATTCTTGAGATACCATGTTTTAGTTTTTTGAGTAATGTTCGGGTACTTTACTTTCCTTTTGTATAAGAAATAAGTAAGAAAAAAATAATTCTAGTAGTGTTAAGTATTTGACAAAGTTATTATATCAAAAGTCTTTAGTATTTTTCTACTGATGGCGGATACATATTCTGTTCAAAAATTATTTATAATGTATCTTATAATTATCTATTTAGTCATACTTATGACCATTACTTCAAGAAACTACAACCCGAAAGAGAACAAATAGCAATTTAAGCAACATTATTATGTCAAAAGTTTTAGCATCATCTCAAAAACCATATTTAGTTTACCTTTGAAATCTTTATGTTTTATCTTGATAAAAAACTAGAAAGTGTAGATAGATCTTTTTCTTCTACTTCTTTTTCAGCGGAAAGTGGATGATTAAAGCTTAACTAATAATCATTCTAAAAATTGTAAAGGCTAGAACAAAATAGTCAATTTATATCTTTGTCTAAGAGATACTAAATGCTGCAGAGAAACTTAAAGCTTCATTTAGAAAACTATTTAAGATTTATTTTTCTTGATCAAGGCAATTTTCGACCCTCTCCAAAAAGAAGATTTCATTGCTGCTTGTGCAAGCACTAATAAGAGGAGAGAGCCTCCGTTCAATGTACTGCTTCATTTGCTCTATACATGTTAATGCATGTCATTATAAGACTAAAACATGAAACAAGGGAGATTTTTATGGCCAATTTTTGCCATCACTAATACTATGCTAGCTTTTAAGGTTATTCAATTTTTATTGTGAGCATGATACCACCACTAGTTAGTGCACGCATAAAAATATTCTTCTTAACCTAAATAGAAACAATTATCTATTAATCAATATTGTAAATTTGATTTTGAAATAACACATTTTAGCTTCCAGAGCTTGCTCGGGTACTATGCTAGTTTATGTCACATACATGTTCTTCCACCGCTAATATTGCCACAACTTCTTAGGTTGCAATCCCTTCTTCAAGTCCAAAATTCCTGAACTTGGAATCAGAAGACAAATATAGGACAAGCTTAGACTTATTAATGTCATTAATATTTTTTGTTGGAATCCTAAGTTGCAAATGTTGGAAAAAGGAAAACATATTTGAATGCCTGAATCAAACATTAGATGCTCTTTCCTTGAGACAATATTTTTTCCTTTTAGTTATGCACAAGGTAACCTCCCAAGATAGACATCTGAATTTCTAGTGATTATTACAGAGCTGTTAGGGTAAAGAATGAAAAAAAATAATTAGAGCAAGGAACTGAGGCTTGCATTCTTATTTATATTTCCACCAAAATGTGCTTATGAATGGGTGCAACAAACGGTTGTTTCATCCAACATGCACCACGAAAAAGTATTTCTAGAACCAAAAGAAAAACAAATTTCCTTGAAATGTGAAGAGTCACGACCCTTCAGTTGAGTTCCAATCTGACTTGCCGCAAAAAGATAGGTTGGGCTCCGAGCGACGATGTACAATGTGCGTTGTTGACACTCCGCTTTTGTAGTCCTTTTTATTTATATGTAATTAGTGGGCTTTATTATAATCAAGATATATTATTATGGGTGTAGGCCTAATAGTATATTAAACTTAATTTATTTAATTAAGTCCAATAATTAATCCTATCCATTTGTCTAATCCAGTCCAGTCTCGTAATCCACTTTAGTCTCATTGATTGAATCCAGTCCATTTAAAGTCCAATTAGTTGGTTAAACCAGTCTACTTAGTTAGGTTTAACCCAGGTCGAGTTAAGAGATTGTGACTGATTAGATGATTTAGGATTATCTTGTCATCTATTCTTGATGCATGTGATTAATCCTTGATTTATATAAAATTTGGAGATAATTTCCAAATTTGGTTAATCAAAACTATATTTTCAAAGATAATTTAGGGACAGATAGTGTCTTGAAATTTGGGAAAAGTTTCTTTGGGGTGAATCCGTCGGTTCATTAGATGAACCGGTCAATTCGTTAACTTTTTTTTTTCAAGGCTGCAATTTTTATCAAATATTCTGTTCCATTACTAAATCACATACTGTGATAGTCACTCTTATCATTTCTAGCGCCCAGGCCTCCATAAATAAGGTCGTTGGGGCTACATTTCCAAGGACAAACTTTTTCTCTCTAAAGCTTGTATACAATTTCTCTTAGAAGTGGTAGATATCTTTAAGGGGGATTTAGCACTTCATATTTCACTTACCTATATATATAGCAAGTCACTTGTATCGTGGAGCCATCACAAAGCATTCCTAAGTCTTCTATTTCTCGAGGTATATTTACTGCTTTTTAGACTGTCTTAAATTATAATAGTATAGAGTGCTTCCCCTCCCCTCGATTACATTCCCATTAGAAATATCATAAAAGGAGTCATTTTCATTTCTTAGTATAGGTCTAAGATCGAAGTGTAGGTCGCCTCCTGTAGGATCAAAGTCTAACTATGATGGTTCTGATTCTGAATAGTTCGACTGAATACGTAGGTCATTTTCGACCCCTGATGTCAAGTTCAAGCGAATAACCTAGAAGTAAACTTAACCTAGTCTTATTTCATGTTTGTGTATTATCTATACATATATAAAAGTACGTATGAGATTAAATGATTAATCTTTTTATTCATCGAAATGCCCTTTTTTGTGTTAGAGTGTTATTAAAATTTAAGGATGTTTTTTACTTCTCATAAGATATCAAGCATTTTTCCTTAAAATACACTTGTTGAAAATTTTTCCCATAAATTATCCCTTTTGAATCAAAGTGTTATTAAAAAATAAGGGTATTTTTTACTTCTCAGAGGATATCAAGCTTCTTTCCTTAAAATATCCTTATTGGAATATATGTCTTTATTAGAGATAATGATTATCGTGGTGACTTTTATTAGTTAAAAGAAAAAAAATTCTAAAAAAACTCCTTTTCTATTAGAATTTGTTAACGAAGTATATTTTTGACTTCTTATATGATATCAAGTTTTTTTCCTAAACATGCATGCCTTTGTTAGAATATATGCTTTTCTTATGAGTTATTTTGATTTTACTAAAGAAAAAAAAAAACCTTAAAGTCACAATTGAACCACGGTTGCACAACTCTCTGAACATCGTTACTGAAAAAAAAATCCTATCAAAACCTTCATCTATTCACGTCAAAATTAAACCCTATCAATTAAAGAAAGAAACTTGCAAATAACAGAGTTTTCCCTAACCTTTGAACTATTGTGTATGTATATGTATTTCAATACAAATTTATTTGTACACAGACATGTTGGTATAAGGAAGCTACCATTAAACTGAAATTATCTAGGTCTTTTTACATACATATATAATCATGACTTTTAAGGATCATTAAATTGAACCATTCTACTCTTGATTAGAATTTGGATTCGTAGCAAATAAATGATCCTAAGTTCGTACTAGAATTATTGGGACATCCTTATTTGCATGGTAACATGTTCTTCCCGTGGCTATTATCTTTGTATCTTCCACAATAGCCGGGAGCACCATATATTTGCATAAAAACACTTTCTTTGTATGATTATTGTCTTTATATATTCCACTCTCATGAGTGATAAGATTAGTTGAAAGCCTGAAACCTAATTGATAAAGACTCCAATTTATTTGAGCTTGAATGATTAATAATTTTTTTCAGCTTGAAAATCTTTCAAGTTTTGATATGCAAGGGATAAAACGGCTAAACATTTTTTTCCTTAAAATATCTTTTTTAATTTTGAAAGTTTTTTTTGTTGAAATTAAGCGTGTTTTTCACTTTTAAAAATGGTGAGGCTAAACTACAACATGTTTGACTAAACTTAAATATCTTATCACTAAAGAGGTTACAAGTTCATTAATGAATCTTTTTGGTAATAAAAGATTGAATTTAACCAAAACGAGTGGGCATCCAGCCCTATCATGTTAGATTATCCTAAAGGGTTAAATGACTAAACATTATTTTGTTAAATTAAACATTTTGTTGCTAAATTAAACATTTTATTACTAAAGAGGTTAAAAGTTCGCTAAACGTATCTTTTAGTGGTAAAAAGTATGAGCTTTATTAAAACAGGTTTGGATCTAGCCCCATTGTGTAAAAATGATCTCAATTTAAAAAGACCCTTTTTGAATTTGAAAGGTTTAAAAAAATTAAGTGTGATTTAACTTTAAAACGGTGAGGCTAAATATAACATTGTGACTAAATTTAAACATTTTCTCGCTAAAGTGGTTAAAAGCTCATAAATGCATTTTTAGTGACAAAAGAGTATGAATTTAACCAAAATGAGTGTTGATCCAGCCCCACCATATAAATGTGAATCCAAGAGATTAAATTGCTAAATATTTTTATTGAAAATAACCTTTTTAAATCACCCATTGTATAAATATGAATATAACAGGTTAAATTGCTAAACATTTTTTTCTTGAAAATATCCTTTTTTAATTTTCGTTACTTAAAATGCCATTTTATATAGGTTAGAATTTGTTTTATATTAAGGTTAGTTTTGACTTTCAGTATAGTATGAAGCTTCTTTCTCTACAATATCCTTTTTGAGTTTTAGAGCTGTAAAAAGTTAAAGGTATTCTTTAACTTTATTTCATTAAAATAGCTTCTTCGAATTTTTAGAGTTTGTTATATTTATGGGTGCTGCTTGACTTTTAGTTAAAAAATTTCAGAAAAAACCTATTTAGTTTGTATACATATTGAAAAGTTTCAACTTTTTCATATAGATAGTTCTATGGACAAAAATAACTTGCAACCAACTGAGTTACACATTTTTATAGACAATAGCATTGAATCAAGTTATGCTGAGCCCGGGATCGTAGATGAATTCTATTTAAATCTTATTAACAAATATCTCCAAATAAATTTCTTCTGATAGTTAAATACTTAATAAGCTGGACTTGACATATTAATATTAAATTTATAAATGTAATAACTTACTCAAGTGCATAAACTTAAGAACACGATAGCATACATCTTCCTTCAAAATAAACAAACATTATAAATACGTAGTTCACAAGTCTAGTTCCCGCAAGAGCAATGCTTATGTTATCATCGAGATCATGTAATTACGATTTTCTTTCACTCACTTTAATATTTCAAACCTAGCAAAATGTCCGACTAATTCGGTAATCAATTACAACGTCTTTGACTAAATTTAAACTTTTTGTCGCTAAAGAGCTTAAAAATTCACTAATGCATCTTTTAGTGATAAAAGAATATGAATTTAACCAAAACGGCTGTGAATCAGCCCAGTGTCATTAAAGGTGCAAAGAGCCACTATAGCTTAGGTGTAAAGAACAAGCACATGCCTTTTCAAAGTGAGACGTAATAAACAAATAAATATTCTTCTTCCTTTTCCTTCCTACTGGGCATTGCTTAAAATTAGAGCTAATCTCCTAAAAATCAGAACTACAAATTTAAATCATCATAGATTAAAGTTGTTTATTATGAAAATTTATGTTTACTACTAGCCCAGTAACCTGAGCCAAGCTTGGGCTAGTTTATGAAATATCGTTTATTATAAGGTTCTAAAAATTATCTTATGTGTTTCACATACCGTAAAATAAAGAGGACATTAACATTATAAAAAACTGATTTGCCTATTAAGAATAACCTTAGTACCTAATTTAATCACGACTACCTTAAGTAAAATATCAAAAATTTAACTCACTTGCATTGCTCATAACTTTTGAGTATTAAATAACATTCTTTGTTTGATTATGAACCACACAGTTATTATGAGATGTTTGCATATACATGTGTGTTTATCCGTATTTTTTTTTATATTGTAAGCTGATAGATGGAGATGATGTATCCTTATTTTGGAGTGTTAAATTTGTTTTTCACATGATCTGTAACTACTATTTGTTGCCAAGTTCTAGTTTTTATATCTACTGGACACATTTAATGATTTTAATTTTTCATGAAATATACTTATTTTAGCACAATAATAATATAACATTTATATACCAAAATATGTCAGGTTATACCTCTAACTATGATGAGCTTGCTAAGGATAACAAATATTATTATATTCTACAAATATTATTATATTCTACTAATATTATAGGGCAAGCGCTAATCAACTGCTTGCTATTGAATTCACACAATAATCACCACTCATAGTTATAATCAATTTCATTGTAATCAGAATTAAGTTCTAATGTATTTAACTTGTCTAAGATTTTATAATTAGTCTTTTTTATGAAAATTTAATCAATCATAAATAAAAAAATTCTTTTTGTTGATCCTTAGGGCCCTATGTAAAAGCGAGCTGGTTTACCGTTAGTTTTGCAGGATAACATGGATACATTTTGCATCTTACAGGTTTTATATAATTTTGCATATAGTAATTAAGAATTATTTAATTGTACCATTTCTTTTTCAAATACATATGTGATTTCTTTTCAAAATCTCGTATATACTATATAGCCACTTTGTTGGTTGTGCAGTTTTACAAAAGCAAAAAATTATCCAATAATTTTGTTATTAAAATTGTATATTGTATTGATAATCTTTTAATGATTATTTATGTGTAAATACACACACACACATCTGTAAATTATAATATACTTATATTAATTCTAATATAATTTTTTGTCCTAAATCTCATATGTTATTTTTCTTTTTTAGATACATGATTGGTTATCTTCGCATGAGAAAGTTAGTTTAAGGACACTATCATCAAAATTAACTCTTAATAAATTAGTATATTTAGAGTTTGAGAATAGTTTTCAGATTATAGAATAACCCTCATATAGTTCCTGCAAACTTAAATTAACTCAAAAATAAGGATAACATCCAAGATAATATCTGTATACGTTTAGATACACTAACATGTTTAAAATATATTCTTAAATCCTTTCCAATTTTTCAGGTTGTAAGAAGAGAGGTACAACTCCTGTATAGTGATAATTAATGTTCATTAAATATTTAGGTGATGCTAAAAATAGTTGCTAAAAGTGTTAGCAAAAATGTCACTAACTATATCTAGTGATTATTAGTTATTGTTACACGAGAGATTATAGTTATCTTCAGACAACTAAAGTAGTAGAAAAAAAAATGTATCATTAGCACCTAATTCCATAAATATGTGGTAGGCAGAGTTTTTGAACAATTAAAATAAGTTTTTTTTAATTATATAAGGCTTATTAATATGAAAATTAACTTATCAAGAAATAAGAATCCTATCCAAGATAATATTTAAGATCTTTAGTGATACTTATAAGAGTTATTTCATCTTAAAAACATAATGGAATGATGTGTCAATTAAAGAAACTATCTCTTGTAATGACGTGTCGGGCAAAGAAACTTTTACAAATTAGCTTATCAAGAAATAAGGACCCCGTTAAAGATAATATTATTTTCGTTTTTTATATGCATGAATTTTTATATGTATAGTAGATAGTGATTTTAAGGACACAATACTCAAAATTAAGTCCTAATAAGTTAATTCATTGATTAGTTAGAGTTTTAGAACGGTTAGTACTAGTTTTTCAATTATATAAGGCTTATTAATATGAAAATTAACTTATCAAAAAATAAGAATTTTATCCAAGATAATGTTTAAGACCTTTAGTGACACTTATATACTTGTTATAATTTTATTTCATATTAAAAATATAATGTGATGATGTGTCAAGCAAAAAAATTATCTCTTGCGATGACGTGTCGAGCAAAAAAGCATTTACAAATTAACTTATTAAGAAATAAGGACTCGTTCAAGATAATATTATTTTTATTTTTTATATGTATGAATTTTTATATGCATATTAGATAGTGGTTCTAAGGACACAATACTCAAAATTAAGTTTTAATAAGTTAATTCATTAATTAGTTAGAGTTTTAGAAAGTTTAGAATTAGTTTTTCAATTATATAAGGCTTATTAATATTGAAATTAACTTATCAAGAAATAAGAATTTTATCTAAGATAATATTTAAGACTTTTAGTGACACTTATATAATGATTATAATTTTATTTTATATTAAAAACATAATGCGATGATGTGTCAAGCAAAAAACCATCTATTGCAATGATGTGTCGCGCAAAGAAGCTTTTTTCTTCCTTATTATATAATTTTTGTTTTGGGCAAATAACACATATGTCCATGAGGTTAGGGTATAATTACAGTCAAGGACATTAAGTTTTAAAATGTAACATACCATAACCAAACACTTTTAAAATGTATCAACTGTGTTCATCCATCAGGGTTCCGTCCAAAAGGTGTACTTTTTTATGATGTCATCAATACGTATTTTTAAAATGACGATACTATCCCTTGTACTGTATATACTGAATATTTTTAAAAAATTTTAAATTAAGATTTCAAGCCTTAATTTAAAGTCACAATGTATCACCTTGCAAATTTGCAAATTAGGGTATTGTTTGCAAATTTCTCACTGAAATCCTCCCCATGCACCGGCAGCCCCCTCTCTCGCCCCACGCCGGCAGCCCCTCCCTCGCTCCATGCCGATTGAGAAAGAAGGTTAGACCCTTTTTGGTCAACCCACCCACCCCACCACCATACACAAACCACCGCTGGTCAACCCACCCACACCACCATCATACACAAATCACGCCGTTACCTCCCAATGGCGATGTCAACCATCACAGTAAGCAAAAAGTCAAGAAATTGGTGCTGGATCACCTCGACTCTGAAGCCATGTTAATTAGTGGATGGAGGTGCGACAACAGGGAAGGGGAAGGATATCTTTGCGGCAGGGAGGTGCGGCGACGGGGAAGGGGAAACATATCTTTGCGACGGGGAGGTGCGGCGACAGGGAAAGGGAAGGGGGAGGGCGGTGTGGCGATGGGAAGGGGGAGGCAAAAGGGGCGCTGAAAGGGTGCGGTGGTTGTGGGGGAGTTTGAGAGAGAGAAATGGGGTTTGAGGGGGTTGGGGTGGGGGGAAGAGTAAAATCTTTCTTTTTTAAAGTGAAGTAATGTCATTATAAAAATAACAAGGTTCCAATTTAGGGGTAATAAAGTCTTTTCATTAAAACAGTTAAGGTTTTTAAGATTTCGTTTGGTCAACAGACATAAGTGTAATTTGTCCAAACTATTGTCCTTGCATGTAATTATACCCTAACCTTAGGGACATATGTGTAATTTGCCCTTTCGTTTTATATATGTGTATCTATATTAGAAAGTGGTTTTAATAAGTTAATTCATCAAGTAGTTAAAATTTCTGAACACTCAGGATTAGTTTTTTTTAATTATATATAGCTTATTAGTAAAGAAATTAAGTTATCAAGAAATAAGAATCATATGCAAGATAAAATTTAAGACCTTTATACAATAGTCAAAAATAAGTCCTAATAAGTTAGTTCATGAATCAGTTAGAGTTTTAGAACGTTTAAAATTAGTCATAATAAGTTATTTCATGAATCAATTAGAGTTTTAGAACGTTTAGAATTAATTTTTTAATTATATAAGGCTAGTAATATGAAAATTAACTTATCAAAAAATAAGGACCACATCTAAGATAATATTCTCAATCGTAGCATCCTTCATTTTTCTCTTCTAAATTTAGTTAGTTATTTTTATTTTTAAGATATATAAATTTTATATTCATATTAGAGAGTGATTTTAATAATACAATAATCAAAATTAAGTCCTAATATGTTAGCTCATGAATTAGTCAGAGTTTCTGAACGTTTAGAGTTAGTTTTTCAATTATATAAGGCTTAATAATATGAAAGTTAACTTATCAAAAAATATAAACCTCATTGAAGATAATATTTTCAATTGTAGCATCATTTTTTTCTCTTCTAAACTTAGTTAGTTTTTTTTTGTTTTTAAGATATATAAATTTATATTCATATTAGAGAGTGATTTTAAGAAATAATTAAAATTAAGTCCTCATAAGTTAGTTCATCAATCCGTTGGAGTTTTAGAACGTATATAATTTGTTTTTCAATTATATAGTGCTTAGTAATATGAAAATTAACTTATCAAGAAATAAAAATTCAATTCAAGATAATATTCTCAATGTAGCATTATTTTTTTCCCTTCTAAATCTCTTCATTTCATAGTTTCATAATTGCATTCAATCTTATAGTTCTTCATTATCTGCATTGCCGATCAGGAAGTCGCCAAAGTCTATGAATCTGCATTTTCGTTTTTATGATATATGAATTTTTATATTCATATTAGAGAGTGATTTTAAGGATATAATAGTCAAATTAAGTCATAATAAGTTAGTTCATCAAACAATTAGAGTTTTAGAACGTTTAGAATTTATTTTTCAATTATATTAGGCTTAGTAATATAAAAATTAATTTATCAAGAAATAAGAACCTCATCCAAGATAATATTCTCAATTGTAGCATCATTTTTTTCTCTCTTCTAATTAAGTCTAGTATGTTATTTTCGTTTTTAAGATATATATATATATATATATATATATATATATATATATATATATATATATATAAATTTTTATATTCATATTAGATAGTGGTTTTGAGTATAAAATAGTCAAAATTAATTCTTAATAAGTTAGTTCATGAATCAATTAGAGTATGTTTAGAATTAGTTTTCATTTATATGAGATTTAGTCATATGGAAATTAACTTATCAAGAAATAAGAAACACATCCAAGATAATATTTCAAACCTTTAATAACACTTATAATAGTTATAATTCTATTTCACATTAAAAATATAATGTGATGACGTGTCAAGTAAATAAGCCATATCTCGGTGATGATGTGTCATACAAAGAAGCTATCGCTTCGCTTATTATATATTATATAGATTACGAATACCCGAATTAGAACTAAACGCCTTTAAAAATGAAAACACCTTAAAACCAAAAAATCTTCTTTGTTTTCTTTTTCTCCTTTCTTTCTTAGCAAACCACATCACAGATGAATATAATGATACCAACAAAATTCTCCTTTTATATGATTACCTTTCTTCAAGGAATAAATTCTTTCATAACAATAGCAATAAGGGAAAAGGACAGCGATGGCTTCAACGGCATCAAATGAACATACAAATAGAAATGTGAACAAATTCAAAAGATAAAGAGATAAAGATGATGTTGGTAGGCACAGTATTCGAAACTGCTACTGGATTGAACCGATGATCCATGGAAGAATAGATGTTCTTTTATGGGTCTTGTGTGTGTGTGTGTGTGTGTGAGAGAGAGAGAGAGAGAGTAACAAACCTAGTGGTGGTCGAGCAGCTACGGTGGAATGGTGTAGCAGTAGTATTGACTGGAGCAGTGGGGGTGGAAGGTAGAGCTGCAGGTGGCTGCGACTAGAGCAGCAGCAGATGCATGCTACTGGAGTAGTAGCATTTGCCTGCGACTGGAGCAAAAACAACGGCGAGGGGAACAACGACGATGGGTGCACGATAAGACCGTGAGAGGATGAGCTGGATTTAGGTTCTAGGCTTGAAAGGAAATAAAAATAATAAAAAAGGATGGTCTACGTTATGCCACGACGACATCAATCAATGGCTCAACTTCTTGAGCCTCCGTTGGCTTCTCCATCGCCGCCTTTTGACTTGTGTCTGTGCGCCTAGGCAGGCAAGGCACGTGCCTCCTTGAAGTTGCTATGCTTCGGCTTAGGCGAGGTGCACCACCCGTGCGCTGTGCTGCGCCTTGCGCCTAAACGTGCCTTTGATAACACTGATCAAGCCTCACTGTATAGGTCTCTGCTCACCTTTAAGAAAGTCATGTAAAAAAACGTAACCTCAAATTTTCCTAGATCAAGATCGATAAAAGAACACCTTAATTTATGTTACACCCTAGAGAACCGTTCTTAAGTTCATGTATTATTATGTTTTTTTTTTCTCTCTTATTTAAGGTGGACCAGCTATTGTACGTGGTTACAAACTTAAATTTATTGATATAAGATGATATTAGCTTTTTAGATAAGTGGGTATAGTATTATCATAAAACTAAGATGTGCTTAAAATAAAATTCTTGTGTCAAATATATGCTAAATTACATGCACAAAAGAATTGATAGTCTAATATGTATTAGTAAGATTAATAAGATCATGCCAGATTAAATAAAAAGAGCTTTATAATATCCAGAGACCTTTAAAGTACAGTATCAAGAGAGGTTTAAAGTGCACTATAAACTCTTTTACAGAAAAAAAAAAAAAAGAAGATAACATATTAAAAGAAAATAAACTAGAGAGGCAATTTTGCCCCCAAATGACAATTACTACAAGGAATGACAATCACTTTACAGAAGAAAACAAGATGGATAATGGATGATACTGAAAGTCCTAGAAGATGATATTTTGAACTTTAGTGGAATACTTGCTAGAAAAAAAGGACAAAACTTTTGATGATGCGGAAAAGGGGTTCGATGCTACGTGGAGGTGCCACAAAGGATGCAGTCTGAGTCAGCTTCCAGGTAGGCAACACAGGAGACAGCAAGGACGGAGTGAGGACCGAGAGCAAGGCTCCCCAGACAGGCCACGAGGGCTGGCAGCGCCGCGCAGACAGGGGGACGACGAATAGGGCCGACAGTCGACGGTCCGTGATGAGGGTGCAGCGTCGAGGATTCGGGGACGGGAGTCCAAGTGTGTTTCTCTCACTAGAATTCCAGAGAGATTGTCTTTTTAGAGAGAGAAAGTGAAAAGTTCAAAATGAGAGAAAGATCCTTGGAAAAGCTCCAGAGTCCACTATTTATAGGCAAAAATGTGCACGTGTCATAAGTTGACATGTGTCACCCCCTGGGAACGACACGTCGCCAGGGGGCCAAAGAACTGATTCTCCGTTGGGACTGCCGGTCCCTAAGTTCATGCTGCCCTGCCCTTGCAACATCTCTCTGCCTGTCTGAGGAGACTGATCATGCCGCGATAGCGTGGTTAGAGTAGCCCGTTGCCCCAGCCTCCAGTCCAAGCCCTTACTGAATCCCACAGGCCTGGCAGCGGTGGGGAAGACCCGACGCCCAGCTGCCAGCTGGACTAGGCGGGATGCCCTTCCGAAGACCTGCTCCCATCTCAGAGTGACCCGGGGGTCATAGTCCTTAGGGGTGCCGACGCGAGTCCCCAGTGTCAGAGCACGTAGGCCAGTCCCGCAGGCACCCTGGAGGAGATAGTGTCCCGGAGGAGTCGCCGATCTCGCTGCGAAGGGTCCTCGTGCCAGAGCACGGAGCGAAGCCCCCTCAGAATGAAGACGATGATGGCTTTGAGGTTGTGAGCTCATCCCGCTGCGAGGGCCGGAGCCCCCCTGTGATTATGCCGGCGATGGCTTTCAGGTTGTGAGCCCATCCCGCAACCATATAACATGATTGTGGCGTATGGGCACGGTTCCTACAGCACGAGACATTGATTGTGGCGCATGGGCGTTGCGATAACTGTCGCGAGTCCTTACCTGGTGCCGGGGTACAAATCATGGTAGTGTCACATAGGCCTGGTGAAGTGAGTGGTGGCGAGGGCACCGTTAGAGTGACAGAGAGCCCGGGGGGCACGGCTGCATCAGCGGCGAGGCACGAGAGTGCGACGGAGTGAGTATGGTACCGAGGGCACTATAGAGTGACAGAGAGCCCGGGGGCACGGCTGTATTAGTGGCGCAGCGTAAGGGCGCAGCGGAGTGAGTGAGGTGCCGGGGGCACTGTAATGTGACCGAGAGCGCTAGGGGGGGCGTGATTGTATCTGTGGAGCGGTGCATGGGCACGACGGAGTACGGGCGACGAGGGTCACAGAGTAACTTCCTCTGAGCGACGGGGGTCGCTGAGTGACGTTCGAGCAACAAGGGTAGTTGTGTGGATGGCGCGAGACCGTGAGCGATGGTCGTCATGGCAACAGAGTGGCCACAAGCGACGGTCGTCGTGACTACGAGCGATGGTCATCGCGATGACGGAGCACGGTCCAGAGCGACGGTCGTCGCGACTACGGTAAAGCGCGGCCGCGAGCGACGGTCATCGTGACAACGGAGCACGGTCGAGGGCGACGGTCGTCGCGACTATGGTGGAGAGCGGTCGCGAGCAACGGTCGTTGCGACTATGACGGAGCGCGGTCGTGAGCGACGGTCATCGTGACTATGAGCGAGCGACGGCGAGCGAGGGTCGTCGCTACGACGGAGCACGGCCGAGAGCGATGGTCGTCGCGACTATGACGGAGCGCTGTCGCGAACGACGGTCGTCGGTCGTCAAGGCAGGTGGCCTACTCTTAAGCGTTGCCGAGCCCCTCAAGGTGACCGACCCCATAGGTTGGCCGACCCCCAAGGGTGGCTGAGCCCCTCAAGGTGGCCGAGCCCCTCAAGGTGGAAGGCACGCCAAGGTCACTTCACGAGCAGTTCACGTGACCTGAGCATGCGTTGCTTTGACCGGCTCTTGAGCGTTGAAAAGTTGACCGCTGACTGGGTGATGTGTCGTGCAAAATGGGTCCCTTAGCGGGTCCTGGGGTGCGACCAGAATAGGGTATGAACATAAGCCCTCTGCGTGTGGCGTGCGCGGAGGGGCAACCCGAGCGGGCGTCGCATGCATTAACGATGTGGCTAGAGCCCATCCTGCTGCGGGGGCCAGAGTCCCTGGTAATGGAGCCGGCGATGATGCTAAGCCCGTGTAGCAGTTTGATTGAGCCGGACGGGAAGAAGCCCGTCCTGCAGTTTTATTGAGCCGGCAAAGGCACGAAGCCCGTCCCGCAGTTTGATTGAGCAGGCGACGGCATGAAGCCCGTCCCGCAGTTTGATTGAGCCGGCGATGGCACTAGCCCGTGATGGCACTCAGCCCATGCCACAATTTGATTGAGCCAGCGATGGCGCTAAGCCCGTGATGGCGCTCAGCCCATGCCGCAGTTTGATTGAGCCGGCGATGGCACGAAGCCCGTCCCGCAGTTTGATTGAGCCAGCGACGGCACGAAGCCCGTCCCGCAGTTTGATTGAGCCGGCGATGGCGCTAGCCCGTGATGGCGCTCAGCCCATGCCGTAATTTGATTGAGTCGGCGATGGTGCTAAGCCCGTGATGGCGCTCAGCCCATGCCGCAGTTTGATTGAGCCGTTAACGGCATACAGCCCTTCCCACAGTTTGATGAGCCTGCAATGGCGCTAAGCCCGTGATGGCGCTCAGCCCATGCCGCAGTTTGATTGAGCCGGCGACGGCATACAGCCCGTCTCGCAGTTTGATTGAGCCGGCGATGGCATACAGCCCGTCTCGCAGTTTGATTGAGCCGGCGATGGCACAAAGCCCGTCCCGCAGTTTGATTGAGCTGGCGATGGCGCTAGCTCGTGATGACGCTCAGCCCATGCCGTAATTTGATTGAGCCGGCGATGGCGCTAAGCCCATGATGGCGCTCAGCCCATGCCGCAGTTTGATTGAGCCGACAACGGCATACAGCCCGTCCCGCAGTTTGATGAGCCGGCGATGGCACTAAGCCTGTGATGGCGCTCAGCCCATGCCGCAGTTTGATTGAGTCGGCGACGGCATACAGCCCGTCCCGCAGGGAGGGGTCCTCATGCCGGAGCACTACGAACGGAGCCCCCGGAATGCCACACACTTCGTAGAGTGGGTCGAAGCATGTTCCAAGTCCATGGCGGGGGCGCATGGTGTGGTGAATAGGTATGATGCCCGAAGGCTTGTAACATAGTTGTGGTGCATGGGCACGACGACGACTGTCGCAGAGCAATACCTGGTGCCTAGCGCACGCATCATAAGCATGGCGCCAGGGCGCGACGACGACTGTCGCGGAGCAATACCTTGTGCCTGTGGCATGCATCATAAGCATGGCACCAGGGCGCGACGACGACTGTCACAGAACAATACTTTGTGATGTCGTCATGGCAATTGTGCACGGTCGGTGATGAGCATCAAGTGACCATTGGCATTGAGCGCGCGTTGTGCGATGAGTTGGCACGGGTGACGTGGATCGAGGAGACGGCACGCGGGCGATGGGGCCTATCGCGGAGGTGTCATGTGAATGCGTGCGACAAGGCCGTAGAGGTGGCGCGCGGACGACGAGAGTCGCGGAGTTGGAGCCCTGTGACGAGAGTCGCGAAGCTGTCGCGCGGACGCGGGCGACGAAGGTCGCGGAGATGGCATGCGGGCGATAAGAGTCACGAAGGAGCGCGGGTGACGGGAGCACGGAGCTGTAGCACGGACGCGAGCAACAAATGTGAGAGGGCGATGAGAGTTGTAGAGCCGGGGCACGGACGTAAGTGACGCGGGCTACGAGAGTTGCGAAAGGTGTGCACGACACTGGCGGTGGGGGTCTGCGCAGAAGGTATGCACGGCGCTGGCGACGTGGGTCGCGGAGATGGTGCCTGGGCTACGAGCGACGAGGGTCGCGGAGATAGCCCTAGGCGATGGGCAACGAGCTGCGGAGACGGCGCCTCGGCGATAGGCCACGAGTGTTGCGGAAGGCATGTCTCGGAGACGGCGCCCGGGTGACGAGCGATGAAGGTCGCGGAGATAGCCCCCGGACGATGGGCAACAAGTGTTGTGGAAGGTGCACACGGCGCTGGCGACAGGGGTCGTGGAGATGGTGCCCGGGTGACGAGCGACGAGGGTCACGGAGACAGCCCCTGGGCTATGGGCAACGAGTGCTGCGGAGATGGTGCCCGGGCGATCGGCAGCGGGCCGATGGTGTGGAGTTGTGGCTGTGGAGGCTGAATGCGGTGCTGCCTTGTGAAAATGGCGGATGCTTTTGTTAGCGTTGTGAAAATGGTGAAAATGTATTTTTCAAACCAAAAAAAGCAGTGAAACTAAAACAAAAAAAGGGGAGGGGGGTCGCGCAAAGTGGGTCCCCTAGTGGGCCCTTGAGTGCAGCCAGAATAGGTTGGGAACATAGCTCCCTGCGTGCGGCGTGCATGGAGGGGCAACCCAAGCGGGCACCGCGCGCATAAACACATAGTAAGGTGTTGATGTCGTTTGTCTGAAAAGTTGTTGACATCGTCTTTGAGTGACGAAGAAGGGCGACGAGGGTTGCGGAGATAGCCCCCCAGCGATGAGGGGCACAGAGACAGCCCCCGGGCGACGAGGGGCGCGGAGACAGTACCCGGGCGACGAGCGACGAGGAGACGGTGCCAGGGCGATGGCCAACGGTCAATGGCAGGTGCTGTTTGGTGCCTTGGGATGAAGGTGGATGAGGTTGAGCGATGGGCAAGGGCCGTAGAGAGTGGCCGAGGGTGTGGCCGAAGCAACGTGAGTGTGGCTATGGCCTCCGAAGGTTGGTGGGCATAAGCCAAGGGGTGGCCGAAGGTGGTGGGGTTGGCCAAGGGAAGGGGTCAGCGGGGTACGGGGTCGGCCAGGGGTGGGGGTCGGCCAGCTACTTGGTAGTGAGAATGGCCGGTGGATTGAAGGAAAATGGCGAAGGGTCGGGGCTTCTGTGCCGTTGGCAGGCGTACTGGGTCGGGGGAGAGGAGGAGAGAGAGAGACCGAGGGGGGGTCGGCAGGGTAGGGGGTTGGGGTAGCAGGGGGGTGGGTGGGGTGGGTGGGGTCAGGGTAACAGGGGGGTTGGCGGGGTGGTGGGGTCGACCAAGGTGTCGCGGGGAAAAGGGCCGAAGTAAATTCGATGGGGCAGAGGGGACGTCGGCGGCAATGGCCTGCCATGGTGTCGTGGGGCTTGCGGGTGCGGGGAAGATGGAGAGAGAGAGAGGCCGAGGGGGGGTCAGCGGTGTGGGGGGTCGGGGGAGCAGGGTGGTTGGCGGGGAGAGAGGCCGAAGCGGAAGAAGAAGAAGAGAAGGAGAAGGAAGAAAGGGGGAAGAGGCCAAGGTGGGGGTGTGGGCTGCCGGGGGGGAGGTCGGCGAGGTGTGGGCTCGGGAGGAGGGAGCTCGGCAGGAGAAGGAGATGCTGGGGAGGGGCTGCCGGCAGTGGCTAGGCGCGGCAGGGAGGCCGAGATGGCGGTGGGGCGCAAGAGGAGCGGCGCGCCTAGAGAAAGAGAAGGAAAATTAGGGTTTGGGGAATTAGGGTTGGGTCGGGTCAATCGGGCGGACGGGTTGACCCGCTTATGCTGAATGGAGAGATGTGAAACGGGGCGGGGCAGGTGCGGGTCGGGTCTCTCGCTGGTGGGTTCTGCCCACCTGGATGGCTATTGCTTTTGGACTTTGAAAATGACATTAAATTGCGATTTTTTTTTAGGAGCCTATAAAAGGAGCATGAGAGGGGATGTAAAATTTTGAGGAAGAATAATTTTGAGGGGAAAGGAAGAGAAAGAGGGAGGTTGGGGCGTTGTTGAAAATTTTCTAAGTGTTGGGGAAAGTACCAGAGGGTGAAAATTTTTCTAAGTGTAGAGTGAGGATGAGAGTGATGACCCGACCGCGAAAAATGAAGAAATGTTTCTAAGTGTTGAAGAGTGACAGGGCGCCGAGTGAAGTCGCGAGGGTGATGACCCGACCGCGAAAAATGAAGAAATTTTTCTAAGTGTTGAAGAGTGACAAGGGCGCCGAGTGAAGTCGCGGGGGTGATGACCTGACCGCGAAAAATGAAGAAATTTTTCTAAGCGTTGAAGAGTGACCAGGGCGCCGAGTGAAGTCGCGGGGGTGATGACTCGACCGCGAAAAATGAAGAAATTTTTCTAAGTGTTGAAGAGAGGGGAGGGTGTCGAGTGGAGTCGCGGGGGTGATGACCTGACCGCAAAAAATGAAGAAAATTTTCCAAGTGTTGAAGAGAGGGGAGGGTGCCGAGTGAAGTCGCGGGGGTGATGACCCGACCGCGAAAAATGAAGAAATTTTTCCAAGTGTTGAAGACGGAGAGTGGAGCTCGGCAGTGGTTCGGCATCGACGACCGATTGAGTGACCGAGGCACGGGAGGGTTGGCAAGACGTGTTGCATGCATGCCCGCGAGGTCGCACGGCCTGAAAGGGATGTCGGCTGACGGAGTTGAGACTTAGTAGCGTGGCTCGAGCCAACCCGTGCACCACGTATTAAGTCACTGCAATGAGAGGCATGCAGAAGGGGTAGGGAGCTTGGCTTGCTTGAGGTAGGCAAGGGGTGAAGCCCCCAATGACGTGAAACATAGCACCAAGGGTGGTGCCAATAGAACAATGTTAGCTTGAAAATTCTCCAAGTCTGGAAATGACGGCCTCTTGGATGGCTGGGTAGAGGATGTGACTGGTAGTTCTGGTAGCCATACGTTGCTGAGGCATGGTTGCGTGAGTGTGTCAGGCAAGGAATGAACTGCACTGTTGGTAGTCCTCGTAGCCCTCCGCTGCACATGCATGGTGCCTGAGTCTGGAAGATATGCATACTGCAACATGATGCTCACCTCCCCAGCGGAGTCGCCAAAATGATGATGCGGAAAAGGGGTTCGATGCTACGTGGAGGTGCCACAAAGGATGCAGTCTGAGTCAGCTTTTAGGTAGGCAACGCAAGAGACAGCAAGGATGGAGTGAGGGCCGAGAGCAAGGCTCCCCAGACAGGCCGTGAGGGCTGGCAGTGCCGCGCAGACAGGGGGACGACGAACAGGGCCGACAGTCGACGGTCCGTGATGAGGGTGCAGCGTCAAGGGTTCGGGGACGGGAGTCCAAGTGTGTTTCTCTCACTAGAATTCCAGAGAGAATGTCTTTTTAGAGAGAGAAAGTGAAAAGTTCAAAATGCGAGAAAGATCCTTGGAAAAGCTCCAAAGTCCACTATTTATAGGCAAAAATGTGCACGTGTCATAAGTTGACATGTGTCACCCCCTGGGAACGACACGTCGCCAGGGGGCTAAAGAACTGATTCTCCGTTGGGACTGCCGGTCCCTAAGTTCGTGCTGCCCTGCCCTTGCAACATCTCTCTGCCTGTCTGAGGAGACTGATCATGCCGCGGTAGCATGGTCAGAGTAGCCCGTTGCCCCAGCCTCCAGTCCAAGCCCTTACTGAATCCCACAGGCCTGGCAGCGGTGGGGAAGACCCGACGCCCAGCTTCCAGGTGGACTAGGCGGGATGCCCTTCCGAAGACCTGCTCCCATCTCGGAGTGACCCGGGGGTCATAGTCCTTAGAGGTACCGACGCGAGCCCCCAGTGCCAGAGCACGTAGGCCAGTCACGCAGGCACCTTGGCGGAGATAGTGTCTCGGAGGAGTCACCTATCCTGCTGCGAAGGGTCCTCGTGCCGGAGCACGGAGCGAAGCCCCCCCGAAATGAAGACGGCGATGGATTTGAGGTTGTGAGCTCATCCCGCTGCGAGGGCCGGAGCCCCCTGTGATTGTGTCGGCGATGGCTTTCAGGTTGTGAGCCCATCCCGCAAGCATAAAACATGATTGTGGCGCATGGGCGCGGTGCCTACAGCACGAGACATTGATTGTGGCGCATGGGGGCTGCGATAACTGTCGCGAGTCCTTACCTGGTGTCGGGGTACAAGTCATGGCAGTGTCACACAGGCCTGGTGAAGTGAGTGGTGCCGAGGGCACCGTTAGAGTGGACAAAGAGCCCGGGGGGCACGGCTGCATCAGCGGCGCGGAGCGAAAGCGCGGCGGAGTGAGTATGGTGCCGAGGGCACTATAGAGTGACAGAGAGCCCGGGGGCACGGCTGTATTAGCGGCGTAGCACAAGGGCGCAGCGGAGTGAGTGAGGTGCCGGGGGCACTGTAATGTGACAGAGAGCGCCAAGGGGGGCGCGACTGTATCTGTGGAGCGGCGCATGGGCACGACAGAGTGCGGGCGATGAGGGTCGCAGAGTAACTTCCTCCGAGCGACGGGGGTCGCGGAGTGACGTCCGAGCAACAGGGGTCGTTGCGTGGATGGCGCGCGACCGTGAGCGACAGTAGTCATGGCGACAGAGCAGCCACAAGCGACGGTCGTCGTGACTACGAGCGACGGTCATCGCGACGACGGAGTACGGTCGAGAGCGACGGTCGTCTCGACTACTGCGGAGCGCGGCCGCGAGAGACGGTCGTCGTGACAACGGAGCACGGTCTAGGGCGACGGTTGTCGCGACTATGGTGGAGAGCGGTCGCGAGCGACGGTCATCGCGACTATGACGGAGCGCGGTCGTGAGCGACGGTCATCGTGACTATGAGCGAGCGACGGCGAGCGAGGGTCGTCGCAGTGACAGAGCACGGCTGAGAGCGACGGTCATCGCAATTACGGCAGAACGCAGTCGCGAACGACGGTCGTTGGTCGTCAAGGCAGGTGGCCGACCTTATAGGGTGGCCAACCCCCAAGGGTGGCCGAGCACCTCAAGGTGGCCGACCCCATAGGGTGGCCGACCCCCAAGGGTGGCCGAGCCCCTCGAGGTGGAAGGCACGCCGAGATCGCTTCATGAGCAGTTACGTGACTTGAGAATGCGTTGCTTTGACCGGCTCTCGAGCGTTGAAAAGTTGACCGCTGACTGGGTGATGTGTCGCGCAAAGTGGGTCCTTAACGGGTCCTGGGGTGCGACCAGAATAGGGTATGAACAACTTTAAAAGTGAATGGTAGAAATTAGGGAAGATCCTTTAAATCTGCGGCTACTATATTGTTGCCTTGGAAATTGAGTTGTTTATGTCCCAACTAAGTTACTTTAATTCATTTGCTTCTTGATTTTAAAGATATAGTAACGTTTCAGCTCCTAAGTAGTTCCGCTCTACAAAGTTTGTTATGTATATATTAATCCTAACTACACTTTTTCTTTACGATCCTTTATGGGTCACAGATTTTGAACTTTTGTTAGTATCATTTAGTTAAAATTGAAACTTCATTTCTGTTTCTAATTTTTGTCTCACGCGTCCTAGACTTATATACATCCTGTAAAATTATATTACAAGAGATTTGACAACCATAATATATACACTTCACATTACATTTTATGTGCACCTAATTATCTCTAGAACACTTTCTTCATATTTATAATTACAATGCCAAACTTGTAATGTTTGGAGAGAATTAAATATTTGTGTAAGACGTTTGGAACTAATTATAACATAAGTGTATACCTTAGGTAGCAAGATGTAATAAGAAATGAGCAAGATTCTCTTTAGTAGCAACTTGATTTGATAAAAGAAATGTTGACAAATATGTTGGTAATTAGCGTTAGCAATTCACATTTGAAAGTAAGATCAAGAATCCTGTAATGAACTTTTCATGCTTCGAATCTTTGATCATTACAAGAAAAGGACTTTTAGTAACAGACAGTTTTATCGTAAAAGCCCTATATTCGTTACCAAAGATTTCTAGTGACGTACACCCCGTCGCTAAAAGTCTGTTGTCTATAACCCCGTCGCTAGAAGTCTGTTGTCTATAACCCCGTCGCTAAAACTTTTGCGATGAAAATTTGAAATTCATCGCCTAAAGTCGACTTTGAGCGATGGACGTATTAAAACAATTATTGTCGGAGTATCTACCGCTGAATATATTTTTCATATTTAAATTTATTTTTTATAAAATAATTTATTACGTAAAATATTTAGTGACGGAACAATTCGTTGCCAAAAATTATTCAGAAAATGATGACTTTTAACGACAGAATGTCCGTTGCTAAAAATTGTTGTTTAAACCTTTTAGCGACGGAACTGTAGTCGCTAAAAGTCATTTATTTACAGAAAAAGTAAAAATTTTGCGACGGAATAAAATCTATCACTAAAAGTCAAACTAATTTAAAATTTTTTCATTTTGTTAATACCCAAATCTGTGATTACGAATTCTCAACAATCATTCTCAATCCAGCAAATATTTCTCAATGCACATTAGGATTAAATAATTGATGATCCATCATCAATTATTTAACCCTAAAACAGACACAACACACACACACACACACACACACACACACACACACACACACACACACACACATATATATATATATATATATATATATATATATAATGAATTTTATACTAATAAAAAATAATATGTATATAAAGTTCAGGAAGACATGGGAGTGAGGTACAATAGAGTAGGAGAAGGGAAGAGAGTACAAGTCAGGGGGCACGGGAGCGTGATACAAATAGGTAGGAGAGGAAGGGCCAGTCAGGGGTCACCGAGTCCTGAATTTAGATCCCGCTGGTCATCTTTGTCACCGGCGGTACTGTGATCTAGATCTTGCTCGACATGTCAGCAGCAGTGCCCCGCATGTAAAGGCATGAACACATTAATATCGATAGCAATCGTACGTGGTGTTTACTAAACTGCTTTTACCTAAATTTGCGTTGTGATCATCCTATACACCTCCGCAGCAATGCGACGGATCTCGTCCACTTGTAACGACGAGCGCTCCACGGTCGGTGTCTGCATCTGTGAAAATGCAGCGGGGGGTGGGGACACTCCTATCACTGCACATGCAGTCGTATCGGGGAGGCCGTGTAGGTGGCCTAAAAAAAACTGATTAATCCTAACTAAAACTGATTAACCCTAATTAATTCTTAATTAAACTCTAATTTACATTAATCCATCCTAATTACACCCAACTAACTCCGATTAGCCTTAATTAGCCCTAACTAACACTGATTAGCCCAAAGTAACAATGATTAACCCTAATTTACTCTCTAATTAGCCCTAATTACCGTTGATTAACCTAATTAAATCCTAATTGTTCTGATAAATTGTAGACAAACTCTAATTAAAACTAATTAGGATATTTAACTGTGATATGCTCTAATTAGGCTCAATTAGCCCTAAGTAGCCCGAGTTAGCCCTAATTAAACCCTGAATAACACTAATTGAGTCTAATTAACGCAATTCACTGTTATTAACCCTAAATAATAATTGCCCCTAATCAACACATTAACTCGGCATGTTCACCTTAATTAGCTATTAATTAAATCCTAATTAACAATAATTAAGTCTAATTAAACCCAATTAACTCTAATTGACCCGATTTAGCACTCTCCATCGTGTTCCATTACCTTGTTTGATTTTAGGGATAGAAAATGGAGGTCATCCAACCATCGAGTGAAGTTAGAAGATCTAGAGATACAAAGATGCTTAATATTAAAGAGCCCAAATGTTTCACTTTTTTACATGACCAGTATTGTGTATCTAGTTGGAAGTTAGCCTAAAATGTCCACAACTCCCTTTACTTGTGTTCATACCCTATTCTGGTCAGACCAGCAGGGCCCGCTAGTGGACCCGCGCCGGACGACACATCATCCAGTCAACGGTCAATTATTCAATGCCATAACCAGGTCAAAGCGCATCTCCTTTCGAGCATCCACAGGCGTCACCAGTGCAGCGACATCAACACGGTCAAACTGTTAGAAAAAGGAAGGGGTCAGCCACTCCTTTCCTAAGGGGGTCGGCCACCCCTTTTCTAAGGGGGTCGGCCACTCCCTTCCTAAGGGGGTCGGCCACCCTTTTCTAAGGGGGTCGGCCACCCTTTTCTTCAGGGGGTCGGCCACCCCCTTGTTGTGAGGGGTCGGCCCCCCTTCCAACCCAAAGGCTCGGCCACCCCTTCCTCAAGGGGGGTCAGCCACCCTTTTGCCTTGTAAGAGTCATTCCTAAACCCCCGACATCACTCATCACGCTCTCTACCATCCGCGCTCAACACCGATGGTCACTTGGCGCTCGTCGCCAACCGTGCGCAATCGTCACGATGGCAGCACACTATCTTAAGTATTGCTCTGCGACAGTCGTCGCCGCGCCCTTGTGCCCCGCTAATGATACGTGCCCCCGGCACTAAGTATTGATACGTACCCCCGACAATAAGTATTGCTCTGCGACAGTCGTCACGCCCTTGCGCCCCGCTAATGATACGTGCCCCCGGCACTAAGTATTGCTTCGCGACAGTCGTCGCTGCGCCCTTGCGCCGACACCAAGTATATCTCCGCGACGTTCATCGCTGAGCCCTTGTGCCATTCTCATGATGCGTGCCTCCGGCACCAGGTAAGGACTCGCGACAGTTGTCGCAGCGCCCATGCTCCACAATCAATGTCTCGTGCTATAGGCACCGCGCCCATGCACCACAATCATGTTATATGCTTACGGGATGGGCTCACAACCTGAAAGCCATCGCCGTCTTCATTCCGGGGGGCTTCGCTCCGTGCTCCGGCACGAGGACCCTTCGTAGCGGGATAGGCGACTCCTCCGGGACACTATCTCCGCCAGGGTGCCTCTGTGACTGGCCTACGTGCTCTGGCACTGGGGGCTCGCGTCATCACCCCTAAGGACTATGACCCCCGGGTCACTCCGAGATGGGAGCAGGTCTTCGGAAGGGCATCTTGCCTAGTCCACTTGGAAGCTGGGCGTCGAGTCTTCCCCACCGCTGCCAGGCCTGCGGGATTCAGTAAGGGCTTGGACTGGAGGCTAGGGCAACATGCTTACTCTGATCACGCCGGCACGGTGTCTTCAGTCTTCTCAGACAGGTAGAGAGATGCTGTGTGGGGCAAGGCAGTGCGAATTTGGGAACTGACAGTCCAACGGAGAACCGGTATTTGTGGACCTCCTAGTGACGTGTCACTCCCAGGGGGTGACACGTGTCAGCTGGTGACACATTGATGACACCGACACACTTTTCCCTATAAATAGGGGACCTTGGATTTCATTTGGGGGGGGGGCTCTCTCTTATTTTTCATTTTCACTTTCTCTCTTTAAAAAGACATTCTCTCTAGAATTCTAGTGAGAGAAACACACTTGGACTCCTGTCTTTGGACTCTTGACGCTGCACCCCTGACGCTGACCCTAGCTGAGATTGTCGGTCTCTGGCCCCATTCGTCTTTGCCTTGCCTGCGCAGCACTGCCAACCCTCGCGGCCTGTCTGGGGAGCCTTGCTCTCGCCTTTACTCCGTCCTTACTGTCTCTCATTTTGCACACTTGGAAGCTGACTCGGACTGCAGCCTTTGTGGCACCTCCACATAGGCACGGACCCACTTTCCCTGGCAACATTTTGGCGACTCCGCTGGGGAGGTGAGTATCATGTTGCAGTCTGCATATCTTCCACACTCACGCAACCACGCCTCAACAACGTATGGCTACCAGAACTACCGGTCACATCCTCTACCCAGCCATCCAAGAGGCCGTCATTTCCAGACTTGGAGAATATTCAAGCTAACATTGTTCTACTGGCACCACCCTTGGTGCTATGTTTCACTTCATTGGGGGCTTCACCCCTTGCCTACCCCAAGCAAGCCAAGCTCCCTACCCCTTCTGCATGCCTCTCATTGCAGCGACTTGATACGTGGTGCACGAGATGGCTCGAGCCACGCTACTAAGTCTCAACTCCATCAGCTGACATCCCCCTCGGGCAGTGCGACCTCGTGGGCATGCATGCAACACGTCTTGCCAACCCACCCATGCCTCGGTCACTCAGTCGGTCGTCGATGCCGACCCACCACCGAGCTCCACTCTCCGTTTTCAACACTTAGAAAAATTTCTTCATTTTTCACGGTTGGGTCATCACCAGCGGGGCTCAACACTTAGAAAAATTTCTTCATTTTTCGCGGTCGGGTCATCACCCCCGCGACTCCACTCGACACCCTCCCCTCTCTTCAACACTTAGAAAAATCTCTTCATTTTTCACGGTTGGGTCATCACCAGCGGGACTCAAAACTTAGAAAAATTTCTTCATTTTTCGCGGTCGGGTCATCACCCCCGCGACTCCACTCGACACCCTCCCCTCTCTTCAACACTTAGAAAAATTTCTGCATTTTTCACGGTTGGGTCATCACCAGCGGGGCTCAACACTTAGAAAAATTTCTTCATTTTTTGCGGTCGAGTCATCACCCCCGCGACTTCACTCGGCACCCTCCCCTCTCTTCAACACTTGGAAAAATTTCTTCATTTTTCGTGGTCGGGTCGTCACCCCCATGACTTCACTCGGCACCCTCCCCTCTCTTAAACACTTCGAAAAATTTCTCCATTTTTTTTTGCGGTCAGGTCATCACCCCTGCGACTTCACTCGGCACCCTTGTCACTCTTCAACACTTAGAAACATGTCTTAATTTTTCACTGTCGGGTCATCACCCTCATCCTCATTCTACATTGAGAAAAATTTTAACAAAAAATTTTCACCCTCTAGTGCTTTCCCCAACACTTAGAAAATTTTCAACAAAAATTTTCATCAACACCCCAACCTCCCTCTTTCTCTCCCTTTCCCCTCAAATTTAGTCTTCCTCAAAATTTTACATCCCCTCTCATGCTCCTTTTATAGGCTCCACAAAAAAAAAACGCATTGCGAATTTTATTTCCAAAGTCAAACACAAAAAGAGCCCAGATTAGCAGAACCCGACCCGTAGTGGCCCCGACCCGCGCCTGCCCCGGCCCGTTTCCCCTCTCTTTTTATTCAGCTTAAGCGGGTCAAACCACCCGCCCGTTGACCCGACCCAACCCTAATTCCCCAAACCCTAATTTCCCTTCTCTTTCTCTCTTCTCCTAGCGTCGCACCTGCCTTACGCCGCTGCCAACCGCTCGGCCTCCCTGCCGTGGCTGGCCACCGCAGGCAGCCCCTCCCCGGCATCTCCTTCTCCCGCGAGCTCCCTCCTCCCGAGCCCACACCCCTCCGACCTCCCCCCGGCAGCCCATGCCGTCGACGACGGCCTCTTCCTCCCTTTTCTTCTTCTTCTTCTTCTTCTTCTGCTTCGGCCACTCTCCCCGCCGACCACCCTGCACACCAGACCCCCCCACCCCGCTGACCCCCCCTCGGCCTCTCTCTCTCTCCTCTTCCCCTCACCCGCAAGCCCCACGGCACCATGGCAGGTCATTACCGTCGCTGTCCCCTCTGCTCATTTGCATTTTCTTGCTTCGGCCCTCTCCCCGATACACCTTCGCGACCCCACCACCCCGCCGACCCCCTGCTACCCCGACCCCCCACCTCAGCCTCTCTCCCCCTCTTCCTCTCCCCCGACCCCATAAGCCCGACGGTAGCGCGCGGCAGCCTTGACCTTCCCCATTTTCCTTCGACCACCGGCCATTCTCACCACCAAGCAGCTGGCCGACCCCCCACCCTTGGCCGACCCCACCACCTTCAACCACACCCTTGGCTTATGCCCACCATCCATCGGAGGCCATAGCCACACTCACGTTGCGTCGGCCACCCTCACTCACGGCCACACCCTCGACCATTCCCTTCGGCCCTTGCTAATCGCCCTGGCGCTGTCTCCGCAACACTCGTTGCCCAGAGCCCGGGCGCCGACTCCGTGACCCCCAGTTGCCGGTCGCCCGGGAGCAGTCTCCGCAACCCTCGTCGCTCGTCACCCGGTCACCGTCTCCGTGACCTCGTCGCAAGCGCCGTGCGCACCTTCCGCGATGCCCGTTGCCCGTACCGTGTCCACCTTCCGTAACACTCGTTGCCCATCGCCCGGGGGCTATCTCCGCGACCCTCCTCACTCGTCACCCGGGCGCCGTCTCTGCGACCCCCATCGCTAGCGCCGTGCTCACCTTCCGCAACACTCGTTGCCCATCGCCCGGGGGCTGTCTCCGCGACCCTCGTCACTCGTCACCCGGTCACCGTCTCTGCAACACCGTCGCAAGCGCCGTGCGCACCTTCCGTGACGCCCGTCGCCCACACCGTGTCCACCTTCCGCAACATTCGTTGCCCATCACCCGGGGGCTATCTCTGCGACCCTCCTCATTCGTCACCCGGGCATCGTCTCCGCCACCCCCGTTGCCAGCACCATGCGCACCTTCCGCGACGCCCGTCGCCAGCACCGTGCGCACCTTCTGCAACACTCATTGCCCATCGCCCGGGGGCTATCTCCGTGACCTTCCTTTCTCGTCACCCGGGCGCCGTCTCCGCCACCCCTGTCGCCAGCGCCTTGCGCACCTTCCGTGACACTCGTTGCCCATCGCCCAGGGGCTATCTCCGCGACCCTCGTTGCTCGTCACCCGGGCGCCGTCTCCGCAACCCACGTCGCCAGCGCCGTGCATACCTTCTACGCGGAACCCCGCCGCCAGCGCCGCCCACACCTTCCGTAACTCTCGTCGCTCGTCACTCGCGTCCATACGCCGGCTCTACGACTCTCATCGCCCTCACACATTTGTTGCTCGCGTCCGTGCTACAGCTCCGTGTCTCCCATCACCCGAACTCCTTTGTGACTTTCGTCACCCACGCGCCATCTCCGTGACCTTCGTCGCCAGCGTCCGCGTGACAGCTCTGCGACTCTCGTCTGCGACTCTCGTCGCCCGCACGCCACCTTTACGACCTTCGTCGCACGCATCTGCATGACAACTCCGTGATGGGCCCCGTCGCCCGCGTACCATCTCTGCGATCCCCATTGCCCTTGCCAACTCATCGCGCTCTCTGCAATGCGCGCTCAATGCCAATGGTCACTTGATGCTCGTCACCGACCGTGCACAGTCGTCACGACGGCATCACCAAGTATACCTCCGCGACAATCGTCCCCGTGCCCATGCACCACAACCATGTCACAAGCCTCCGGGCATCATACATGTTCACCACACCATGCGCCCCTGCCATGGACGTGGAACATGCGTCGACCCACTCTCCGGAGAGTGCGGCATTCCGGGGGCTCCGTTCGTAGTGCTCCAGCACGAGGACCCTTCCCTGCGGGATGGGCTGTATGCCGTCGCCGGCTCAATCAAACTGCGGCATGGGCTGAGCGTCATCACGGGCTTAGTGCCATCGCCAGCTCAATCAAACTGCGGGACGGGCTGTATGCCGTCGCTGGCTCAATCAAACTGCGGGACGGGCTGTATGCCGTTACCGGCTCAATCAAACTGCGGCATGGGCAGAGCGTCATCACGGGCTTAGCGCCATCGCCGGCTCAATCAAACTGCGGGACGTACTGTATGCCGTCGCCGGCTCAATCAAACTGCGGCATGGGCTGAGCGCCATCGCTGGCTCAATCAAACTGCGGGACGTCTGTATGCCGTCACCGGCTCAATCAAACTGCGGCATGGGTTGAGCGCCATCGCCGGCTCAATCAAACTGCGGGATGGGCTGTATGCCGTCACCGGCTCAATCACCGGGGGCTCTGGCCCTCGTAGCAGGATGGGCTCTAACCACATCGTTTATGCGTGCGGTGTCCGCTCGGGTTGCCCCTCCGCGCACACCACACGCAAGGGGCTTTGTTCATACCCTATTCTGTCAGACCAGCAGGGCCCGCTAGTGGACCCACGTCGCACGACATATTATCCAGTCAATGGTCAATTATTCAATGCCATAACCAGGTCAAAGCGCATCTCCTTTTGAGCATCCACAGGCGTCACCAGTGCAGCGACATCAACACGGTCAAACTGTTGGAAAAAGGAAGGGGTCAGACACTCATTTCCTAAGGGGGTCGGCCACCCCTTTTCTAAGGGGGTCGGCCACTCCCTTCCTAAGGGGGTCGGCCACCCCTTTCCTAAGGGGGTCGGCCACTCCCTTCCTAAGGGGGTCGGCCACCCTTTTCTAAGGGGGTCGGCCACTCCCTTCCTATGGGGGTCGGCCACCCTTTTCTAAGGGGGTCGGCCACCCTTTTCTTCAGGGGTCGGCCACCCCCTTGTTGTGAGGGGTCGGCCCCTCCTTCCAAACAAAAGGGTCGGCCACCCCTTCCTCAAGGGGGGTCGGCCACCCTTTTGCCTTGCAAGAGTCATTCCTAAACCCCCGACATCACTCATCACGCTCTCTACCATCCGTGCTCAACATCGATGGTCACTTGGCCCTCGTCGCCGACCGTGTGCAATCGTCACGACGGTAGCACACTATCCTAAGTATTGCTCTGCGACAGTCGTTGCCGCGCCCTTGCGCCCCGCTAATGATACGTGCCCCCGGCACTAAGTATTGATACGTGCCCCCGGCACTAAGTATTACTCCGCGACAGTCGTCACCGCACCCTTGCGCCCTGATAATGATACGTGCCCCCGACACTAAGTATTGATACGTGCCCCCCGGCACTAAGTATTGCTCCGCGACAGTCGTCGCCTCGCCCTTGCACCCCGCTAATGATACGTGCCCCCGACACTAAGTATTGCTTCGCGACGTTCGTCGCTACGCCCTTGCGCAGACACCAAGTATATCTCCGCGACGTTCGTCGCTGCGCCCTTGCGCCATTCTCATGATGCGTGCCTTCGGCACCAGGTAAGGACTCGCGACAGTTGTCGCAACGCCCATGCTCCACAATCAATGTCTCGTGCTGTAGGCACCGCGCCCATGCACCACAATCATGTTATATGCTTACGGGATGGGCTCACAAGCTGAAAGCCATTGCCGTCTTCATTCCGGGGGGCTTCGCTCCGTACTCCGGCACAAGGACCCTTCACAGCGGGATAGGCGACTCCTCCGGGACACTATCTCTGCCAGGGTGCCTGCGTGACTGGCCTACGTGCTCTGGGACTGGGGGCTCGCGTCGGCACCCGTAAGGACTATGACCCCCGGGTCACTCCGAGATGGGAGCAGGTCTTCAGAAAGGCATCTTGCCTAGTCCACCTGGCAGCTGGGCGTCGGGTCTTCCCCACCGCTGCCAGGCCTGTGGGATTCAGTAAGGGTTTGGACTGGAGGTTAGGGCAACGGGCTTACTCTGATCACGCCGGCACGGTGTCTTTAGTCTTCTCAGATAGGTAGAGAGATGCTGTGTGGGGCAAGGCAGTGCGAATTTGGGAACCGACAGTCCAACGGAGAACCGATATTTGTGGACCGCCTAGTGACGTGTCACTCCCAAGGGTGACACGTGTCAGCTGGTGACACATTGATGACACCGGCACACTTTTCCCTGTAAATAGGGGACCTTGGATTTCATTTAGGGGGGGCTCTCTCTCTCATTTGTCATTTTCACTTTCTCTCTCTAAAAAGACATTCTTTCCAGAATTCTAATGAGAGAAACACACTTGGACTCCCAGCTAGGGTCAACGTCAGGGGTGCAGCGTCAAGAGTCCGAAGACGGGAGTCCAAGGGTGTTTCTCTCACTAGAATTCTAGAGAGAATGTCTTTTTAGAGAGAGAAAGTGAAAATGACCAATGAGAGAGAGCCCCCCCTAAATGAAATCCAAGGTCCCCTATTTATAGGGAAAAGTGTGCTGGTGTCATCAAAGTGTCACCAGCTGACACGTGTCACCCTTGGGAGTGACACGTCACTAGGCAGTCCACAAATATCGGTTCTCTGTTGGACTGTCGGTTCCCAAATTTGTACTGCCTTGCCCCCGCACAGCATCTCTCTACCTGTCTGAGAAGACTGAAGACACCGTGCTGGCGTGATCAAAGTAAGCCCGTTGCCCTAGCCTCCAGTCCAAGCCCTTACTGAATCCCACAGGCCTGGCAACGGTGGGGAAGACCCGACGCCCAGCTGCCAGGTGGACTAGGCAAGATGCCCTTCCGAAGACCTGCTCCCATCTCAGAGTGACCCGGGGGTCATAGTCCTTAGGGGTGCCGACGCGAGCCCCCAGTGCCAGAGCATGTAGGCCAGTCACGCAGGCACCCTGGCGGAGATAGTGTCCCAGAGGAGTTGCCTATCCCGCTACGAAGGGTCCTCATGCCGGAGCAAGGAGCGAAGCCCCCCGAAATGAAGACGGCAATGGCTTTCAGGTTGTGAGCCCATCCCGTAAGCATATAACATGATTGTGGCGCATGGGCACGGTGCCTACAGCACGAGACATTGATTGTGGAGCATGGACGCTGCGACAACTGTCGCGAGTCCTTACCTGGTGCCAGAGGCACGCATCATGAGAATGGCGCAAGGGCGCAGCGACGAATGTCGCGGAGATATACTTGGTGTCGGTGCAAGGGCGCAGCGACGACTGTCGCGAAGCAATACTTAGTGCCGGGGGCACGTATCATTAGCGGGGCCAAAGGGCGCGGCGACGACTGTCGCGGAGCAATACTTAGTGCCGGGGGCACGTATCAATACTTAGTGCTGGGGGCACGTATCAATACTTAATGTCGGGGGCACGTATCATTAGCGGGGCGCAAGGGCCCGGCGACGACTGTCGCGGAGCAATACTTAGTGCCGGGGGCACGTATCATTAGCAGGCCGCAAGGGCACGGCGACGACTGTCGCAAAGCAATACTTAGGATAGTGTGCTGCCATCGTAACGATTGCGCACGGTCGGTGACGAGCGCCAAGTGACTATCGGTGTTGAGCGCGGATGGTAGAGAGCGTGATGAGTGATGTCGGGGGTTTAGGAATGACTCTTGCAAGGCAAAAGGGTGGCTGACCCCCTTGAGGAAGGGGTGGCCGACCCTTTGGGTTGGAAGGGGGGCCGACCCCTTACAACAAGGGGGTGGCCGACCCCTTAGGAAGGGAGTGGCCGACCCCCTTAGAAAAGGGTGGCCGACCCCCTTAGGAAGGGAGTGGCCGACCCCCTGAAGAAAAGGGTGGCCGACCCCCTTAGGAAAGGAGTGGCCGACCCCCTTAGGAAAGGGGTGGCCGACCCCCTTAGGAAGGGAGTGGCCGACCCCCTTAGAAAAGGGGTGGCCGACCCCCTTAGGAAAGGAGTGGCTGACCGCTTCCTTTTTCCAACAGTTTGACCGTGTTGATGTTGCTGCACTGGTGATGCCTGTGGATGCTCGAAAGGAGATGCGCTTTGACCTGGTTATGGCGTTGAATAATTAACCGTTGACTGGATTATGTGTCGTGCGACGCGGGTCCACTAGCGGGCCCTGCTGGTCTGACCAGAATAGGGTATGAACAACTTGCCACTAATTTGCAGTTGTTTTTATCTATTTAGGTTCGGTACAAAATCATTTGTTATAGCGAAGTGGAGCTGAGAAAATCATCATTTATAAATCCTTTAATATTTAACGATCCACCAAATCAGGATTCTCAAGTAAATCCGGTGCTTTTGGTTGGTAAGATATGGACTAATATATTTCCCTCAGCTCGTCATGTTGAACTATCTCGTCTAAGATCTTATCTTCCGAGACTTCAGATAATACTTTTGGCTCACAACTCTCCATGTCTGTTAAAGAGAAGATTTTCTAAGACAAAAGGTCTTTCTCAGCCTGTCGCAGACATTTCCTGCCCTCTATTGTTCCTGAGGTAATTATATGATAAATTTACACAGTTTTCTTCTGACCGATCCTGTCTGCCCCAACTGATGGATTGCCTTTCAACTAATGGATTGCTACCAATATCAAGCAAAATAACTCTCGACGCCCCACCAAATTTATACCTTCTGAACAAGCCTTTATTGAGGCCAAAAGTACCTGCAAATCGCTTGTAGGATTATTTAGAGAACTAATGATCAGTTGCCGCTGCTTAAAAACCTAGTTAAAAATAATTAGGTCTAATTATACCCATTTAACTCTAATTAATCCTATTTAGCTCGAATTAGCCCTAATCCGCCCTAGTTAAAACTGATTAACCATAATTAGCCTGATCGTCCTCAATAAAGGCTTGTTCAGAAGGTATAAATTCGGTTGGGGCATCGAGAGTTATTTTGCTTGATATTGGTTGGAATCCATCAGTTGAAAGGCAAGCCACATGTCAGGCATACAGGATTGGTCAGAAGAAAACTATGTATATTTACCATCTAATTACCTCAGGAACAATGGAGGGCAGGAAATGTTTGCGATAGGCTGAGAAAGACCTTTTGTCTCAGAAAGTCTTTTCTTCTACAGACAGAGAGTTGCGAGCCAAAAGTGTTACCTGAAGTCTCGGAAGATAAGATCTTAGACAAGATGGTTCAACATGACGAGCTAAGGAAAATATCTTAGTCCATAACTTACCAACCAAAAGCATCAGATTTACTTGAGAATTCTTATTTGGTGGATCGTTAGATATTAAAGGATTTATAAATGATGATTTTCTCAGCTCAACTTCATTATAACCAAATGATTTTGAACTGAACCTAAATAGAGAAAAGCAACTGCAAATCAGTGGCAAGAAAAGAGAGTTGTGGAGATTTTAGGCTAACTTCCAACTAGATACACAGTACTGGGTCATGTATAAGAGCGAAACATTTGGGCTCTTTAATATTAAGCATCCTTGTATTTCTAAATCTTCCAACTTCACTCGATGGTTGGACGAAGAGAACTCCATTCTCTCTCCCTAAAATCATGCAAACAAGGTACTGGAACACGAGAGAGAGCTAAATACGGTCACTTAGAGTTAATTGGGTTTAATTAGACATAATTATTATTAATTAGGGTTTAATTAAGAGTTAATTAAGGTGAACATGCCAAGTTAATATGTTAATTAAGGGCAATTAGGGCTAATTTGAGTTATTTAGGATTAATTACAGAAAATTGCATTTAATTAGACTCAATTAGTGTTATTCAGGATTTGATTAAGGTTAATTCAGGCTACTTAGGGCTAATTGAGCCTATTTAGAGCATTTCACAGTTAATTACCCTAATTGGGTTTAATTAGGATTTGTCAATGATTTATCAGGACAATCAGAGTTTAATTAGGTTAATCAACAGTAATTAGGGCTAATTAGAGATTAAATTAACAGTAAATGAGGGTTGATCAATGTTAATTAAGGTTAATCAATTTTTATTATGGCCAATTAAGGCAAATAAGGGCTAATTCGAGCTAAATAGGGTTAATGTTAATGAGGGCTAATTCGAGCTAAATAGGGTTAATTAGAGTTAATTGGGTTTGATTAGACTTAATTATTATTAACTAGGGTATAAGTAAGAGCTAATTAATGTTATGTCATCACCCACCTTATTTTCTTCTACATAGTGGGCCTTTACCATTTTCCTCCTTTGGATCGTCTGGACATTCCCAAGAGTAGTGTTCGTATCGATGGCATGTGAAACATTCAACGTCTTTCTTGTTTTGGCGTTGGTAATGGCCACCTTTTCCTCGACCTCGTCCTCTCGATGGAAAAAATTCCGACTCGATTCATTATTATTGTACTGATTTTCTGCCATGACCTCGACCGCGATCTCGTCCATGGCCTCTACCTCGACCACCTTGATTCTTGTTGGAGTCATCTTTCCTTTCGTTGATATTCATCTTGGCCTGAAGAGCTTGCTCGATAGGCTCTTTGTTTCTCCTTTTGATCTTGTCCTCATGGACTTGCAATTTTTCGGAGAGCTTATCGACTGTCATAGTGTCGACGTTGTTGGACTCCTCGATGGCAACAACTACATGGTCAAACTTTGGATTGAGAGATCAAAGGATCTTCTCGACCACCCTACTATCTTCCATTTCTTCATTATTTCTCTCAAGTTGGCTCATAACCGAGAGAACTCTCCAGATGTGGTCAAAAATTGTCTCGTAATGTTTCATTTGTAAAGACTCAAATTCACCTTGAAGGCTTTGGAGTCGCACCCTTTTCACTTTATCGATACCTTTGAAAGCATTTTCTAAAGTATCCCATGCTTTTTTCGTGCTGGTGGCCTGCGCAATCTTCCTAAAAATGTTGTCATCGATGCCAAGTTGGATGAACGAAAGAGCCTTCTTCCACTCGAGCTTCTTTGGTAGCCTTCTTCACGGCTTGGCTAGCACCGACCAAGTTTTTCGGCTCCACATATTCTTCTTCTACAGCCTTCCAAATGTCTTGGCCAACAAGAAAGGTTTTGATTTAGATGCTCTACCTTTCATAGTTGTTTTTCACGAGCTTTCATGGTTCATAAAATTTTAAACTGAATCGAACCAAGACACCTCGATTTGAACGGTTCAAACTGAACGGTTCGGATTAGTTTGAGCGTAATTTAAAAATTTTTGAGTTTTTAAGAAAAAACATTAGTCCAATAAAAAAGAGTTACATCATAGTTGCATTACATGATAAATGAAAAGCTTAAACCACTAGGAAGTGCAAAAGTCAAATAGAATTACATTCCACTATGAAAAAAAACCATTAATCTGGTCCAAAAAGTAAAAAATTAAGTTACATGACAAATTCTAAAGACAAAGTATCAAGAAACTATAAGAGCACAACATGATTAGTCCTTGTAACATGGCCAATCCAGTAAAAACTTCATGTCAACACTTATGCCAAGATCCCATTTTCACCAATCTGGTTAATCTGCAAAACAGGTGGACATTGTAAGAAAATAACATGATTAGTCCTTCCCAACCACACTGAACATGTCTAAAATACTAAAGAACAACTATAATGAAAAAGTTGTTAAATATTTGAGCTTTTCAATAGTTGGTATTTGACAAGGCAAATACATCAGCCCACCATCATAAACTACGACCAACTACTGTATAGAGCAAAACAAAATCCAACAGAACGAAAGAAACAATCTAAATCAAGACTGTCAACTGCCAAGAAGCAAAATGCTTAAAGAAACAAGCAATCAGCTCACTTAATATCATCAAACAAATCAACAACTTTCAATACTCCAATTCGTAAATTTAATGATACTAGGCATTATGACATCAAATTGGATATTGCTTGTGAAATAAAGCTAAAATATATCCTAGTTTGGGACAAGCTCTGAGAGGCTTATTTGTCGTACTTTGAAGACATTTTGCAGATATAATGTCATTAAACAAATCATCAAAGCGACTGTAATAAATTTCAAACTTACAAAGTCAAATGTAACTAAGCAATGCTGCTAGATCTTCACATTTTCAAAACCCATAACCATAAAAAAAAAGATGGCATCTTCTGATTTTCAGATTCAACTCCAGAAAAGTTATATTTTTCGTATCAACAAACACACAAACCAATGAGCACATCTTTTAGAATGTTGTTCCAAAGCAGGTTTTATAAACCAATAAGTTGTCCAAAAATGACTTTCCATTATCAATAACAGTTGATGCATGTGAAGTACACCATTGTGCATTTTCTAAAAAAGAGAAATGAAGAAATATCAAATGCCTTTAGAATACATTTTAGCTCATACAAAGAAAAGCCAAAAACAATTAATTTTACCTGAAAAGTATTTTTCAAGTTTTTCAATCTCGTCCATAGCTTCTCGAAGATTAATTGTCTTTGAAGGATTTTGTAGCCAATTATGAGCACAAATAAGAGATTCTACCATTCCGTGGTGCCAGAGAACTACGAAATGGATCAAGCACATAACCTCCCATACTAAATGCCGTCTCGGATGTAACTGTAGAAATTGGAACGGCTAAAATATGTCGGCACTACTTGGGAGAGGATATGATACTTCTGATTATTAAGCTTCCACCAGCTTAAGATATCTAATTCTGCATTTACCATCGGATCTTCACAACTCTCAACAAGGTATCTATCCACTTTTGACTTGCTCTCTATGCTATCCTCCTCCTCTAAAAGCCTCTTGTATTGACCTACCAATGACGCCTCTTCCTCAAGTTCAGCCACATTATCCTTAGAAACTTGACTTACTGATCTTTGTGACTCATCGTTCCCTTTCTCATAATGCTCAAATGACTTAACCAAGTTCTTCTTCACCTATTTCACAACTTCTTTAACAGTCACAGTATTGCACATTTGACTTAAAACAAACTTAACATACTTTAGCTTGTAACAGAGGTCTAATAAAACCGCAAAATACAAATACAAATTCAGTGTGTCAAGAGTTCCTCAATACTTTTCAAACTTCTTCGATATATTCTTTGCCATAGAACATAAAAGATTATCCCTACCTTTAGACAAAGTAACCAATTTTCTGCGTAATCCCATCACCTCATGAAGAAGGACATTTGACTTAGCATGTAAAGAAACTGAAAAACACAAGGTTGCATCAAAAGTTTCAAAAACTGGATGAACGTTCTAGCATTTTTCCAATCATCCACCGAAGGAGGCCCAAGCCTTAGCCTCTTTCATCATCATTCTCATCATCGTCATCGCTATAAAGAAAGTACCTTCTAAGTCATCCTCATCTAGCCGCTCAAAAGCTTTTTGAAACTTTTCAATTTTTTCTAACATTAAGTACGTAGAATTCGATCGGGTGGGGACATCTAAGCATACAAGACTCTTGCTATCAATCATCTCCTTTTCAGCACCTTTTTTGAAAGTTTCAAGTCTAGCAGGAGAAGGCCTCACATATCTGACTACATTCTGGATACTAGCAATAGAATCATGAAGATCTTTCAAGCCTTCCCCCACAATAAGATTAAGAATATGAGCACCATATCTCATGTGAAGGTTGTCATTGTCTAGAAGAATGCTTTCTCAATCCTTGGTCTTATTTTTCAAGACTTAATAGCAGTGTCATTAGAACTAGTGTTATCAACCGTGACCATAAGAATGCTATCAATCTTCCAACCTAACAAGCATGTTTTGATTTCCTTGCTAATTGTCTTACCCTTATGATTGGGAATTAGACAGAAATTAAGGATTATTTTTTGTAACCTCCAATCACTATCAATCCAATACCCTGGTAGACACATATAGTCTAGATTCTGAATGGACGTCCACACATTAGTGATAAGGCAAAGTCTTTCATTAAAAAAAATTTCCATCAACTTAGCCTTTTCTTTAAGGAACAAACGTGTAACATCCCTAGCAACCGTAAAATGAGACTGGACAATGAACCTAAGTCGCATATAGTAACAAAACTTACTAAACCCCTATTTTTTTCACATGATTAAAAGGCAACTCATCAACAATAACCATCTCAGCAAGTATTAGTCTACATTCTTCAACTCTAAAACAAATTGCCTTCAAATCACCCATAGTATTATCCTTTTTCTTAGGCCCAAAAGATAGAGTACCTTGTGTTTTATTGACACAATTGTAAGAATATTTTTTACGCCTAACATTCAAATAAGTCCATAATGTGCTAGTTCCATTTATGCCGGCATATGAATATTTCTTAATGCAGTACTTACATATTGCATGCATAGGTTCATTCCGATTGGAATTGGGATCACCTTTATTGTTTACAAGATCAAAATGTTCCCAAACGGGTGACTCTTTATTACTTGGTGCCGGGGCTGATCTCTTTTTATCGGGCTTAGGACGGAGTGAAGAAGATGTATCACCAACTCCAGTTTCAGCTAAACTTGATGGCATTGCATCATCAACCATCTGAAATTAAATAACAAAAAATAAGATAGTAAAAAATAAGAACATGTCAAAATTCCAAAGCTAATTTCCCGAGTCTTAAATCTTAATATCTAACATGAATTGTATCTTATCATTCTTGAATCTACTGCAAAGTACAGGCTAGTGGATAAATCTTAATATCTAACATGAATTGTATCTTAACATGAATTGTATCTTATCATTCTTGAATCTTATCATGTTTACACTTTACACTACAGGAGCTATAATGTAAACGATGCAATAGTTGCAAGACCTAATACTACCAATAGATTGGAATTAGAAGAGTTGTTCCATTTGTGCGCATACCAACATAATATAAGAAGCTCAGTTTAACGATCTATCGTATGCCTCTAGAGGCTAAAATTTTCAAAATCGAAATCAGCAGCTAAAATTAAAGTTTCAAAATCGAAATGGGTAAAAGCTAAACTTGGAATCAAAATTGAAAATCACCTGCTCATTGTTCAGAAGCCGAAGGCAACACTTCAATCCCAGAAAACTCTATTGCAATTTGGGAATTAGAGTGAGAATTGGGCAACGACCCTTAATCTTCCATGGCCAAGTTGAATGCAACACACACACACACACACACACACACGGGGGGGGGGGGGGGGCAAGAGCTAGGAAGAAAAGCGTAGAATTGTGGATGACTAAATCTTGAGTACCGATTGGTTTGGTTCTATCATCTGTGGTTTGCAATTTGCATTATATGTGGGTTTGTTGTCTCTAAAGAAGAAGATTGGAAGTGTTATTTATGGGTTTGTTGTCTTTGAAGAAGAAGATTGGAAGAGATCGTAGTAGCGATGAAAATTAGAAAGGAAAGAGGGGCAGCTAAAGTCAGATCTGATGGGATTAGCTTTAGTGTGAGTCGTGAGCACGTTTATGCTACCCTGATTTTTAAGTTAGCTAGGATAAGGTGTGTATATATATATATATATATATATATATATATATATATATATATATATATATATATATATATATATATATATATATATATATAACCCTTGGTTCGGTTCGGTTTAATGCCGGTTTGGAAATCCTAAACCGTGAACCGAACCGAAGTGACCTCGGTTTGAAAATCTCAATCCAAACCGTTAAAGCTCATCAACAGTTCGGATTTGATTGATTCGGTTCTATTAGTTTCAATGGTTCGGATCGATTTTTTCAGTTTGCTGCTCACCCCTAATTAGAACCTTCGCTCTGTTACCATTTTGTGCGTGTTCGGCATACTATAATGGAGATATGCAACAGAAATACTTTGAGTATATTATGATAGAGGAGGAGGAAGTGGAGAGGAGAAACACACTTGGATAATTTTTTTTCTACTAAATCAACACTTCTATTCATAAACCAACTTAATCGATCACTCACTCTTTTCATTCCACACTACTACCAAATGACTAGGAGATGCGCCTATTTATACTATTATACAGAAAGACATTTAAAGACTCATTTATCATCTAAGGATAACTCTCTTAACCTTTCACTTTTCATCTTTTTAGTAAATCACTAATAAGTTATGAGTAACTCCCGTAACTTTTTACTTTTCACCTTCTCTTCATTTATTCATGTCTTATCAAGTGTCATAACTATGTAGAATCAAGATTAACTTTCAACAAAGCTCTGAGGGATTGTTACATTAAGAGCAACGAGGGATTACATTATCACTATGGGATGACCATCCACTCTACAGTTAAGCATTGGATAACCTTGCTGTAGATAAACTTTCATTAAATCATTTCCTCTTTTATCCTCTTGCTTGAACAATTCCTTTTTACAACATTTTGAATGAAAAATATGACGATGTAGGCAAGAGAAAAAAAAAATTCTTCCGGCAATTATTCTTATATCAACTTCAATATCAGTTAAATTGGTCGTCCTTCGATCCAACGGCTATAAAAGTCCAATGCCTCCTGCGGTTTGTACTCGGGTACGGTATGTCCTGCTCCCTGTGAAAGTGTACAAAACCATTAACCAGCATTATAGTCTTACAACAGCCACGGTAGAGTGCTCAAGGTTTTGTTATACTACACAAGGATCATGGTATACGTACCTTAACTGTGAGAAACGTTAGGTCATTAGCGTATCCTTGTGTGTACCTGCAACGCATAGAACGATCAAATTTCATCAAGTGATGCTCGAATGTGTGAAGTGAATTGAAAACTCTATTGAATGAACAAATGTGTGTATAATACATAGTCCCGCAACGCGCTGTTGTTTCCGTTAGTTCTAGCGAAACGGAAAATTAAACATCACAATTGTGGAAGTAGGACATAGATGCTTATAGTACATTTCGTTAATTGGTCATGAATGTTTTGTGATAAAGTAATTTCGCAAAGGAGTACGTGAAGTAACTGGTAGCGGAAAATGATGAGGACTAGCAGATTGTTGAAGTAAATCTTGAACTAACCCACAGAGCAGAACTTCAAAATTTTTAGAAGCAGTAGCTACAGGCTGCCTATCTAAAGATAATATGCAATGCTGCTTCATGACGTTTGAGTTTCTATGGAGGCCCTTTAATCCACTGTGAAATTAGAGCACTTTTCTATTTTACCCCTGAATGATTTTTATATATTTGGCACCTTTAAGGTTCTTTTCTTCTTAAATTTTGTTACTTGTATATAGGAGTGCAGAATATTAATTAAGGTGCAAGATGTACCCAGCAATTTGACTGTTAGATTGCCAAGACCTCCATTTATCCACTACTTTATATCCCAGTGATCTGGTCCATGCTTCGCTACCGGTGTATGGAACACACATGTCGTGATCTCCACTGCCAGAAAAGCAAACAAGATTCTATCAAATTGGTTGAAGTGGGGAAAAAGGACCACAAAATAAGGAACAGCAGCAATTTTTGTCTTGATAAGGCAATTCTATTGCAGGTTTTCTTGAACTCTGTACTGACTAATGAGATTCGAAAAGCCACATAGTTTTTGCAAAACATATTCCTGATAATTGCAGCATCATGTCAAAGATACTTATCGGGATATTCGTTCAATTGCAGCAGCTTGTTGGCCTTCCTGATTGAAGCCGCATCTAAAGGTTGGTCTATGAATTTGTTTTGTTATACAAGGACTTTCCAGTAGCACTTGGCTTCTACTTACTGTCATCCTTCCTCTATGAAAGGATTTAAGGCGTATGACAAGCCACAGATTATGATCAGATGTTGTTACCTCTCTTGACGGCCACTAAATCATTCACAGGTAACTGGAGAAAAATCTCTACGGAATCATTTAGGGAGAAAACTGTCGAGTCTGCAGCCAAGGTTGTTGCTCACTAACTGTGAAATCATTTAAGGAGATAACTGGAGAAAAATCTTTCAAAAGTCCAATACGAGATGTTTCCGTTGAAACATACAAGAGTGCCATTCCATACCACCATCATGACCTTTACGGAATTACCTCTTGACATCCCTCTTCCATAAAAGGCCGTGGCAGAGATTATTAGGATTTCGCTGAAATGCCCATGTACAGAAACATATCATGTTGGTTATGAGAGAGTTTCCCCTGTCGTTAGCCATGGACTTCGACACAATTTGTTAAAGGAGAAGTGAACTAGTGTCATTGAAGAGGCCAGCTAATAAGGACAGAGCTCGATCTTGAATTATTAGGTCATTGTCTGTCCTTGTATATAGGTCCATAATATTGGGGACACATTTCAGATGTTATTCTTAAGAGTAAACGTAATGTTGTTGAAGAAGAAGGCATTATGCAAGTAGCTTCTCATCCTAGGTAAGATTCTTGAGACATGCTCGGCGCATTCTTCTTGAATATTCTCGTCATCCGATATGACCACTTTTACTACACCAGTCGGCCAAAAATAATACTTCCTCTATCACTTATAAATTGATCATATTTCCTTTTTGAATCATTCCACAAAAATTGATTACTTCTGAATTAAGAAAAATTCTGTAGTTATTTTATATATTTACTATGTTTATATTTTTTTTATTCTATTTCTCTCTCCACATTTAACTCTCTATCAACTCATTTTCTCTCTCCTAACCCACCACTTTACACTTTTTATTTTATTTCTCTCTCCATATTTAACACTCTATCAACTAATTTTCTTTCTCTCGTGACCCACTCGGTTCCCCTTCTCTCTAAAGGATAAAATGAAAAAAACACACATTATCTAATCTAAATTTTTAATATGCGTGTAAAGTCAAACCGATCAAAATTTAAAGGACAGAGGGAGTACAATATTCACTGATCTCTGAGTATGCAATGACAAAAACCAAGACCCCGCTTCAAAATTAGACAGGCGTGTGTTTGGCATGGTAATACCTTATCCATAATTCTCAGAGTGCCAACTCATAATTAGCCATTTTTGGGAGGCAATTTCCTATGGCGAGGCTCTTGTTTCAGGTTGTTAGAAAATTATGGACATGAGGGAAAACAATCAATAAAGATAGGCGAGTCAATTTACAAGTACAATAAACAACGATTGTCTACCCAAAAAGTAAAAAAAGAGAACCAAACAAAACGCGCAATGTGGTCGTTGTGATAGAAAACGTAATTTTATGATTTTCATGGTCCCAAAAATGAATCGAAGTCTTACCTGAATATAAGTGCACGATATCCCTGGGCAGTTAGGTTTTGGTGGTACTTTATCATGCTCCCGGCATCGTGAGTGTAGTCTATGGGAATGCATAAAGTCCACTCTCCGGCTTCCTGATTTCATTGGAACAGCATGTAACTAGCTTGTTGCATGAATTTCATAACTGATGTTTGTATAGTTCTGATTATAGTTAGATGGCTTACCGGACTAGCATGGATCGCCTTTCTGACGGCCTCGTTATTCAGCCATTTTGTTGCTAACGTATCATCCTGCATTTTCAAAATTAACTTTTGTACTAGAATTGTCAATAGATGAAATGGCATATAAATAAAGAGATGAAAAACTAGCGAGTAGCAGCATTTTAGCCCCTTCTTACATATGATGCTTTGCACTTAATCTGTTGTTATTTGGAAAAATTGCACTACTAGCTAACCTTCGAGGAACAGTGATAAAAATTGCCGCCTTTCGCACCATATAGGCAGGGGCTATTTTTAACCATTAGCAAAAGTCTACATGAACGTTTAGTGCAACTATAGTTACCGGGAAAATGTTGAGGGCAACTTCAACGGAGTTTCACCGGTATTCATGTGGATATACGATGGACGTACCATACATGGAACTGAGAAGCCAGTTCTTTTTGCTAGTTCAGGCCACGAGGGGACAATGCCATCCCTGACCGGTGCATGGAAAGGCCAGGCACGGCCAAATATCCTCTTCCTCACCGGGAAAGGCTTATCAGTTGCCCCTAATTGCTTGAAGCTGAGCGGTAAGCTTGTGTTGTTCCTTGTATCATCTTTTGCTGCCGAGCCATGGAAGCAGGGTTCGAGTATATCATAAATGTTCAAACCACTTAAAGCCTGGAGAGAAAACAAGAGATGATGATCAAGTTAGCTGGCAGTGTTTAGCTTAGTGAAGAAGTACTCGTTGTTATGGTTAGAACACCACATCATACGCTATAATCAACCAGTTCTATTTGATAAAACAGTGGTGGAACCTACATCTAAAGAATTTTATGAGTCATTGTTACATAGAATCTTACAAATCTTTTGACTTAGGGATGGTTAATGGAAACTTCACTAAGTTAGCAGATTTGTGTATCAGTATGCACAGGTGCTTTTCACAATCTGCACTAGGTGATGATACGGTACAATCATAAAAATCCAGTGCTACAGCTGTATGAAACTGGTCTCTGTTACATCATTCAAGTTTAGACCATACGACAGACATCTTACCTCCTCAATTTCATCGAGTATGTTTGAGCACTTTTGATCTTTGGGCTCATGGTAGTTTCCTTTGCAGGCAGCTTCAGCTTCCTATATACAAAAGGAAGATATGCAATCACGTTCTCCAATGAAGCAAGAATGGCATAGAATTACAAAAAACAAAATATTTCTACTAGTTGGAGAAGCTCCTAAATTTTCCTTCACATTTGGGATGACTAAATTTGACAACCCCAAATGTGAAATTGTTTCGTAAACAGTTGACAAAATACCAGAATATAAGCTGATGACCGACTGTATAACGAAGTATATATGGCAAGAAATTGAGACGGTAATTGTTATTCCATATTTTATCCCCATCAGATTTGCTGGAATCCAAGAGCGAAAACTTGTTATTAATTAGTTATAACAATGACACTAATATTGTTTTGTTTAATGGAAATGGTTGGTCATAAGATGTCATTTACAGCATGTATTTGCACGTTACACACCTCAAACATGGAATCTGAGATAAGAGCCATCCCATGTGCGAACGGGACGAGAGCATTGCCATCAAATTTCGGATCTGAAACACCATTTCCCACCATGTAACCCTACAAGGATAACCCCCAAAAGAAAAAAGAAAGTAGAAATAAACCACCATAGTTGCAGTAAACATTTAAATAGTACGTAGCTTAGACAATGTCATACCTTGAAATTGATAATCGGCTTCACTCCAGTTTTAGTGCCTGCGAGGATAGTTAGTATTGCGCAATGAAACTAGACACATTAATGTGGTATAAGATCAGCAAAACATACCTATGGCTACATCTGAAGCAAGAGTTGGCACGTAAATACCAGCATAAGACTCTCCTGCGATATAAAATGGATTTGCGACGAACTCTGGGAATAGCTCAAACCACTGGTTCCAAAACATGAGGTGATCAGCATTTCAACAAACTTGCTGTTTTTCTTGTTTTTCTTTTTCTCAAAAGTCGTCTTTAGTTCCATTAGCAACATTACAAGCTCTTAATATTTTTACTCTTCATTGTTTGATCATTCAGTGAAAACTAAAAGAACTGTGGTTAGTCAGAAGTACAAAGGAATTGGGAATCTAAATTCAGTTGGTTGGAGATACCGGATACATGTTGATCTGTTGTATGAGATATAAAATTCTACATAAATAAATTCAATATATAAACCTTGTAGTCCTCTACATGGCCAATTGGTTTTGAAATGGACATTTTCACATCGTGATACTATTTTCTCATTTCTCTTTTGTTTTCTCCACTTAATTGTTTATCATTTTTTCGATCACCTTCCAACGCTTAACTTTTCAATCGAACAATTACCTTGAGTAGGAAAGTATGTGTATCGGAAGCTGTTTGGAAATCTCCATTAACATAAATACTCGTGTTCTCGGAGTAAGAGAAGCCAACACCAGCAGGTGAATCCAAATAGATTACGCTCGAGACCTGAAACGAAGATCATTGGGGAGTAAAGACGAACGAAGCACGTTCAGCATAATGCAGTTATTTACAGTTCTAAATGTAGAAACGATCTATAGGCTCTAGATGGGAAACTTTATGGAATTGAAATCTCATCATTTCAGATATCCATTCTTGGTAAACGAGAAAATTGTCTCAGTTTGAGCTTAGACTGACTAGTACAGATCATACAACCTCAAACACAACCCAGAACAGGAAAAAGAAAGAAAAACCTCGAATGAATATTTTTTATTCCTAACCTTAGACCAGCTGTACGGATTGAGATGCAAAATAGGCAAGGTCCCTGCCGAATTTCCCGCTTCAAAATTGAATGGTCCTGCACCATTGGTGAACAGTTTAGGGAACTAATACGAACGTTCTTTTGGATTTAACATCGTCAGTGTTGTAGAAACTTTGCTGAAATGCCATGACAATCCTGAGAGCACTTTAATTATTCTTGGCCAAAAAGGTCTCTCAATTTTAAGGACGAAAAGTTTCGATAAGTATTTCTTTGGTAGCGTGAAAGTCGCTGAATGCAGAAAATTGCAGTTGGAACATCTAACTTCTAAGAAAGTTATTCTTCTTAGGTGTGGCTAAAATGCATCCTTTAACACGCAAAACAATTCCCCAACTGTTAGCAGCGGCTGTGGTACATGCATAATCTAGCTGTGACAGCATCGTCAAATCTAGAAAAATGTCAGCAAGAAACTACTGGAGTGGGCATTGTCTCGACTCATCGGCAAGCATTTCATCTCTACGTTGAAGTCTTCTTTACAAAGAAGGTGCGTGACTCTGCATAGAAAGGTGAGTTTTAACCAAGTGTGTAATTCTGTAAAGGTCGCGCAAAAATGGCAATCACCAAGCTTTAATGTTGCCGTATGAACTTGTCCTTATACCGTAACATTTAGGAAAAATTGCGCAAAATATCCCTGTGGTTTGGAGTCGTTGCAAAAATACCCTCGTTGTTACAAAAATTGCAAAAAGACACCTGTGATTGCAAAAGTGTCGCAACAGACGATTTTGGTAACGAAACAAAAAATTTGTCCAAAATACCCTTCTATTTAAACCTTAAGATTGTCTTTGTACGCCAGAATTCTCGAGCAGAGGGGCGACACCACCAATGGTGACATCAGGGGGTTTCAATCGCACATTGCGGTGTTGGGCGATGATGGCGTTGGCGGCGGCAATGGCTGGCGGGGCCTTGGTCGAAACCCAAAACAATCAACAACAGCTTGATCATGTCGAATTCAACCAATCCGCCAGACCAAGCCCTAGAAATCCAGCCCTTTCATCAAAGCCCCCACGATCACATTCACAGTGGCGAAGAAGAATGGGAACCAATGGCTCGAGCTTGGCAGTAGCTTCGGCCATTTCTTCCATCCATCTGCCGTCGTAACCGACGGCGTGGTTGTGAAAGACCGGATCGTCGCCGCCACAATCGCAGCAGCCATGGTCGGGTCTGCGACATCACCACGGCTCTGCATTAGCTTCAAGCGGCACCGTCGACGTCGCGACAGGCAGCGCCGTCTCCGCCACGATAGGCAACGCCGACATCGCAAAATCCCAATGGCCACCGTCGCCCTTCTCTGTCAACATTCTTCGCAAGCATTGGGCCGAAATTAAGCCCATCTCGTACACGACGGCTCCACTCCGTGCACGAAATGGGTGGTGGTGGTGGTTGTGGATGGGGCTGGGTGAGGGTGGCGGCTAGGGTTTTGGTTGGGGGCTAGGTTTAGGGTTTGCTTGGATTGGAGAAGAAGATCGGACTTGGGTGGGAGAGAAAAAAAAAAGGGGAGGGTAATTTTGTCTTTTTAATATATTAAAATATATCAAACATGTTTTTTAGGAAAGTGAATATGACGCTCCGTTAATTTGGACGATTTTTCTAACGGTCGCAACAAAATGAACACCACAGTGTCTTTTTGTAATTTTTGTAACAACGAGGGTATTTTTGCAGCGACCCCAAACCACAGGGGTATTTTACGCAATTTTCCCTAACATTTAAGACAACATTTTGTTGTGTTTTACGACATTGTAAGTAGAACTATTCGTACCAAGGACATGGCAATGACAACTACGACGTTGGACGTATCTGAGCAATGCCCAAGTATGTCATTTCTCTGGCCAACCTGCTATGGGTATTGAAAAAAATTTGGTTGTTACCCCGGTTAGAAGAATCTTCCACCTACTCTCCTATGTAGTGACAATCAATTGTCTCTAAATATTTACTGACTTTATTTAGTAATATTAAAAAAGTGCTACTAATTAATTGTTGTTGAAAGTGTTAGAAGAAAATGCACTATAAACATTTAGCGACTATTAATTATCACTATACACGGAGTTGGAGGAAGATTTCTATGACCCGGATTTCAATAACTCTAAACCCCTTCAAGGTAATAGCAGGTGTATCCACTATCGGACGGTATAAAAATTGAGGTAACAGATTTTGTAAAGATGATTCATTTTTCCTTTGTCTGTCTTGAATTTTCTTCCACATACCACCCCCCATCTTTGACCTTTTCTTTCTTTCTTTCTTTCTGAGAGGACCCTCATGTCCTCCCTAATTGGTCTTCCCCCTTTAGGTCCATCACCACTGTCTTGTCCTCTACCACTAACAACCACCACAGCTAGCGTGCACCATCCTTTCTCTCACTAGATCTGCCCCCTTCAACTCCAACACCACCACTATCACCATACAGATCTACGCACGTGCACACACATACACGTTCTCATGCCCCCCCCCCCCCCCCACACACACACACACACGGGCTTGCACGTACAAATACAACTTGATTGAATTTCATACCCACAATCACAAAAGTTTAATTTGTGTACACACACGTGCAAGCGCGTACACACTCAAACAAAAGAAACCATCCCTTCACAAGCTGATTTGACGAGACTTGATCGAGATTGATTTTAGGTTTGGGTTTGGGTGGGTCTCGATTTGCAAATGGGAGGGTTGAAGTGATGGTAACGGCGCTTGCGGGTTATAGCAGCACATGGAGTGGAGAGATGGTGGTCTATGTTAGTGCTATACATGGCAATTGTATGACCTTAAGGTTCTCAAGCAAGGAAGAAAATTACAAACTTACGAGGGAACAATGCTTGGGGAAAGGATAGTAGGCGATAGTCGTGGGAAAGAAGGTAACAATGTGTTTGAAGTTTGTGTACGACATAATGTAAAACGGTTGTATATACAAATAATTTTGAAATATGGTACATTGATACAAGCAAAAAGTGTTTAAAATACAGGGGTTATAACATAAAGGCATTATCTGCTACAAATCTTTTAAATTCTGGATTAACAAATGATATTTTTAAAGTCGATAGAATTAATTGAAGCTATCCCATAGGGTCAAGGAGTATATTTCCTTTTTGTCTTTTTCAGGGGTTTTAACTTTTCTATGTACCTAATGTTTGTGCCTTATTATAATATACAAGTCCTTACAAAGTCTACATTTTGTTTACCCTATCGTCCTCTGTAGAGAACAAGGTCAAGGCAACCTAACGAATAAGTACAAAAACATACCTAATAGTGACATGATGGCCAGCCAATTGGAAGAATGAGGTCTAAAGATGGTGTACAGTTGTAGAAAATCACGCATACCACACAACTAACTGAAGGTTCCAGTCTTTGACAAGGTTGAACCACAACCTCTTCCGGTCCCAAGTCGCCTTTGACTGTCCCATCCAACTTTTATATGGTTCAACTTGATCTGGAGGTGTCCGGCAGCATAATGTGCTGGAGCTGTCCGATACAAACTAAGGGACAAAACAATATTCTTATAGCCTACGTACTGCAATTTGTGCATTGTTGAAAATGTCCTAGGCGATTGTACCAACAGCTTATTCCGTCGTGCATTACTTTAGTAGAAAACTTACATATTTCTTTGTATCACTACATGAAAAAATGGCATTGGAAGTAGTCACTATAACCAGCAAAAATCGGCCGTTATGATGAACCTACAAGTTGCTTATGAACTTTAGCAATAACTTGTGTACCATGATGCACAAGTTATAATGACAGAGACTGGTGTCTATGTATAGATTGAACCAACAACTTGTTGGTGTCTCTTTAGCGGCCTTGTTACATGTACTCAATAATGAACTAGCTTACTCCATACGTGCCTAGCTACTGAACTGAGTTAGTTCAAATGCAACCTCATCTTACCAAGGAAATCTTCAGTCTAGCTGGTGGCGGAGGGAAGGGGGTAGATTTAGAAAGGTTGATCCCTGACAATAGATCGAGGGTCTCAATTTTTATGCCTTGCAAGTGTGCGTGTGAGAGAGAGAGAGGGGGGAGGGGAGGGGGAGGATAAGCGGGAGAGAGAGTGAAGGAGGAGTACCGTGTTCGTAGACGAAGCCATCGAAGCTAGAGCACCCCGGACCGCCATTGAGCCACAAGACAACCGGATCTTGTTGTGGGCTCCTCTCGGACGAAACAAAATAGTAGAACAGATTTTTGGGACTAGGTTTCCCATCTACTGTCACATACCTTCACACACAAAAAAAAAACCATCAAAACAAACACGACATATCCTCGCGTCCTTGGCTAAAGAATAGGAATCCCTCAACAACAAGACCGGACGTACGTACCCTGAGTAGTGTTTTGAAGGGAAAGCGCCACTAAACCCAGGAAGGCTTGTAATAAGAGCACTTTCAGGCGCTGCTCCAACATTGCCAGACAACCTCAGAACCAAGCATACCAGTATGCTGAAGAATATCATATCATACATAGTACCGGCCGGAAACAGATAACAACTTTTTTGCAACTGTATGTGTTTGTGTGTGTGAGAGAGAGAGAGAAGGAGAAGGGAGAAGATTAACGTAGGAACAGTCAGGATAAGTACGCCACGGGTCCAACATAGAAAGAAGGCAGAAAGTTGGCATAAAAGTTGGAGACTACATACATAGGATAATAATTACCTGTCCTCTCTCCAATGATTAATGAGAAAAACTTGGGTATGATGAGGCCTGAGCTTTCATAGTTTCTCAAGCCTCTGACGTCCTCTCCAACATACAAGCGTCGGTTAAAAGTGAGGGTTGATCATGGCAAATGATCCAAAGAGACAGGAGGAAAAGTTGAGCCGAAAGAGTACAAACGGAGAGCGTTGCGACTGAGAGAGTAATGACGAGGAGGGCGTGAGTTTCAGCAAGCGGCTGCAGGGCGTGAGTTTCAGCAAGCGGCTGCAGGACCTTTCTTACTGAAACTCATTGACTCGTCGACTCATTGAGTTTGGAGGAGGAGGGGTTTGTTGTCCAACCAGGCAACCAACCGCAAATCAGGAAGGTGATTAAATTAGGAAGCGATTTTGTCCAGAAGCCGATTAGGTTAGGAATCTAATCATAATTTTAATTTCTTTTGTGTAATCATGTGAATCGAGGAAGTTGGGGTCCCATGAAATTTTTTGAAATCTTCATATGCATTGTGTTTTCTTACACTAATATGTGTTTGGGTAATCGAGTATCTATATTTATATTACCTGATATACCTCAAATAAAACTTTCAATAATTGGGGAATACCGGCAATCCTAGTTGAACTGAAAGACTGCTCTATGGGTTAAAACCCCAACAGTAGAGCGCCGCCGCCGTCCACAGCGCCGCCACCATGGCAAGCCCTCCAGCAATGCACCGTTGCCGTATCATTGCAGCTTCCCCCAAGAGCTGTGTCACCATCGGCCGTCGTCCAGCTCCCGATCTGCGCAACAGTGGCCACGGGAAAAGCACCGCCACCGTCAGCCGGCCAGCCCTTCTTATGCCACGACAGGGTCGATTCGGCAACATCAGCCGGCCAAGACTTTGACCGTAAAAGGAAGCTAACTTCAGTGCCGAACAACGCCATACGACCATCGTTGGTAACAGATTGCGAGCGCCATTACACCACCCTCCAGTCAAGATCTGTGCCGCCACAGCCCCAAGAGAATGGCTGCCACTCCCAATCGTGCCGTCCACCACGGTCAGCGGCAACAACTCGACACCGGTCAAACACTCCAGTCATCACCGTGACTATCGGCAGCGCTATTAGCGTCATCGCCACCATCACCGTCATCGCGACACTGTCTCACAGCTACCAGCTACCAGATCTCTGCCACCGCGGCCATGGGAAAAGCATCGTCGCTTCATACCCGGAGGAGACCAACGACCGCCACGAGTTTACTTCAGGTCGGCCGCTAACAAGCAACCACTATCGCCAACTGCAACTCCGGCGACACACACCGTCCTAATTACACCACACCGCCGGCGGCAAAAGAAAAAAATCAAAGTAGGAAGAAGAACACTGCGAAGTAACTGATGCCACCAGTGCAGCAGCGCCAACTTCAGCCCCCGCGTCAAGATGTCACCATCGCGACGGGCGACAATGCCCATCGGCCCTCGTCATGACCACGATGAGTGAAAGCTCTAATCGGCACCATCGCCGTTTCACCGCTACCTGCAGAAGATCTACCTCACCGTTGTCTACCACAATCGGTGGTTATCCGCCACAAAACCACCACCATCTCCACGAAGCTGCCGGAGCAGCGTCACAAGAAAAAAATCTGCGCGGTCCATCGCGACCTTCCCCGACGTCGCGCCGCCCATCACTAGCAAACACCCAGAACTCAACAAATAATGTCAACACAGGGGTTCCTTCCGTCATGAAAAGCCCCGTCGAAACAAATCAACGCCGCCAGTCGCACAACCATCACCGCCGTGAAACTACTGTCTCAATTCGCAACTGCAACGGCCAAAAAAAAAGAAGAGAGAAAGAGAACAGAACACGGCGCCACCTCGCCGCCGTCAGATCTGCTCCGCCCCATCAACGGCGGCGCACCTCGCCAACAAGCTCTCCGACATCGCACCCCGATGTCACGTCGGCCAAGTCAAATGACCTCAGGGCCGACAGCCACTCCGTCAGCAATCGCACGACCGACGGGGCAAAATCGGTCAACGCCCCGTCAATCATGCACCGACCACTACAAACCGTAGTCATCAGCAACTGCACACCATCGTCTTCAAGCGACGAGCTGTCGCCATCAAGCTTCAAGTTTGTGCCACCGTAGACCGCCGCCGAAAGAACCGCTTTTCCTGATCTGCGCCATCCAGAACCGTAAAGAGATCGATGCCATCATAACTGAGCAGCAGAATACCAAACGCCATGCTCTCGGGGTGCAAACAGAGACCGGCCACACCGCCTTTGCCGCCTCCAGTCAAGAATTGCAAAAATCGCGGCACCTCGCCGGCCGCGAAGTCAACAGTGCTCGTGAAAGAGACGGCACCGCTCAGTCAACATCGGCGCCGGTTAAGACTTCGACGCCGGGGGAAGCAGCACCGCCCAACCGTCACCGTCTCCCAACCTTGGCGCCGCCTCACTGCAGCGCCTCCGGCCACCTCGTCGTCCAATTCAGATCCAACCGTCGGCCATGTCGCTGTCTAATCCAATTAACAGCCGCCGACAGGGACCCTTTCATCCTTGCACCAGAGACGAAGCCGCCGCCGACTACGGCACCCTTCACCGGCGCAGCATCCTCACGCTAGTGGCTGCTCTTCTGTCAATGAAAGAAAGGGGGGGCAGACAACCACAAAGAGGTCTATTCTTTCTTTTGAAATTTTGACATTAACCCCCATAAAAACTGCATGTTTACATCTAGACCCAAAAGGTCTCGCTTATTTACCTTAGGTCACATACTTTTAAAAGTATTAAGTTTTTAATAGTAAAAAAGGCCTATTTATGCTTTAAACCCCCAGGGTCTTATTTATTTGACATATGCCACAAATCCTTCAAGCGTTAAGCTTTTTGTAACACGTATTTGAATAAAAGACCTACACGGTCTCATGAATTCGCGTATGCTACGCATTCTTTAAAGCATGCACACATGTTGTATTTTCTAGCACGTCGTTAAAATTTAAACGATTACAATTCTAGGCACTAGCAAGCCTTCTAAGGACTGCTTCTCCTATGTGCTCGTATATTACCTAGACCTATGTTTAATTTGGGTCTAGCATTATCTACTTGCGCCAATTGACGCAAACACATCACAAGTCGAGGGCATCCAACTGCTATAACATATTAAGCTCAGCTGCGACACGCAGTGCAGCACACCTCTGTCGGCTAACTGACAAAGCCCTAATGGGGCCTCAATGTTTAAACACCGTTCTTAATTCTGTGTTAAAATTATATTTGCATTTTTATATGCTTTATTGCTTCAAAGGTTATTCTCTCAGTTATGTACTTTTATTTCTTGCAAGGTTTTGATGCATAAACCACTCCATAAGCAAGGAACAAATTCACAGCACCCGGCAACTTAAGGGTTTTTTGCAGCAGTATCCTGCCGCCGAGCTCGGAATTATATATCCGGTCATACAGTGACCGACTATCAACGGTCAAACATTCACACCAACGCATGCTACCAATGCAACTGGTGAATCAGAGCACTTTGCGCTCCATCTGCCCCCAAGGGCACCTATGGTGAGAACTCTAAGTTCTGTCCAGCCCCCCAGGGCATTTACATGAGCTACACGCTTCATACTCCCTCAAGGGCACGTACGAGAATTCTAAATTTCGTGCTCCATTAGCCCTCAAAGGCGCTTATCTGAACTCTACGTTCCACTAGCTCTCTAGGGCGGTCCCTCAAGGGACGAACACCCTCAAGGGTGACAGGATAGAGCTCAAGTTCTATCCGAACGGTTTAGCTATAGTTCTAACCCGTGAAACGGCAAAACCAAGTGGGAGTTCGTCACCCTACCCCGTTTTGTTAATTCGAAACCTGGCCGAGCATGAGTGCGAGGCTACTTTGCCAGCCCTTAGCTGACGATAAGGGTTCGCGTCAAAGTAAAACGCAAGCATGATGTGGTCAGCTCAAACTAAAGAACACACACTTGCACAAAACAAACACCCTCCACAGGAGAGGTGACCCCTCAAGGGGACATTCAAACACTTAGCACATGCAACAACTTGCATGCACAGCTATGTGTCCTCTCTCTAGAGAGGCTAACGTGGGGCACAACCTCTAATGGATCCCGAGATCCCATGATTCATCTTCCCAAAGATGATTCCAAGTAGCCTACTTAGGCGACATTCGAAAGACCTAGCTCTCAAGAGCTAGAGTTCTAGCATCCTACTCGGGCAAAGTTCCAAGGCTTAAGCTCCCAAGAGCTTCGGTCCGAGCACATGGAGTAGAGAAATATTATTACCCCTACAAGCGGATGGAGAATCCCTTACAAATCTGACGTGTGTCTCAAGACACCAGGTATAAACTTCCTCAGCCAAACATTTTGGCTAAGGAAGTGGGGGGCATATGATATACCTCAAATAAAACTCCCAATAATTGGGGAATACTGGCAATCCTAGTTGAACTGGAAGACTGATAGTTATCTTATCAGAGATCAGGACGTGATCCTCAAGGATCCTAATGCGATCCTAACACATCTAGCCTACGGCCCAGTCTTACTAAGGCTCTTCTTCCTACCGCTATATAAAGGGGTCTACCCCCCCAGGTATAGGACAACTACACACATTCATGCTTTTTCAGAGTCATTATCATGTAACTGCGCTCTGACTTAAGTATCGGAGAGTTCTCCGCCGGGAACCCTACCCGGCGGTCACTCGTTTTCTGTCTTGCAGGTCATCGGTCCAGGCTCGGGTTCCGCAACATACGCGGGACATATTTTTAGCAGCAACATTACCTATAAAAGTATGAATCATGTAAATTATTTTATTCCGTTAGTATGAATCATGTAAATCATTTTTTTCGGTTAGTTATTCCAGTGATAGCTCTACCCTTTCTTAATTAATTTTTTTTATAATACGTTTAATGAACATTAAGTCATAAATTTAATCTAAACCTACATTTACACATTGAAAAACAAAATGTATGGTTATAAAAAATATATTTGTGTGTGTACATCTATACGATTATGTTATCTGTTAATTACGTCAATTACATTATTACCCTTACTCTCTTTTAAATTTTGATAAAATTAAAAGAAGATTGGGTAATGAATCTATTTAATACATTAAAAAATGAAAAGTGTGATAACAAAGAAAAATTGAATAAAGAAATTTCTTTATTATTCTCTTTTTAATTTGGTTACAATGAAATAAACATTAGATATTGAACCGGTTAATGAGAACTGTAATTTTTTTCTTGCATTTTTAGGTTAGCAAACAATTAACCGATTGAAAAACTGAAAAATAAAAACAAAATAAAGATACTGAAATACGTGAAAAATCAATTACGAAACAAAAAATTGTTGAAAAAACAAAAAAAAAAGTTAAATATGCATTAAAAATTAAGGTTAAAATTTGGTGTCAATGTAAACTGAAAATATATTCGGTTATTACAGTTGAAGACCGGGTGTTTTACATTTCTTATTGATGAAATGCAAAGCACTTAGTCTTGAAATTACAAATCTTAATCATAAACTAATTTAACTAATTACAAAAACAAAGACGTAGATTTTTTTTTTTAAATTTCTCTATTTGCTTTTATTTTCAATAGTGCCGTCAAACATTTCTTCAATCTAAAAGCCTACAAAGAATATTTTCAAACATTGAACTGATTATAATTGCGAACATCGAGTATACATTTTTTCTAAAACAAGTTACAAAAAAAATAAGAATATAATTGAATTATATTATTTTAATCCCAAGAAAGATAATAACATCACCTCAAATATTAATCTTGAATATATCCGCGTGCTCTATACTAGTTAGCATGAAAGTGCCTCCTTACTGGTCCAGTTTAAAAGATATGAAAGAACTTTTCCACGAAAACTACTTTTTTAAATGGCAATATATGTATAATGCCCTATGTGGCAACTTAATTATCTTAAATTTTCATTCTAGATGTTTTTCAAAATTTTATCCTTTTCTTGTCCTTACTTTCCAGAATGTAATGACTTATTTACCGTTTGTTTTAAACGCAATTACACGATTACCTATTAGTTTTATTCATCGCGTCCTGATTGCCCTCAGTTTAGCAACCTCAAACATGGCAACCTGTATGTTTACTCCGCTTTCTTTCAAGATCATGCTAGTCATTTTTTGAGATATCCCTCGGGATGTGATGCATCTCTTTCCCTTTTTTCATTTGTTACCAAGATTGATGATTTGGGTGTTGCTTTTAGGTTGGTAATGGTTTTCACTAGTTACTGATTTCCTAGCAAAACAAAATGGTTTTTCATCTTTTGACCATATTAAGGTCTTGTGTACTCCTTCCTCCTCTGTTTCTCTTTGATCAAACTCATTATCGTTCTTTAATTTGTCTCCTCCCTAACATTCGTTGTCACAGTAAGATGGTGGTGTCACGATATATCTTCCACTGGGCTTTGATTTGAGCACTCAGCCGCCACTAAATGATGATCGAGCTTGGTTGTTGGACTGTGGGTAACTACACCTCAACAAAATGGGTCTTTATCCGTCGCTAAAGACCCCAATTCCATAACTAAAGACTTTCAGAGACAGAATTTTTGTCGGTAAAACTCCATTAGTAATAACCCCGTCACTAAAAGACTAGCACAGAATTTTGTGATATGTTGGCAAGAATCTCACTTTTACTAACTGAATTAATTACTTTTAGCAAGAGAGAGTGTTTCGTCACTAAATGTATTTTTAGTATTTTTCGTAAATTTTGTGATTTTTGCAAGAAAAATTAAAAAAGATTTTTAATGACAGAATTTTTGTTGCTAAAAGTTCGTCGATAAAGACCTTTAGTCTGTCGCTAAAAAGTTCATGCCTAAATGAAGGAGGAGTTCTAGTGACAGATTGGCGGCATTTTCGCCAATATGTTTACAGGTTTTTGAATGACGGAATTTCGTCGCTAAAAGTCTATCAGTGAAAATAAAAATTTTTGTTTTTGTTTTTTATTAATTTTTTAAATACTTAAACCTGTTTCTTGTAATTCAATTCAGACTTGTAATTTTAACATAAAAGAAAAAAATAAACATATTTTAGGTTCTCAATTTCTCCATGAGATAACTCATGGTATATCATAGATACGGCATTTTGACAAACATTTGTATAGCATAATAACGTACAACATTGTTCTAAAATTTCACAAAAGAATTTAAATAATTCAATGCATGCAGACACACGGCTAATTGTGCCAAATTAAGAGCGAAGAAACGTACCATCCTTGCTTAAGCCTAACATAGCCGGTGAATGTGGAATAACAATATCACTAGAAGTCAACAGTAGATATCCATCTGTACATCTATATACTTAATGTTACCATAAGATTACGTTGAGATATCAATGCGAAGTACTAGACACTTCTATCAATATGATAGTCACATTTTTACAATAGTGTTCTCTTAAACAATTAGACAAAAACTATCTATACTTCCTCACTGATTTAGAATATAATAGTCTAGAGTGTTTCCTCTTTCGCAATTACATTTTCAGTAAAAAAATTATTAAAAGAGTTTTAAATTTTATTTCTTACATCGACTCTAAGATCAAAATGTAGGTCCCACCCATAGGGCTTGTTCAAATTATGATGGTTTTGATTCTGGTTTGTCCGATTAGATACGTAGGCCATTTGACCCCTGTTGTAGAATTCCCATCCTTAGGGTCCAATCGAAATACGTTAGTTTTTATTCTAGTTTGTCTGATAAGATATGTAGGCCATTTTGACCCCTGCTCTGGAATTCAAAAGCAATAATACAAAACTAGTGTTAAGAATTGTTTTATTGCATATTTATGTTTAAAAAGTCAAAAATCAATAAAAATAAAGTAGAGACCGAAAGATACGACTGGTGTCTAACACCTTCTCATCGTATAACCTAGTCCTCAAACCTATGTTTTTGTTTTTGATAGATTTCTAGTCATTTTGGACATTTTAGAGTCAATTTTAAGGTTTTTCTTATTTTTATTTTGTTTAATAAAATAAGATGGCGACTCCCCTAATTGTTAGACAGATTTCAAGGATCCAAGAAATTTTTTTTGAAGGCAGTTCGCTACAATAGCGACTCTAGTAGGGACTGAAAAACTAAGAGAATTAGACTTGAAAATTTTGTATTACTTTTTAGCCTTGTCTGCTTTCTTTGTGTTATATAACATGTACGTACAATGTGCTATAACTATGGTAATTGTGCTCTTATTTTGTGCCTCACACACGAGCCCGACTAACCAAACTCACCCACTCGAGGGAGGCGGTTGAAACCCCCAAGCTTCCTAGCTATCGGAACGAATTTAACTGTACCCTCAGCTCCAAGGCCTAGTACTAAAAGGACCTCCTGGTTTCTTGGTATATCAAAATGACTTGTGTACATGTACATGTGATCACCCATTATTAACTACATTAGTTATGGCTCAGAGGTATATAGTACATGTTAAGTCGATGGAGTGACCTTATACGAGCGTTGAGAGGGAAACCACACACTCAGACCATTCAGTACTCTACCTTTTTTTTCTCCTGGGAGAATGCCTGTTTTGGCCTATGGCATATTGGCAGGGAAGCCAACCAATATTCTATAAGCTAGGTGGTAATCTCGCAAAAAAAGGAAGGCTTTGACTAGCCAGCCGATTTGTCGATCTAGTAACCGAATGGATAATCATTAAATGTTATAGCTAGTTAAAATTTGAACTGGTTGGTTTATACCCTAGCTAGACCCTTCTAACCACTAACAACCAGCCGGTTAACCCCGAAGGTCACCGAACTGTTAGTCAGAACACTGACCTTTTCAAAAAAAATTTAAATCCAAAACTTTTAACTCACTAACCAATTGGCCGATTAATCAATTAACCAGATTAACGGACGATTAGTCAGAACCATAAACTTTCAAGAGTTTTTCATATCCCCGGACTTCCAACCACTGACCAACCGGTCGGTTAACCCACGAGGTTAGCGGATAGTTAGTCAAAACCCTAACCTTTCCGAAATTTTTTAGAAATCCAAAATCAACCCATTGACCAACCGGTCAGTTTACCCAACAAGTTACTACGTGGTTAGTCAGAACCCTGACCTTCCCAGAATTTCTCGAAATTCCAAAGCTCCAACCCACTAACCAATCGGCCGGTTAACCCACAAGATTACCAGACGGTTAGTCAGCACCCCAAACTTCCCCAAAATGTTTCAAAGATGACCCTACTGAGCATCTGACCGGTTAACCAATAAGCTTAACCGGTCGGTTAGTCAGTACCCCACTTTTTCAGACATTCTCCTAAGTTCTTATAATTACCCACTGAACAACCAAACAAATAACCCACAATGTTAACTGGCCAGTTAATCAGTGTCTAATTACTATACGGGTATAAATAGGCCGATTAAATGTTTTATATAATGGCGTGCTTATGTGTGTCCTCTAATTGTGTGGTCCTCTCTAGGCTATAGTTTCCTAGCTTAAGTTAATTTTTTTTTCAGTTCCCGTTAATCTTTGGGGTAAAAAGAAAAAAGAAAAAAAAAGGTTCTATTTTTTCTTCAATTCCAGTTAATCTTTGGAGTATAGAAACTTCTTTTTGAAAGAGTTCAAAATATTTTTCTTTTTTCTCTTATAAGGTAAAAAGTTCAATGACCATTACTTAGCAACAAAAAGAAGGGGGAAGAATGATGATAATAATAATAATAATAATAATAATAATAATAATAATAATAATAATAATAATAATAATAATAATAATAATAATAAATAAAAGAAAATTTGTAGAACTTTAAAATATTTGTCTTTTAGGTAACGAGCTCTAGCATTGGGTCGACACTCTGACATTAGGACCAATCTACAGAAATCTCTGACATCCCAATGGCTGAAGAATACCCTCGTAACCATAATATAACCTGAATCCTTAGAGATATGTAGAAAGGTTTATAAGAAGGTTTCACTGCCTTGGTCACTCAAAAGGTAACGACGGCTATGGAGTTAGAATTGATCAAAGAGGACCTCGCTGAGTAGAGAAGCTACATCCCTATCATATTCACATCATTGACATAATCTCTCACTCAAATAAAAGAAGCCAACAACAAAGGAACAATAATCAAGGATGGGAAGCCCCAATACACAAGACTGGTTGAAAGAATCCCAACACTCAATCAAGGATATTTCAGACAAAGATAAGGTTAGATCTCAAGAGGTGGTTTTGTGGGAGCCGACTATCACTTGATGAAAGTTCTCGAATCGGCATGCCTCTGTAGCCAAAGTGCTTGAACAGTTACTCAGCAGAGGTATAATTACCAAGTTCCCCCCCCCCAAATACTAAAAGGCCCGTCACACAAGGTCGATGAGAATATCGCCAAGCATCTGGACACCATATAGAGAGGTGTATCACCTTAAAGCACGCTACTCGAGATCTCATTGACAATGGTTTGATCAACTCTCTTATGAGGCCCAATGTGAAAGAAGAAATTATACTTGTACACCAAGCGAGCATGGGTGAGATATTGCTTCAGGCGCTAAATCTTTCTACGTCCGATAAGCAGCGGGACGTATATTTAGCTTAGGAAAGACCTATAGTCAAAGAATTTTCCGGTGCGGAGCTGAGCACGATGCCAAGTCGAAACTTTAGTTTTAGTTCTATCTCAATTGGTTTCCCTAGCACTTCCTATAGTATCATTTGGGATTTGTTTTTCATTATAATGTAGTCATTGTTTCTACTCAATTTGACGCGGTTAATAAAAATAAAAAATAATAAGTTGAAAAAGAAGTAGGATATCCAAAAAAGTTTATGAAGTCCAAAATATTTTGTTTTTGAAGGTAACAAGCTCTGGCATCAGTATGAAGGTCTAGTATTGGGATACGTCCGGAGAACTTAAGTGGATTCCAATGACCTAAGGGTTCCTTCAGCCCATTGACCTAGTCCAAATCCTAGGCGACCTACAAAAGGATTTTCAAGCTAACTTCACTGCCCTAGCAGCTCAACATAACCATATTGCCTCAGATGTAGGATACTCATGAGAAAAGTGCAAAACAAAGAATCCAGAGATGAACTAAAGATCAAGTAGAAAGAAGAGAAGAAAAGGGAAAAGCCCAAACTCAAAACTTTTGAGCAGTATGAACCTATTGTTGAATGAGAGACTATTGTTCTAGAATGGAAGGACAAATTGGTTATGCTTGAGTCACAAATGGCTAAGATGAGAAGGACCGATGACCCAATAAATATCAGTACCATTATCGTGAGCACAGAGGATACTCCTTTCAAAGTTTAACATGTCAAATATGGACAAATTCACTAGGGTGAAGAATTCATGGATCCATGTGAAGATCTATATGTGTGCATTAGCTCCTCATAGAGTTAACCAAAATCAGTTAGTTCAACTTTTTTCTCAAACCTTAACCAGAGCTGCTACTCGATGGTTCCTCACCCTCGATGATTCAAGAGTATAAATATGGGAAGATGTGGTGCAAGAGTTTGTCAATCAGTACCAATACAAGGCAATAATTTAAATATCAATCAAAGAGACTTGGAGACTACAAAGCAGGAGCCTGAGGAGTCAGTCTCAACCTTTATCACACAATGGAGGAATAAAGTTGCTCAGATGGTTAAGTATACCTGTCGGAAGAGAAATAGATTAACATGGTAATAAACAACTTGCTACCAGTATACCGTGAGTATCTTTTTGGACACTATCACCTTTCCTTCAAAAACTAATAGGATTCCTAATACAAATTGAAGATACTCTTAATAAAGGAGCGTACCTTGAGAATTTAAGCCGAGAGGATACCAAGTCAGTTTTAGGAATACAAATGCATTGTTAAAGCTAATTAGTGTAAATAACGCCATAAGTGCGAGGTCTCAATATGTGTATCACGGGAAGCCATTGCCAAGCCACGACGACGGTTCGCCCATTTAAATGTCCCATTGACAAAAGTCGTTGAACAGTTGCTACAAGGAGATTTTATTCCAAGTTGTCACCTATTCCTGCATCTGTTGTTTTACACGAAGGATACGATGCCCAACCTCACTGTACTTATCATCAAATAGTCGGTCATCACACAAAAAAGTGTGTTGCCCTACATCATGCCATCCAATATTTGATTGAAAATGTGAAGTAAACCTTCTGCCAGACCCAATATGGAGACAGAATCCCTGTCGGCACACTAAGTGAGCAAAAGCTAGACATCTCTTTTGGCACTATCTTTCTATGCTCGACTAAGAGGAGGATATTGTTAGCTAAAGTGCAAACAAAAAAGAAAATAGAACTTGAAGTATTTGGACAACTAATCATATTAGGCAATCAAAAAACTTTTGCAAACTGTGCAAGGATATTATCCTCGCCATAGTTTCATCTTTATAGATGTATTTTTTTGTCTTGGGGCATCTTGTGATTCCCCTTTCCTGACAGTCATGGTAGTGTATGTATTTGTTTACTCTGGTTTATTGCATGGTTAGCATCATTTGCATGCTTTTTTTGTCTAGGGGCTCTTTGTTCACAACAGTCGTCTGGTGGTTTATTGTCAACATTGTCTTTCTACATGTTCTGTCTAGTGGCTCCCTGTGATTCCTCTCTCATGATAGTCATGATAGTATCTATGTTTTGCTTATCAAATTCATAGTCTGCTCAGCATTATGCATTTTGTCTAGGGGCTCCCTGCGATTTCATCTTTTAGGAAAATCGTGATAGTGTTTGTATTTTTCCAGTCCATTATATGGTTCATTTTGTCTGCCTCCATCTTGTCTCGGGACACCTTGTGATTTCCTTCTACTGACAGTCAGGTTAGTGTCTGTTTTTGTTCACCCAGTCCATTGTATTTTCAGTTTCATCTACATGCAAATCTTCTAAAGAATCCATGTGATTCCCTTATCCCGACAATCAAGGTCAGTGTCTTTGTCAGATTTGGATCTCCTGCTATAACCCATGGTTACAGCAGGGGTGCTGTACCCATTTCTGTGAGAAAGGGGGAAGAGAGAGGGGATGTACCCATGGTTACTCTCTCTCTCCCCCTCTTTCACAGAAATGGGTACAACACCCCTGCTGTAACCATGGGTTATAGCAGGGGATCCCAATCCGTCTTTGTCTCGCCTAAGTATATTTCATAAGAGTCTACTTCTTGACCTTAGTCTTCAAAAGATTTTTCTAAAAAAAGACAAAAAAATTAATATACATATTTTTGTTATCACATCCTGGCTATGCACATTTGGACCTCTGCTATTTAAACATGGCTATGCACACTTGGACCTCAGCTATCTCAATCTGGCTACACATATTTGGACCCTTGTTATCCCAACTTGGCTGTGCATATTTGGACCCCTGTTAGGCTGTGTGCATTTGGACCACCGAGCCCAAGCACCGTCTCCATGTCATGTGACCCTAGCATGAAAGCCCATTTCCATGACACCGGTTGCCGTTTCCATGCACCTTCACTGCATCACGTGCCCCCATATCTATGACACCTATCACCGTGCCCATGAGCCGTTTCCATGTCACGATCCTCTGCACCACACACAGTCCGTCGCACCGCACTGCTTACGCAGCTGTGCCCCCTGGCATCTGGTCACACTACCACACCCCTGTGTTTGTCCATCCTTTCACCATATAATGTGCACCTTGCCTTCACCATGGAACATTCTTCGACTCACTCTCAGAGTATGCAGCATCCCTCAGGACATGCGACTCCTTCGGGACACTACCTTGGCCCGTCGGGTAAGCGACTCCTTAACACTATCTTGGCACGCTCTGAGTGATCCGGCATAATGACTTACCCGCAGGGATAGGCAAATCCTCCAGGACATTATCTCTGCTAGGAAGCTTTAAATGCTTCAGCATGAAGACTCCCCTTCTATGACGTAGGCGACTCTTCCAGGATACTACCTCGGCCTGTCGGGTAGGCCACTCCTTCGAAAACTACCTTGGCATGCTCTGGGTGCTCCAACACAAGGATCTACTTGCGGGATAGGCTCGCTCTCTAAGACATTATCTTCGTTAGGAAGCTCCAAGTGCTTTGGCATAAAGACTCCCCGTTCTCCAAATAGAAGACTCCTTTGGGATACTACCTCGGCCCGTCGGGTATTCAACTCCTCTACTACATATCCTCGGTGTGTTGGGCAAGCAAATCCTTTCAAATACTAACTAAGCCTGTAGGGTAGGTGACTCATTCAGGACGCTACCTTGGCGCGTTGCGGGTGTTTTGGCATGAGGACTCACGCATGGGGATATGCTCGCTCTCTAAGGCACTATTTTCATCTAGGTGTCTGTGTGATTAGTAATCTACGTGCTCTGGCACTGAGAGCTTTTGATCGGGACCCCTAGAGATTACGACCCCCCAGGTCACTTCAAGACGGGAACATGTCTTCGAAGGGCATCGCCCCTAGTCCTTCTGGCAGTTGAGCGTCTAACCTTCCCTATCGCTGTCAGGTCTACAGAATCTCTCGACGGCCTGTGGGACTCTACAAGGGCTTTGGACTGATGGTTAGATCAAAAGTATCTCCCTAGCCATATTGACACTGTATGGACAAGTCTTTGTAGATAGACAGAGTGATGCTATGCAGGACAGGACGGGTGAATAAGCGATCTGACAGTTTGTGGAGCACCGAATTTTGTAACTCCCCTCTCCCCGTGACGTGTTCCCTATGTCGGTTGATGACATCATCATCTCCACCCCTATAAGTAGGGGACATGAGAATTCATTTGAGGACTTCATATTTTTCAAAACTATTTCACTTTCTCACTCTAGAATTCTAGAGAGAAAAACATACGGGACCCCGACACTGCACCTTGACTTTGGGCCTAAGCATCGTACTTTGACTGTCATCGTGTATTGACCCTGCACAATCACCCTTGTACCACTTCTTAGGCTCTAATTGAGAAGCCCTTAGTCTATGCCCTTGCTCCATTCTTGATTTGTCTCACATCAGAATGCTTGACATCTGACTAGGACTCCATTCCTTATGGCACCTCTATGTCGACTACGAACCTGCTTCCTTGACATCACTTTGGCAACTTTGCCGGGGAAGTGAGCACTGCAGTGTAGCTGTCCCTTATCTATCACCCCAACCAACTTTGCCTTAACAATGCAATGTTGCTAGGACTACCAGCCATAGCCTCAACTAGGCCATCTAAGAGGAGTATCACCTCGAGGAGCAATAGGAGACCAGCCATAACCAACTACAGGCTGTACCTAGCACGGATGCACCCAATGCTACCGTAATCTTTAATGCCACATTTTAGTGCCTCACTCCTACCATCAATGAACTTTAAGACTCCCAATCTTCTCTCATTGTTGCCATCTTAGAAATACTTCACAGTCACCTACCTCTCAAGGCCACAGAGCTCCATAACTTATGTATGTTCCCCACTTTGTGTCATCCCAAGCTCTGGGGTTGGCCATGCTCAGATCCAGTGTTGTGACCACCACTGCCTTAGTCCTCTGGGGTCTTGGCAGTAAGACTCATGGCACCCTCACCCGCAACACCCCGCTTTACCCTTGTTCAGAGTACTTCAAAGACTCGCCACTCAATTGAGATAAAACATAACCCTAATATTACCAGTCGACACCTAAACACAAGCCATGCCCCCGACTTGCTCCAATTGGCCCTTCCTGACTGGCGACTCAAAGTCGCTGCCACTACCCATGTACAAAACATACCCCAAAAAATTGCTCACTACCATCTACCCTTCTCCACCATCATCATCCCCTCAATGCCTCAGGCCATTCTGTCTGGGAGCTCATGTGCCAGGATCATCTCGACCGGGCATAAACCTTCACCTACTTTGTATGTTTAGCATGACCTTGACGTCATCCTCTACTGTCTCGAATAGTCATCCTTACTGCACTCCTCCTTCAAGCTATCCGGCCATGCTCCCTACTCTGACGACCTCGCTACCAAGACCAATCCTATCAAGTATAAGCAACCACCATTTTCCCTGTTCAACGCAAAGAGGGCAATACTCACAAGCACCTCACCCGTTTTGTCGCCTCCCTAGAGCACTATGGGAGGCACTTTGAAGCTCCGGGAACTTTCACATGTCCCTGACTTGCCTCGCCTACTCTTGGCACCACTAGATCCCTGAAGGTCATCCACTCTTGGTCTGACATGGTCTAACTCTTTTCGAATAAGTTTTACTATGAAATGGAGCATGCGACTAGCATTGACATTGCCGAAATCCGTTAGAACCCCAGGGAAGACCTCATTGCGTATGTTACACAATTTTATCATAAGTGTTTGGAGTGCAATGAATTCAGCAATAATGAGACCCTTGTAGCTATTTACATCAAGAACATGAGAGACATGTATAAGGTCTACCTTGAAAATCTACATCTTTGATCTTGGGGACATCTAAAGAAAGCTGCATGACGTATCCATGACTCGGTCGATCTGTTAAGGACCTCGAAGCCTCAAACTCAGATTGCCCTGATCGCGACGGTGGAAGCAGCTAGTGACAACGATAACAGTCGCAAGTGCCAAGCCCAGGGAGGGGATGGGCGTCTTGATAAGAGAATGTAAACGACGTATGTCCAGGAATACCCATGCAACTTGAACACAATCAAAGAGCTTATCAAGTCTTAGATCAACGATAATTCCATAACCATTCCCGATGCCAAATTTGAGCCTTCCCCGAAATATTTAGCCTATCCTAACTATTGTCGTTGTCATCAAACTGTTAATCATGGCCTCAAGTTTACCTTCGCTAATAAGATGCATATGACGAGTTCAAACTCTAAGTGCTTGAGACCTGAATACCACCCACCCAAGCCCTGGCCGGCTTGCCCTTGTCATTTTTCACACTTCTATTTTTTCCTTTAATTTTGCAAGTTTCAACGTACTTACTCCCCATATACGAAGGCATGTTGCATACCTAATTTATGAATGAAAAGCTGTATTTTCTGGCCTTAGACATTTTTTCATGCTATATCGTTTATGCCCAAGTCTACTGACATCACCCTCGAAGCCATCACCTACTCCCTTGGGGGCTTCACCCTTTCCCTATCCCAAGCATGCCCAGGTCACCTACCTTATATTACATAGTGACTTCATAGGTGGTGCACGGGATGGCTCGAGACGCGGTGCTCACTCTCAACTTGATCAGTTAACATCCTCCCAGGCCTCACGACCACTCTCATCGGGCATGCACTCAACATATCTCGCCTGCCCTCCATTACCTCTGTGACAGAGCCTGTCATCAATGCAAACATGCCATCCCAAGTCTCAGCCCTCCTCTCACCCTGCTTATTCACGGTCGCATTACCACCCATACCGTCCCCCTCGACACTCTGGCCAGAGCTCACTTATCTCCTTCTTTCAGGACATATAAACATTTTAAAAAAAAAATTCTCCCCCTCACCTCACCATCCTCCCTCCCTTCTAGGGGAAAAAACAAATTAAAAAAAACACCAGAATGCGAAACCCAACCCACGCATGCACCAACTCAGTTCCTTCACAAATCCAGACTAAAACATACCCAGTTACCGAAACCCGAACGGCAAATAGTGCCATAACTCGACCGGTGACACCCGAAACCCTAATGGCCAACCTTAATTCTTCTTCACTTCGCACCGCCACCTTATTGAGCCTCCAACCCACTTCGGCCTCTCTCTTGAGGTAGTTACCTACGTCGGTGTAGCCCCCTCTCTGGCAATAACCCCCTTCCTCCCTTCCTCATCCCCTACCCCCAGCCAATAGCCCCGCCTCCGCGACCTCTTTTTCTTCTCCTATCTTCCCCATCTTCTTTCTCGCATTCTCCCTAACTTCGACTCCCCCTTTAGCCACCCCCTTGGCCACCACCTCGCGCCCCCTTTGATATCTCTCACCCAAAGTCCTACCTCGGCCACCTATTTGCCTCCCTCATTTGCCCACCCCCTTTGGCAAACCTTTCCAATGTCTACCCCCTCCTCCTCCCCTAAAACACACAAAAACTTCGGCCCACCCCTCGGTTGACCTCCTCTCGACCACCCCTTCTGCCAACCACTTTGGCCGACCTTCTCAAGGCCGATGCACCCATGGCCGACCCCATCCCTTTTCACACCAGCGGTTGACCCCCCCTCCCCTCAACTCTTGGAAGGGTTAGGAGTAGGTGTCAATAATCTCATTTACTCATGTATTTTTTAAGAGTAACAAAATAGTATATGATTCAAGCATGTAAGCTCCCCCTATCAAATTGCCATATGCATACTTCATCCTATTGTATCCTCCCCCTCAATCAATACCAACAATATCCTACAAACACAATTAAATGTTTAACCGAGTCATGCTCATTTTTTGGCATTATCAAAATGAGTGTGTGTAGGAATGGCATTGTAAAGCGTTAAGATGACATAATTTCAACATGAAATTTTCACAAAGCAAATGATGGTAATCAACAATCATTATTTTTGATATAAGTGCAAGAGAACCATACATCGTCATCTAAATCTTGTAGGTATCCAAGATTATAATATAGAGAAGTAAACAATCAAGGATATGACAATTTTCACATTAATTCTCAACAAGCAAGCTATACCATGAGAAATAAGTATGACCATGTAAGCATGCTTCATGACATATAAGTTTAATGTATAGCATAATGTTGAATAAAGCATTAGGTTCTACCATCTTGATGAACTACCAAAGAATTTGATATAATGAGGGATCATTTTGAAGTCTGTTTTCTTTGACAAGCTTTAAGGCTCTCCTCATTTGAAGTAGCATGTCTAATCTTGAAGCACACATTTGCTTGTTCATTCTTCTCATTGTCTCCATCACTTGACTCGAAGTCACTCCATGTTGGAGTATGTTTGGCATTCATTGCTTTTTCCTTCTCTTTGTTCACTTTCTTAGAGAGTTGGTCTTCTTTTAGCTCTTTTTCATCCATCTCTTCTTTCCTTCTTCTTCTTTTTGTATATGGGACAATCCATCTTCATGTGTCCTGGCTTGTGGCATTTGTTGCAAATTTTCTCTTCATTGCTAGCATTTTGTTGTTTTCTTCTACCATTCCTTATAAACCTTAAGAACTTCTTGAAGTTCTTTGCAATCATATCAATATCCTCTTCATCTAATTCTTCTTCATCATCACTTGGCTCATTGAATGAAAATGAAGCTTTAAGAGCAATTGATGTAGGCTTCTTCTTGACATCCTCTTGATCAAAAGATTTAAGTTGCATTTCGTACGTCATTAGTGAACACATCAATTCATCAAGAGGAAAGATGTTAAGATTTTTCAATTCTTGGATGGCAGTGATCTTTGCATCCCAAGCTCTTGGTAAAGACCTAATCACCTTTCTTACGAGATCACCATTAGTGAATTCCTTGCCCAATTGCTTCAAAGGATTTACAATGTTAGTAAAACGAGTATTCATGTCCGTAATGGATTCATTTGGAATAACTCATAATCTCTAAACAATAAGTTCATTTTGAAATCTCTAAGAAGTGAAGTTTCTTCATACGTAACTTGTAGAGTATCCCAAATAATCTTAGCGGATTACACATAATGACGCTATTGAGCTTATTAGTGTTTAAAGAACAAGTAAGACATTTTTTTGCTCTAGCATTCATATAAATCATTTTCTTATCATGATCACTATAATTCAATTTGGATTTAGGCTCGTCAACTACCTTCATCGGAATGAATGGGCCATTCTCAATAATATCCCACATCATAGTCTTGAGACTCTAAGTAGATTTTCATCTTAACTTTCCACACAATATAATTGGTCCCATTAAACAATGGAGGCCTAGTGGTAAAACTAAACCCCCATTCCCCCAACGTAAGTCATGATCGATTAACTCTCTTGACGTTACCCACTATATCAAGAAACGAGGTTCTGATACCACTTGAAACCAATAAAACAACCCTAGAGGGGGGTGAATAGGGTTTTTAAAAATTAAGGGTGAATTTAAACTAAGCACAATCAAGAATCATATTTAAATCAAGTAATACTTCAATGAAGATGCTAACTAAACAATCTTAAACAATTATAGAACAATAAGTAAAGAGATTAAGTTAGAGATACTTGACAAGGAGATTTGAAAATTTGAGAAACAATAAAATATTTCTTGTCCCTTTTCATAGTACTTGGATACAAGTTTATATACAACAAAAAACCTAATATCACTCCTAAATACAAGCTATTCCAACTAATTACAGCCTGACAATTATCCCTATGATCATGGTGATTATGTCCCTATGATTATGGTGATTGTGGTGATTAAGGTTGAGTCAATGATCTGATACAAGACATACATGGAAACAAAAGATCCTCTAATACTCCCCCTCAAGTTAGAGCATGAAGAGTGGAAATGCCCAACTTGCCAAGTAGCTGATGAAATCGATCATGTCCCAGAGCTTTGGTGAAAATGTCTGCCAATTGATCTTGTGAAGAAATTGATTTGGTGGCAATGGTTTGTGACTGAATATGTTGCCGAATAAAATGGCAATCTATCTTGATATGTTTTGTTCGTTCATGGAATACAAGATTAGCTATAATGTGAATAATTGCTCGATTGTCACAAAATAAGGAAACCGGAGTAATACACCATACTTCAAGGTCTTGCAAGAGTTGTTTGAGCCAAATAATTTCATTAGTGGTGGTTGCCATGGCTCTATATTCTGCCTCAGCAGAAGAATGGGAGACCACTGTTTGCTTCTTAGCTCGCCATGAAACTAGCGAAGAACCAAGAAATATGATGTAACTAGTAGTTGACTTGCGTGTCGTGAGGCATCCTGCCCAATCTGCATCACAAAATGCCTGCAAATATAAGGTGTTATTTGAAGGGAGCAAGGTACCCTGACCTGGTGACCCTTTTAAATAATGAAGTACCCTATAAGCAGCATCAAGATGAGGTTGTCGCGGGTCATGCATAAATTAACTAAGAATATGAACAATATAGCTGATATCTGGACGAGTGATATTGAGATACAATAATCGACCCACGAACCGACGATATTCTTTCGGATTTTTGCATATTTCACCAGATTCATTGGAAAGCTTATGTTGCTGTTCCATTGGAAATGAAGTCGGTTTACATCCAGTCAGACCACATTCAGCCAAGATGTCAAGGACATATTTGCGTTGGCTCAAAAATATCCTTGCTGGAGAACGTGCCACCTCGATCCCCAGAAAATACTTAAGCTTCCCAAGATTTTTGATGTGAAATTTTGTATCCAAGTAATTCTTTAGCTTGCAAATACGATCTGAATATGTCCCTGTGATAATAACATCATCGACGTAGACAAGAACAGCAACAAAAGATCATCCATGGTTGAAAGTAAACAAGGAGTAATCAGCAGTGGATTGCCTAAAACCAATAGCAAGAAGAGCAGCAATAAATTTTTGATACCAATTTCTAAATGCCTGGTGAAGACCATAGAGAGATTTCCGTAATCTGCAAACACACTGCTCCCCCCTTTTGGCAAACCCTTGTGGAATCTTCATATACACTTCTTCCTCCAAATCGCCATGTAAGAAAGCGTTATTCACATCTAATTGATGTATTTCCCAATTTTTCACTGAAGCAATTGTCAACAAACAACGGACAGTGACTAATTTTGCAACCGGGGCAAAGGTCTCATGAAAATCAATTCCTTCAATCTGAATGTAACCTTTTGCAACGAGACGAGCCTTGTAACGTTCAATGCTCCCATCTGGTCTATATTTGATTTTGTAGACCCATTTGGAATCTATAGCTCTTTTGTCAGAGGGCAATGATTCCAAAGTCCAAGTTTGATTTTCTTCCAAGCAGCAATTTCCTTTGTCATTGCATCTCTCCAATGTTCATGTTTGACTGCTTGAGAAAAGGATCTCAGCTCATCATTGGATGAGATGGCCGCTAAGAAAGCAGTATGATTAGGAGAAACTTGGAATATGAAATAAAGTGAGACAAAGGATGTACCGTCGAATTGGCCGAAAGAGAGGATGGAGGCGTGTTATTCTCTACAGGAGCAAGGGAGGGAGGCAAGACATACTGATAGCCTAATAGAAAATGTGACACTTGTCGTTGCCTTTTGCTAGGGAGAGTGGCGGCTTGCTGATTCTCAACTGTTGGATCCGATTCATCTGATTCAGAGCACCCAACCTCAATATCTGGCGAAATGGGTTCAGTTGCGATAGATTCCATAACTGGCGCTTCGACAGTATCAGTGCACAAGTCAGTACTCAAAGGAATATTACCAGCAGTTGGTTCTTCGTTGCTTACTTGTCTTGATTCACCCAAACTGGACTTGGTATAAGGATAGATTCCCTCTAGGAATTGAACATCTCTAAGAACATAAATCCTTTTGCTTTCGAGATCGTATATCCTATACCCTTTCTGCCCATTAGGATATCCAACGAAAATTCCTGGTTTAGCACGAGGAGCAAATTTATCACGAGGTTTACTGTTCACATGTCCATAACATAGACAGCCGAAGTTCCTTAATTGCTCATATGTTGGCTTCTTTCCAAGTAAAATTTCATATGTAGTTATGTCCTTTAGAGTTGAAAGTGGCATTCGATTGATTAAATATATAGCAGTAAGAACACATTCTCCCCAAAAGAAAATTGGAAGATTTGCTTAAAATCGCAATGCACGAGCCACTTCCAAAAGATGCCGATGTTTGCGTTCAACTACTCCATTTTGTTGTGGAGTTTCTGTGCAACTAGTTTGATGTTCCATGCCATGATCAGAATAATAGCTCATTAAATCATGATGAGAAAACTCTAAACCATTGTCAGTTCAGATAGCTTTTATGTCCATATGAAATTGTGTATGAACCCAGTTGAAAATTTGCAATAAATATTCCTTAGTTTCTGACTTGTGTTTCATGAGAAAAACCCATGTTGCTCGACTGAAATCATCCACTATAGTCAAGAAGAAATGACATCCAGAGATTGATTTCGTTTTATACAGACCCCATATATCACAATGAATCAAATAAAAAACATGCTGGGTTTTATTCATACTGAGCGGAAAAGATAATCTTGTCTGTTTTGCTTTGTAACAAGCATCACAGAATGAAGTTTTCTTGCAATCAAAACTGACTGACAACTCTGGAATTAAAGAAATGCGATTAACGGGAGATGACCCAACCGCAAGTGCCACATGTTTGCAGAAATCGTGTTCCTTGCCGTTAATGCCTTCCCCCTTTTTATTGGCTCTAATCAGCCTCCTCGAGTGTAAGTCCTGAATCACAAAGAAATTTTGCCAAAATGTCAGCGTACAATTCAGATCACGTGTTAATTTACTAACTGAAATTAAATTGAAACAAAAATCTGGAACTCCAAGGACTTGATCAAGAATCAATCTTTTCCCAAGAGTAATCTGCCCCAAAGCGTGAACATGTACTATTTTTCCATCAGGTATTTGGACAGGTGGTATATTATGCTGTTGTTCAACATTGGATAAGGAATTTACATCATGAGTTATGTGGTTTGTTGCTCTATTGTCAACAATCCACCCATTTTCTGTCTTACCCGAGAAGTTTGATGTAGCCATATTTGAAAATGGGTACCTCCAGGTGCTTCTTGTCTATTTAACAAAGCCATCAATTGTTGTTGTTGAGAAGGTGTTAATCCTGGAATCAACAAATTTTCTCCATCCATCTTTCTTTAAATGCAGCGTTGGAAGAGTTGGTTTGTTTATGATCTGCTCGTGAACTATTCCCTTTTCCAGGTTTGCGCCAATCTGATGGATAACCAATCACCTTGAAGCAATACTCTTGGCTATGGTTTGTTTTCCCATAGTGTAGACAAGGTGGAAATTGGTTGCGTCTTCCACTGCCATTCCCTTTCATCTGCGAATCACTTCTCTTGGTGAGTAAGGCAGTAGCTTCAAGGGTGGGAGTGCGACTTGCTGCAATAGAACGCTGCTTTTCTTCTTGTGCAACAATAGCATAGGCCCTTCCAATATTTGTTAAGGGGTCAATGCTCAGTATTTGAGATCACACTGTTATGTATGCCTCATCAAGTCCCATCAAAAAATCGAAAACCTTTTCTTCTTCTTGCATAATCTGCATTTTTTTCGCTGCACCACAGGTACATCCACATTTGCATATTAGCGTGGGATTCAGACCTTGCAATTCCCCCCAAAAACTCTTCAATTTGCCATAATATGATGCAACTGAAGCCTTTTCTTGTTGCAGAAGAACTATGGCACGTTTCAACTCATAAACTCTTGGAGCTATTCCTTGAGTGAATCACTCTTCTAAATCTTTCCACACTTCTCTTGCTATTTCAGCATGCGTAGCATTCCCTTGAAGTTCTTTTGCAAGTGCATTTGTGAGCCAAGCAAGAACAACAATGTTACACTGGATCCATGCCTGAAAATCAGAAGAGGCATCATCTGGTTTTTCAATCATTCTATCTACAAAGCCAGCTTTGTTTTTGGAATGAAGAGCGTTAAGAAAACTACGTCTCTAAGTGAAATAATTGTCTCCATTTTCACTTAGAGGGTGTGTCACAAAAATCAAGCCAGGATGATCTGATGGATGAAGGTAATAAGGTGATGAAGTATCGATGGTGGTTTTGGCAATCTCCTTCATTCCAGTCCCGGCCATGTTGAAAAAAGAAAATCAGATGTCTCAGAAACCTTGCTCTGATACCATGAAAATTTGAGAAACAGTAAAATGTTTCTTGCCCCTTTTCATAGTACTTGGATACAAGTTTATACACAACAAAAAACCTAATATCACTCCTAAATACAAGCTATTCCAACTAATTACAGCCTGACAATTATCCCTATGATCATGGTGATTATGTCCCTATGATTATGGTGATTGTGGTGATTAAGGTTGAGTCAATGATCTTATACAAGACATACATGGAAACAAAAGATCCTCCAATAAGATTTAAATGGTTCGGCTTGAATTACCCTCAGGCCTACATCCACCTCTTCAAAGAAGTTCCTTGCAAGAGCACTAGAATCCACTAGTAACAATCTTATTCTGGGTCAAGATCAAAACCCTTACAACACTTGGTAATATTCCCACACCAAGCACAAGCCTTGAATCCACAAAGCTCACCCAAGACTTGACAACCCCAAGCCTTGATCACAATCTTTTTTACAAAGATCAAATGTGTACAAAGAAACCCTCTTGAAAGGAAATGAGTACAAATGAAGCTCTAATACAATAGAGAGACGAGAGAATTGATGACTTGAAGAATGCTCACTCTCAATTAAAGAATTTCTCACAAAGATGCTCTCTTAAATGATGTAAAATCATGAAGATGAAGAGAGAAAAATTTAATCTATGAGCCTTGATGTTCATCTAATGAATGGAGGCTTAGAATATGGTTTCCATAGTGTATGATGAAGCCCCAAATCATTTATATAGAGAAGATATGAAATATAGCCGTTATGGGCAAAAAGTGAGCAAAACTGCCAATGCAGTCGACTGTATTAGTCGACTGTATTCCCAATACAGTCGACTGGGTTCCTTCTAAAATAGCCATTGGAGTTTTGTCCTAAAAAATAGCCGTTACAGCTGAATTTTGACCAATACAGTAGACTGGATTCTGATGCAGTCGACTGGATTACCCTACTGCTTATTGGTTGCCTCACGGAACCCCCTTTCCTATTTTGAGCATAACTTTCTCTAGAAAAATTGGATTGAGGTGCCGTTTTTTGCGTTAGAAAGCCAATGAAAAGTTTTATCAAGATATGAAAATATTAACACCAAAATATGTTTTGAGAAAATCTGAGTGAGCTCCAAAGTTCACTCATTTTCAAGAACAACACTTGTGTAAATGGTTATGAACTCACATGCAATGCACAAGGTGTCCTAAGGTCTTTTTAGGTCATAGTCATCATTCCAAGCATCAAACCAAGACTAGTTAAATAATAGTAAAATCAATCATAATTGATGGTAACTTAGCCTATGCATTCTTTGTTGCTCTTTGACATTGGACTTGATGAAGCTTTTATAGCATGTCCACTATAGCTTTAATCTTCTTTGGCTTTAATACATCTATCCAACTTCTCAAATGCGTATTCATGAGTGTGCATGTATATGCCTACTAAGAATACACTAAAAGCACACATTAGAACATAATCAATGTGTAGTTATCATCAAAACAAGATGTAAGCCTAGGTTATCCAATCATAGGGCTAACAATGGGTAATGTTGCAAGGAGTCTGATTCACACAATGAGTAATGCGCCGGTTGGATCTACCGACATTGTTAATGTTCTTGCTGAACAGGCTGGAAAAATTCAGAATCTAAACTTTAACATGACAAACATTCGTAACGAGGTCCGAACCCAAAGACGAGCTGTGTATGACCTCAAAGATTCTTAATCAACAATGAGCCTTTTGAAGCGGATGCAGATAGAGGAGCCACAGTTTACCTACGATTATAATCTTGACGACAAACACCGAGTTACCACAACTTTTTAGGTCGACGGTTGTTCGAGACTTGCTTATAAGCATTTTGGGGATATTGTGACTTTCGACACCACAAACCTTACCAACAAGTACTCGATGCCATTCGCTCCTTTTACAGGCGTCAATCATCATTATCACTCCATCCTATTCGGGTTTGCTTTGTTAAGGGACGAGAGCGAGAGTTCTTTTGTATGGTTGTTTAGGGCATGGCTGGAAGCAATGAACTTCAAAGCCCTCAAAGTTATCATCATCGATCAAGATTTAGCAATGAAGAAGGCTATTGCTTCCGTCTTCCCAGATACTCGTCATAACTTGTGCACTTGGCACATAAGCAACAAATACCATGAACGTCGACATCACTTGTATCCAAAGTATCCAGACTTTATACAGGATTTTGACAAGTGCGTTAACATGTTGTTAACGATTGAAGAATTTAAAGAGAGGTGGGAAAATCTTATTCAGGATTACTCATTGCAAGACAACGAGCGGCTCCAACACTTGTATGAGCTCAAAGAGCAATGGATTGGCATTTACACGAGAAGGTATTTTTCTACGAGCATAAAACGATGGGCAGGAGTGAATCTATGAATGTCACGTTTGATAGTTATGTAGGTACAACTACCAATTTGAAGAGTTTCAAAGGAGAAGGTTGCTTGAGACTTCACTGGAGGTGAACGGTGCAAAAGTCTATATGAAGAAGATGTTCATGCGATACCAAGTAGTGCTGCAAAAATCAGGACGATACAATGTAAACAAGGTGGCAGAAAAGTCTACACGTGAGTACAAGGTTTATTCGCTGATGAACGACCTCATCCCTGAGAAGCCGCGTAGAATCTATACGGTGAACCATGACACGTTGACAGATTCGGTGACATGTGTTTGCAAGAATTTTGAGTTCCATGGCATCTTGTGTAGACATATTCTACTGTTTTCACCCAGAAGAATATCAAGGAAATCCCCGATAAATACGTCCTGCTACGGTGGACGAAGGTTGCAAACAGGTTGCACGGTACCATAGCCTTCGGAGCATCCGTATACTGACTTTGAAGAATCAGAGATGCTGCGGTATAATCATCTGGTGACAATGTTTACTCATTTGTCCATAAAGGGTGCTGCTACAACGGCCGAATATAAACTTCTCCTCGAGATAGTGGAGCAGCAAGAGCCCATCATCAACTAGTTTGAAGTAGCTTGAGTCAGCAATGGGGTTGACATTGAGCCTACACAGGGATCAGAAGATGATGAGCAGGTTGAGGAAGACAACAATGATATCACGGCTTTGGATCCAATTATATTGCAAATGAAAGGTAGCAAGAGATCTACACGGATGAAGAGCTTTATTGAACAAGCAACTCAATCTAAAAAGCTAAGAAGGTGTGCACTGTGCAACCAAATGACTAACCATGACAAGCAGAACAATTACAAGGTACTGGGGATAAGTCCTTGGGGTTTGCAAGACGAGGAAGAAGATGATGCCGAAGACGAGGAAGAATAAGATGTAGTGGACCTTTAGTCTAATTGATTTTTTTGTAATAATATTTTATGAGCCATCAAGTCTGTTGGACTTTTTGTAATAATTTGTAATAATCTTTTATGAGCCAGAAACATCACAATATAACAAAAAAAATTATTTTTCCTTCCGTCCGCCAGACTATGTAGTGGACGGCCTAGCAGGAACTTAGTTACATTTGGTGTTTTAGGCCGTCCCCTAGATTATGTAGCGGACAACCTAACAGAAACATTAGACTTCAACACTTAATTTTTTTTGGTGTTTTAGGCCATCCGCTAGACTATTAGCGGACGGCCTAACAGAAACATTAGACTTCAATACTTAATTGTTTTTGGTGTTTTTAGGACGTCCACTACATTATGTAGCGGACGGCCTAACATAAGCATTAGACTTCAACACTTAGTTTTTTTCTGGTGGTTTAGACCATCCGCTATACTATGTAATGGACAGCCTAACAAAAATATTAGACTTCAACACTTAGTTTTTTTTTTGGTGTTTTAGGCCGTCCGTTAGACTATGTAGCGGACGGCCTAATAGAAACATTAGTCTTCAACACTTAGTTTTTTTTTGTGGTTTAGATCGTCTGCTACACTGTGTAGCGGACGGCCTAAAAAAATATTAGACTTTAACACTTAGTTTTTTGTGTGTGTTTTAGACTGTCCGCTAGACTATATAGCTGACGGTGTACCAGTATACATGTAAGGGCATTACCCTCATTTTCTTTCTCACCATCACCCTGTCTCAATGAGGGCAAAAAAACCACACCATAACATTTTCTTACCACCACCAAACCTGTCTCAACAAGGGCCAAAAATCCATAACACCCAAATAAACCACAACACACAAAAATACATGTCTCAATCGAACTTCGATCAAATGTTTTCAAAATAAAAATGTAATGTCATAAAAATAATTTTTAACAATGTCTTCATGGGCCTCATCTTGAGCCGGATTCTCGTCGTTAGCCGAATGTACAATAAACATAACTGCTCTAGGCCGGCCGCTATGAATTTGCCAAGCTATTTTATATCTAAAGGTTGCTACATCTGCTTCGTTCCAGATGGCCGCCTTAAGGCTCTCATGCCGACAAATGTAGTACATGTACATGGAAACGAAGACGCCAAAGTCCAAATAATTAGCTTGCTTGGGCCTCTTCCTCTTCAATTGAACTTCGAGCTTCGGCTTTCCCGATACTTTTAGTCGACGGAGATCGTGCGAGTTAACAATTACAATAAGCATAAAACAACAATCGCAAGATTACCATAGCATCCAATTGGTATTTGAAAAGATCCTTCATGGGCATCTCTCTGGCATCGTCGTGGAGACTGTCGAGGATTGATATGATAATCTCAGCTGATTCATAGCGAACCAAGTACCAATGGTTGGTATTAGGAAGACGTCTACATCAAGGGCGCTCTCCGAACTATCCCTTCTAAAAAATGCAAGGAGCGAATCACTCTGTTTCCACTGGATCAAGGTTTTCCACTCCCTCTTTTTTTCTTCCAATCTTCCCATTCAGATACGAGCATGCAATGAAAATACACATCCAACAAAAAATACAGGGATACGTATTCCGCCTATCCCCATCCCTTATCCTCAAAATTTTGACGTAGACAGAGATCACATTATCGCCAAACCAAGCCCCCAGAGATAGGGTGGACATTTCATCCCACGAGATATTATAATCCATGCCATTTGTGCAATCCACACAACTTGATGCTTTTCCTCCTCGGGGGGGGGGGGGGGGTGCCAAAGTAACGATTGTGGATTAGGCGGCATTTTTAGGCTGTAGAGGCTTCAATGGATGCCCTTTGGGATAATTAGGGGGTAGACTGGGGGATATTGCCCTCAGGGGGGAGGGGGCAAAAAGGTCCCTCCCACAGGACGAGTGGCAATGGCTCGGAGAGATTAAAGTTTGTGAAGTCGAAGTCTTGTGTGACTTGACTCCGAGAGAGGGGTGTAACCTCTGAGTCCCCAAGCAAAGAGAACGAGGCAACACTAAACTCCATCCAATGAGGCATTCCCATGCCAGATGGTGCCCCCAAGCACCACCCATCCCAGCTACGGAGGGACTACCAAATCCCTAGCTCACCCCTAAAGTCTGTCCTGAGGGATCACCGTATCCCTCGCTCACATGGGGAGGCTGCCACTCCAGATAACCCATTCCCGGGCTGACGCCTGAAGGCTGTCCTGCATAAAGGCACAAAAATCCTCGTAGCCAACAACTAATGCATGAGCGTGTTGGCAAAGTTCCGCTCCCATGGCATCCACCACTTCCTTCCGCTCACTCAGCTTCTTGAAAAAGGTAAGCAAGGCATTAACCTACATCCAAAAAGATAATAAATAACGTCATTAATTCCAATTAAAAGCACTGGCTGGGCAACTTACAAGATCATATGCCCTACGTTCATCGATCTGACCCCTAGGGTGTTATTTCTGCCCTCTTTCAAACCTTATTGAGGCTATTCTCTTCCGCGTGATGCGGTAGTACCACTCGTTGTACTATTCGATACTGATCACGGGGTCAGGCTTCGACATAATGGCTGCCAGCGTGTCCGCCAAGAACTCCAAAGCCCAATTTCATTTGCGCACAATTCTTGTGCATTCATCTTGCCAAACTGTTGGACACCTAGTGGCTTCCTGTTAGCCCTCATATCTAGGGCATCGGCTGGCAACCCCTACAAACAGTCAAAATGGTGCATTGCACAATTTGGTAGTTGTCAATCCGCTATCTCGAAGTGGATCAGTGGTGTGCGTTGTAACCCAAAGAGTATGAAGATGAACGACTCTGCCACCCGTCACTCCAAACGTTTGTACGGTGCCCAATGTATTTTGGCCCTGAGATAGCCAGTCGAACTCCCCCCAATAGAGTATAATGTTGTGATAGAGATTATCTCTCCTCCGGTAGCGGCTCTCCCTCTGACTGTACTTCGAAGCGCACAAGTGAGGCCACACATTATTATCGGTTCTATCTCTACGGTTGGGTGCGCGGGTAGTAATGTGTTCATAAGATCACACTTGAGAACGAAGACAAATTAGGCTCGTATCGTCAAAATTTATTGTGCACCGACTAATAAAAAAATATTGAAAACATAATTACAAAGAGTGATATGATATACTTGCAACAGTGAGAGACATGCACATATAGCTTTGGCGTCGGGCCTCGTTGCCTTGTGCAATGCTTGATACAAGTATGCAAATGTTGCTGCACCCCAGACATACTCCCCAACCTCTTGTAGGTTACTCAACAACGGTAAATATTTGCTGCTGACCGTATTCTTCGACGTCGTTGGGAATAGAATTGCCCCTTTCACTCATAGCAAGAAAGCCTTTGTGTACGTCACAAGCATCTCCTCCGTGTAGTTTTTCCGACAAAACCTTGTAAGTAACTAGCAACCACTTCAACTTTATCCCACCAGTGCTAAATTGGCTTTCGGGTATCGATCTAAAGAAGTCCCTAGCAGCTTTCTTATTTGATACTTTCGATGGAGGAACAATTACCAGCCGTCCTGTCACCGTTAACCCTAAGATGAACCCTACATCTTCTAGGATAATTATCATCTCTCTAAGAGGGAAGTGAAACATACTCCACCTTTCAACAAGGGCACCAATTAAGGTCCAGTAAATTTGTTGAAAGATATTGCCATGCGTAAAAACTCCAAACCCAATTCCACGTAGTAATTTTTTTTCCTGGTATTTGTTCACTTTTCAGGTTTCGAATTGGTCGGATACTTCTGCTGTGTTTAGGGGTGCTCTTTCATACCAATTAATAAATACAATTTAACTAAAGAAAACGGTATATAATATTCGTGAGAATAAGAAAATAAACAAAAAATAAGTATCTTATTTGTCAATTCCAGATAGATGTACTAATATGATTTTCTTGATTGTATAATACGGAGGGATCTTCTGGTCCAGGGTTAAAATCTATTTTTTGCCACTAAAACGACTGAAATTATGGAAAAAAATCAAGTTTGAAAGCTTTTATCAAATGTTAGCACGTGCATAATACATATATAAATACATATGGGATATATATATATATATATATATATATATATATATATATATATTATACCAACGCTAGTACATGCTCGATACATAATTAAAACCATGCATAATACGCAATATTCATCATAAACTCTATATTATATTATAAACAAATAAAAGATTGGTTCCTGAACTTACATGATTAATTAGATGATTAAAGGATTTCTTGAGAAAAAATTGCGTACATTCTTTTGCCAACGCCGCTGGAAAGATTGAGAAGAAGAAAGAATGGAAAAGAGTTTAAAAATTAGGGTTTTTCTATATATATATATATACGCGCGCGCGCGCACACACACACCGTCCGCTACAAGATGTAGCAGACGATTACACCATCCGCTACAAGATGTAGCAGATGATTACACCATCCGCCACATAATGTAACGGATAATGTGGATAAGAACAAATTAATAGTCGTTGAGGGATAAGATGTAAAACTTAGCAGGCAAAAGTCGTCCGCAATACTATGTAGCGGATGACTAAGAAATGACATTTTGGTAAAAGAAACAATATGCTACACTGTGTAGCGGACTGTTTATTTATTTATTTTTTAAATCTTGGTTGTCCATTTACCAGCTCGAGTAATGGATCAGCTCTCATCTCACACACACACACACACACACACACACACACACACACACACATATATATATATATATATATATATATATATATATATGAGATATGAAAGAACTTTTTTTTTTAATTAAACAGGAGAATGATGATATAAATATGAAAATCAAGTTACAAGTGTAGGTAAGTTACTTTCCTGGAGGGATATATCTTCTTAGTTACATGAATAACTAAACTACTTTCTAAAAAGACCAGATAAATTTAAACTAAAACAATACAAATAACATCAATAAACTCCCCACTTTGAAGAATCTAAAAATATTACATTTATATATTTTTTAATACAGACGTTAAATAAAGTAAATTATGGTAGAACTCTATCTATCTATCTAAGTCTAAGGTAAAAAAGAGTAACTAGATCTGCCTAATACTAACTCCTCAGCCCAACGTCCAAGACTTTATGTGATGTGGACAGAAAGTCATAACCGGTCCTTTCAAAATGCAGCACCGCTGCAAATCCGGTGTACTGCACTGCGCCACTTCAGCAAAATCCGGCAAATACCTGAAACAGCACCGTCGAAGCCACAGTTCTTCACTAAGCCAAAAGATCCAATCTCCGCACCCCACTTCCCCGACCATCTTCCTGACCTCTAACTCTTTCCCCATCTCCTCACAAACACAGAAAGATTAAAAGAACAAAACAGAGAAAACAACAACTAACAAATTCCCCCCAACAAACCCGTTCTCCTCGCCCCCCTATACCCCCCGCCCCCTATGCCCCTACCCCCTAGAAGAACAGAAGCAAGAAGGTAAAAACAAGACCAAAATCAAACAAGAACAAAAACGGAGAGAAGAAATCAACAACAAATCAAAACCCAGATCTAGCTACACTTCCACTTGGAATAAAATGAAACTGAAAATTGGAAGAGAGAAATAAAGTAAAATTGGAGGCCATGGAGAGAGAAGTCGAGAGCTTGATCTTGGAATCCATGGTGGCGGGCAGTGACGTCGTCGTATAAGGCCTGGCCTGAGAAACGATCAAGCGAGAGCCACTCCGATGGCAGCAAGTGGTCGGCCGGCTACGGAACTGTTGGTGGCTGGGCTTGAGAGGAAAATATGGTCAGGGGAGGCTAGAAACCGAGAAGGAGAGAGGGGCGGTGAGAGAGAGGGGAGGAAGATCATCTCAACCCCCTCCCCGGCGGCATCAGAGTAGTAGAAGGAGGTTCTTCTAGAGAGAGGTAGTAGAGAGAAGGAGGAGCCTTTTTTGCTCGATTGTTACACACACACACAGATTTGAAAGAACTTGTATTGTGTGATATGCTAACTTGCCACGTCACGGTTCAGAAAATGACGTGGCAGGACGTAGCCCACACAAGCACACCACACCGCAGCTGACACATCACACCTTATCCAATAAACAAAGGTATGGTGCCCAAATTCTCAACCCAAGCCACAACCAAAATGGACGCCAGAGATGAGCGCTGCCGCTGCCACTTCCGCTCTCCTTACCGGCCCCGTCCGTTCCACCACCTCCGATCTCTGCCGTAGAAAGCGGAGGAGGCTCTCCTTCCACCTCCGCCGTTCCTCCTCCGCCTCATTATTCCATCGCCATCGTCCCCTCTCAGTACGAGGTCTTTACAATTACTATCCGCCTTCTCAGTTTGAGTAACTATGTGGCGTAGAGCATTAGATTTATATATGCAGCATTCTAGCAAACAGGTGGTGTGCGACCTTCACCATGTGAAATGTGCCTTAGAAATGGTTGGAATGAGTTTAAATTTGTATTCTATTAAGGCCAGAGTGGGATATACTGAGGATATGATGCATTTCACATATAGATATCACAAAAATCTAGATTATGCGCGTCTGTCAAGTGTTTGAATCATTATACGAACATATCTGCACAGGAAGAAGAAAAAGAATCGTATTAAGTTGTTGCGATTTCCACTTACACGTAGGATTAACGCATGCTGAAGGTCCTACGAAGCCAATACAGCGAGGCACTCTGCAATAGGGCGTATAATCCTCCTGGAGGTTCGTTCACAATAGGCTTCAGCAAAACCTGTGCACGCTACTGGAGTATGGCACCCTCGTTTGCTCTTGCAACGCTGCAAAGGGCCAAAAGGATGCCCTCCTCACCCTCGTGCCCTTGCGATGGGTCATCAATAACATGCTTAGGAGTTGGAAAGTAGTTTTTGGATCAGAATGACAGCAGTTGTCGCTCCTTTTATGAGCCCATCATTCGGATCCCTTGAGGGCTCACTCGTCTAGAATGTTTTCTTAAGTTGGATGGTCACTGATTGGTGGCTGAGAAAGCGCTCACTAGTCTATGGCATTGTCTATTTTAAATGCAGCATTTTACGGATGGGCAAAGGGTGTGCTGGACTGAGGCATCAATGACAGTTTAGTAAGGAAGATGCAATCAGATTGCAGCACACGTAGAATGACATTGATTGGGCGACTTGGAACCCACCTTGGCATGTGTGTCTAGATAGCTGACCTTGGCAAGCACGGAAGCTAGATAGTAAAGATCTCTTACTTGCACCTTTGTAGTATAGGTGCTGTTGGGTCTAGGTAGCACGGACATGGACATCACATCCGACACCAACTTAGACTTTGCAATTTCAAGAAAACCAAATTTTGGGAATGGCAGGACATGGTTTTTATGTTTTATGTTTTCCTTTACTATGTTTCAAGTCAAATTCTCCACCTTGTGCAGCGGCAGCCTTGCTACACTTTGTTATGAATCTCTATAAAGGTTTATGGGTCATCTGCCCTCGCTGAACTTACTACAGTACTTGCATAACTTGATCGATTTCTGAAGTCAAGTAAGAAGCAAATTTCAATCAATTTCCATAGTGAAGAAAGGAGGATACAGCAAGTTGAAGAAGTTGATTGGAACGAAATTACATAAGTTGCTGTGTATCTTCTTAGTTACAAGAGAAAGGGCAGGGAGAGAAATAAAAAAATATGGGAAGAAAGGAGGACCAAAAAAAAAAGAAATAAGGCTCAGAAGCAGCAGTCCATTAAAATGGAGAAGAGAAAGATATGAGAACGAGAAAGAGAAAGAAAGAAGAACAAGATGTAGCCGAGATCCTTCTTCTGCTTCCTCTCCCTCGGTAAGGCAGCACCAAAGCAGCCATTGCGAACGAAGGAAGGGATAAACAATCTGTCAATATTTTTGATTCCTGAAAGGAGCCCCAACTTTTCCTAGCATTTTATCCCTAGGCTGAAGTAAGTTTATAAGTATTATTTCAGCCCAAATCGTGTCCGGCACCCCTTCATGAAGTGTCCAACACATTTTCAAGAAGTGTCCGGCAATTAGAATAATAATAATAATAGTATAATAATTGGTGAGATGTCCGATCACGTGTCTGGAGGTGTCGGTGAGGTTTCGGCGGTATGTGTTGGACACGATACCTCGACCCATAAATATGGATTGAAACCATTAGATAAGTAGTGTTTGCTTGTTAAGATCGTAAGTGTGGATCATATATTGTGCTTAAGGCTTGTTCTATCTAATAAAGTGTCGTAGTGTCCTCTGCAAGCCTAGTGATTATAGGTTAACTATTGTGACGGTGCCCGAATGAATATAGAGTTACTGCTGCTTTATTCCCTTCGTTTTTTTTATCTCTGTAGTAAGTATGTTTTACAGTTTATGAATCCATGAAATACATGTCAACAAAATGATCTATTCAGAGTCCCAAAGTACAAAAGCTAAAAAGATTCACGAAATCTGCTGCTTAATAATTTCGTATAGGCTATCAAATGGCAGGTGATGCAGTGCATAATTTTCTTTCATTGGACTTCTTTACACAAATCATTTTGTGCACATAGCTTTCATTCCTTGTACATTTGCTATCGATTCTTCCTGGCAAGCGTTTAGTTTGGTATCTAGCATCTTTTATCAGCACTACAAATCCAACGAATTACATACATAAGGAATAAAAAAGAACAAACTTTATTTTGTTACTGATGAAGATATTTTCTTCGCTGATTGTAATTGTCTTAATTTTATTTGTTTCATGAGAATCACATTAAACCAATTCATGTATTGCAGTTACCAGTCAATCCAATAGAGTTGAGATGTCCACTGAAAAGACGGAGGCTGACAAAATTGTTGATGGTATGGACTTTGGTGAACTTTGCAATGAGTTTGAATGCATCAGTAGCCCCTCTGTTGAAGCTACAGCAAGGCAGCTTGTACGTGATATCCTAGAGCTTCGGCAAGGCAATAGAGCCCTTGGAAATTTTGCTGTTTCTGTCAAATACAAGGTATACTTGCATCGTTTCACTATTGGACGCGAACATAGGGTCAACCATATAAGCACAGGAAAGGAAACCCAAATCTGGCCCTTCCGAGTTGCTGACTGGCATGGCTAGGCAATTCACTTAGTTGCCTGCGTGGGCCATGCACGTGTATTTTGATATTTAATCTAATCAGATGTACACCTTTTGTTTCCCGTAAGATTTTCTGGGGCATGGCTAAGCTCTGAAAGTAGGAGTGTTATTGAAAACGGTTCCTCAAATTTAGTTTTGTGCAGTTATCAACGTCCAATCCTAGTTTATTCACGTTAAATTTGTTTGATTTAGCTTAATACACAAGCAAATGCAGGATCCAGTTCGGAGCTTTACTGGCCGGGAGAAATACAAGAGACCACTTTGGGCTACTGATGCTCTAGATAAACCCACCGTGGTGAGGACTCTATGGTACACAATTTTTTCTTTCAGGTCGTCGTTCGCCATTTCATTGTGCCATGTTGTCAGTGTCAAACTTAATTATTACATGCGGCATATTGCATCTCTTCCTTCTTCTAATACTCAGTGACTCCCTCTCCCTCCCTCCCTCCCTATTACCTATGCAGTACTAATCACTTTTGGCCAATATATATATGAACTTTGTTAATATACCCGACTTGGGGTACAATAACATCCTATAACTAGGCAAATTTGTGAAAGTTTATAAAGAAGATCTTTTTTGTAATTTTCACTTTCTTTCTTCTTTGCGATGGTACGTTTGTTGGCGATGGTGGTTTGCTGGGTAGAGTCGTTACCTACGGTATTTTCCGGTAGTGGGGCTTTGGCGATTGTGGTTTGCATGGTGGGTATATTAGGAATGGTGGTTTGCCATGGTGGATCTGTAAGCGATGGTGGTTTGCGGGGGTGTGTCTATTGCTGGTGGTGGTAATTTGCCGTTACTCAGGGCGATTGTGGTTGATGGTAGAGGATTGAGGTTGCCGTGGAAGGCTGAGAAGCCGGAATTGAACCAATAAAGAAGAGAAAAAACAAAAGGTTAGCACGACTCTTTGGCTTTCTGGTTGGATTCCTTGCTTCTACAGTGCGCCAGACTATTTGGCGTACGAAGTGGTCTTGTTCTAAATAAATGCAGCCGCCAAATATAGAAAGGAGAGAAAATGGGAATAAGAGTATTATAGGAAAAGTGAAAAGTGCGCCTCCGATGCACTCTTTTTTGGCCTTAAAAAAAACATGTCTTGAATTGTCCACGGATGTTACATGGACTCGGTACAAAGTGTCCGGGTCGGATATGTGTCCAAGTGTTGGATTCGTCTAATTTTTAGAACACAAGATACGGGAACATGACAAATATTCATATTTGGTATTACTTATTAATTATTTCTAGGTAAAATAATGTTTTATGTGACGCACATGGTTTTAGTTGAGAACTTGTTTTGTCTCAAAGTCAAAGAAATCAAAAGAAACACTATAAGATAGTGTTCATAGTAGCATATCCTATGAGATGTGTCGAAAACATCCCATATACATGTCCAAGTGTTGAGTGTCCGACACAGGTACTTCATGCATTCAGAAGAGTCCATATAACATAGCTGTCCACGTGGCAGGTTGGATATATATGTATGTCTATACATGTATATAGAATTTCTTTACCAGCTGTGATCTAGCTGTCCTCTGAACATCACGGGTCAGATCTCTCTTTCATTTTTAGAAACTCGTCGTTCTGCCCTTTGCACTGGTAGGCTCTTGGTTTACCAAAATGCCTTTATCCATCCCTTTCATGCAACCAGAAAAGAGAAAAAGGTTTCCTTGTAAACCGCTTGTTGTAGGGGCGCTCTGCAAGGGACTTAGTTTTTTTTAACCTCTCTCCTCTTCCTCTCCCCCAATCCTTTGTCCCTATCCCACCACCACTTCAACCCTCCCCCCTCCTGCCACCACCACCTTCACCTTCTCCTCATCCTAATGCCCACCTTTTCACTACACTACTGCAACTAACCACCACATGACACTACACTGCCACACCCACATACCCTACTATATCCACATGTAGACACAATTACAGAGACACCCCCACCCACAACCCCCCACCCACACAGATACATTGTTGCATGCGTGCGTGCGCGCGCAAACATACACATACACAGACACATCCACACACACACTGTCATACGGACAGAACACATCCAAAGACAAGCGTACACGGACTCACAGATACACACACTCACACCCAAGGTGGGGGACCGGTGTGTGCGTGTGATTGTGCTATTGTGTACACGTGTCTTTGGATGTGTTAAGCGTGTGTAACGGTGTTTGTGTGGATGTGTCTGCGTGTGCCTGTATGCATATATACGACTAGTTGTGTGTGTGTATCTGTGCGTGCTGTGGTTCATTGGGGTGTGTGGGGTGGGCGGAGTGGTGCAATGGTGGTTGTGGGTCGAAGGATGGGGAGGGGAGGTAGGCTGGGTTGTGAGGGCAGTGGGATAAGGGGTTGCAAGAGGGAGGAAGATGAGGGAGAACAAAAAGTATTTAAGTCCAAGCAAACCGCCAGCTGCAGGGGTAGTTTGCGTCGGCCTTTTTTTAAGGGATAATTACATCAATATCCCTAAGGTTAGGGTGATATTATAGGGTGTCCATTAGTTTGGACAAATTACACTTATATCCGTTGACCAACCGGAATTTTAAAAACCCTAACGTTTTAGAAAAATGACTTTATTGGCCTTACGTTATAAGGTTATATTTTTCAAATGCCATTACTCCATCTCTTCTCTTCTTTCTTTCCTTTTGGAGAACCCACCACTGCAGTTCCACCATGACCACCCCTAGCCACCACACGTCAACCTCCATCTCCCATCCTAACCAATACCTCACCACTAATGCACAAAAACACACCAAAAGATAACACCAGCTAATTTCACTAAAAATACACTATTTGACACAACAAAGCACAAAACAGACAACACCATCAAATTCACATAATAATCCTGATAATAAACAACACCATCAATCTAGAAAATTTATCCTCCGCCAATTCGCCTTGCAAACCTGCCACAAATCTCGCCCTTTGAGGGTTTGGCCAACGCATTCCATAATCGAACACGCCAGCATCGGTGATTGCCTCGCCGCCACTACCACCTTGCGGGGTGGAAGCACCTTCGCCTCGCCCTCTGCTACCCGATTGCCATCGGATCTCCTCCGTCGCACCGCCTCTGACACGAACGAGATGTTCACCAGCGCAGACAAGTGAAGTTATGCAGTTCTAGTGGCGGCTCAGTCGGAATTGCCTTAAACGACATCTGTTGCCACGCCGACGGCGATTGGGAAGTAGTCGGTGTCACGCACCCGACTGGTTATGGCATTTACTGTAGGAATCACACAGAGATCTGTCACACACCAGTGGCAACGGGATGGGAAGGAGGGTGGGGGCAACGAGGGGGGGTGTGAGGGGAAGGGTGGGGGCAGCAGCGGCGGGGTAGGGGAAGTTGGAAAGAGAGAGAGAAGGGTTTCGATAAGGAACAAAACATTAATTTGAAAAACAAAAGGGCTTAAATCTGTAATTTCGAAAAAAGGGCTTAATTGCTATTAGAGACACCCTAATTTAGAAATTAGGGTTAAAACTTTAATTTGGAGAGAGAGAATTAGGTTTGAAATCTTAATTTTGGAATTAGGTATGAAACCCTAATTTTTTAAATTAGGGTTATTAATCCTTATAAAAAAAATTAGGTTTTTTAATCTTTATACAGGGTATATGTAGTATAAGGGTAGTATTGGCATTTAAAAAATATGCATGGATGACATCAGCCAAAAAGTACATTTTTTTAACTGACCTGGGATGGATGGACACGGCTAATACATTTTCAAAGTTTTTGTTCACGGTAAGTTACATTTTTTGAAACTTAGAATCTTTACCCTAACCTAAGGGACATTGTTGTAATTATCATTTTTTATTATCTCTTTTGCACTAAAGGAAGGGCAGGTGCATTTTGGAAATATTAAGAACATGGGCAGCCCACTATTACAAGGGGCAGACTGGCGTGTTTTTGAAGAAAAAGAGTGAGATTTAGGCTGTCCGCCATCGGCTAGAAAAAAATGTTTTTTTCTAGTGCTATATGGGGATCGGCCCCTTGTATATGTGTGCGTATATTTATACATATGTATATGTGTACAACACATATGGGAGTTGATCCACTTCCATTGCTGGCACTTAGTTGCCAGGGCACTGTCCATCCACCGCGGATGAACAATCAAGATCTTTTTTTTTGTCGGCAATTTTAAGTCTCCACCCATAATGGGTCGGACGGGGACAGTATTTCCCCTGCCCGCTTTCTCTTTCTTTTTTCTTGCTTTATTTGGCCATCTCTCTTCTTTCATCTTTCTATCTCCAATCATCTCTTCACTGCCCAATCATCTCTTTGCCGCATCACACCGTTATTGTCACCACCCACTACCATCGTCGTCGTCTTTCCCTCGACTCCTTCACCAACCATCAGTAGGGCCTACTCCTTCAAGACTACAGAGTTTGACCCTTGGTCTAGGTTGTGGTTTTGAAAAGATTATAATGTTTTGGTTTCAGATTTATAATTTTTGTTTTAATCAATATCTGATTTCAAGATTTGATTTTCTACTCATTTGACTGGAGTTGTAAGTGGAAGGTGATGTTTGCGTGGTTGGTTGGGGATCAATCTAAGAGATCCTTCTCTAAATTGTGTTCATTAGTTCGATTGGTACCAAATCAAAATCATCATACACTATATGAAGAAGAGAGTAAGGGAAATGGTTATCCCCTTATATTCTTCTCCTCAATGTGTGGCAGGGGCTTGTATCAATGAAAAGGATAAGCCTAGAAGATGGTAAAAGAAGGAGTGACCGAAATGGTTTTAATAAAAATAAAGTAGCCATAGGAATGTGACTGTGGAGAATGAAAAGAGTGAGGCGTGATAGAAGATGGTGCTGAAGACACAGTTTTAACACATAACAGAGAACATAGAACAACCTTCCGTCCACTATGGTCCGAACGGTGACGCTTACCTTTTTATTTGAAGGGGTAATTTTGTTAGAAGAGTTTTCGACCCATTATGAGGTGGACAAACTTAAGAAAATGCGGAAAAAAAATATCCGAACTGTGTACGGATCGCTTGCAGACCGCCGTATCCACAATGGCAACTTGCAAGCAGTAGCTGTTGATCAGCTCCCTATATCTATATGTGTGTATATATGTATTTTATTGGAAAGAAGAAATTCAAAAACAATCATAATATGAGTAACTTACCGAAGTGGAGAGTATCTAAAACACAAGGACTTATGCTAAGAATAATGGGTTTCGGAGTATTCACATTTCTTGTTTGACTCATCACGAGGAATGTCTAGTTCAACGGTGGAGGGACGAGACAAATGCATCTCACTTACACTTTGGTGAAATGACTTAACACTAAAAAATGTTGGGTTCATTCTTGGACTGCCATGCCATGTGAAACCATTACTCCGAGTACCATAATGTATTGGTTGGGGGATTAGCACGAAAAGATTTTCCAAATATTACTAAGGAGGCGATAACATTTAGTGACATCAAATTAGCTTGGTTAAGGAGTGTATTTTTTAACTAAAGAAACCATATAGTCGTGAGGCTCTCGGTATGTGTTATAGAGGTTATTTGTTATATTTGAAGGATATCGTGTTCCCTACGCACCGGAAATATAGTACACGTGAAATATCTTAGTTTGTTGGATGATTTTGATGAAGTCGGGAGTTACTTATGGGGTTCATCACTATAGTCTCTTTAGTTCATAAAATTGGTTTTTTGATGCCATTGGATGTCTCTAGGAATATCTAAAAAAATGTCGTCATAGTCGTGCTCCCGACGCATTTGGTTTACTCGAAATAAATGTGTTTCTGATAGCATGAGAGTCCAAGACTGAACCCAACATCTTCAAGTGTTGTCATTTACCAAATTGCAAGTTCAATGTGTTTGTTTTCCTCTAGGTAGCACGGACACGGACACGGCTTCGGACACGGACACCGACGGGGACACCGGACACTGCAATTTTAAAAAAATCGGATTTTGGACACCGCAGGACACCGCTATTTTTTTAATATTTTTATTATATATATATATTTAATAAGTATCAAATACATTCCATAATCTAAAATAACAAATAATAATGAAAAACTACCAAAACAAGGAATTTAAATACAAGTCATACTTAAACGTTAAATCCAACATAGTGCATGGTATATAACATAAGAAATTAAGTCTTACAAAGTCATACGACTAGGAAACAAAGGAAATAACTGAAATAACTAAATAAGTAATAAGTCGATCAAGTGCTCAATAGCTAAATAAGTAATAAGTCGACCAAGTCCTCCAATCTTTTGAAAGGTTTGATCCCAGCACCGCTTATAGCTAGCAAATGTGCCCTCACCCTTGTATATGACCCTTTCTTCTGGACTTTGCAAAAAGTGCACTGCCAAGGCAAGTTTCCTCCCCTTTGTACGGACTTTCTTGTCCTTACTATGAATTTCCACAACGGTTTTAAAGGGTCGTTCAGAGTTGCTGTTGATCCACTTACAACACTACTAAATTCATCCATTTCTAAAATTAAGTAATAAACTAACAATAAATATACACTAAAACATTGCATTCTGAAATTAAGTTGACAAATAACTAAAGTAAAAAAAAAAAGAAGAGAACTCTTCTTTGGCAAAATAACTAAGTTAACAAAACTCTTTTTAAAAAAACCAAAACCATCCATCTGACTCTCGAGTCTTCAGTCAACGATGGAGGGAGGGAGAAAATAAAAGAGAGAGAAGCAGTCACAGACGACTCGAAGAGAAGGTACCGTGAGTCAGTGACAGCGGCGAGGACCTTCGACGACGATGTAGTGACCTTCGGCGACAGCGACGACGAGTCGCAGCAGCGACGGCGACTGGAATCGTTGGCGTCGGCTTCGGAATGTTCGCGAACAGCTATAAGTCGATAATGGCTTCCGTGAGGTGCTTCCAAGCTGACGGCCATAAGGTGAGATTTGCAGATTTTTTTTTAGATTAGGGATTTAGGGCACAATATGTTTCTCTTAAAAAACCCCCACATCTTACATTTAACACCGATTGACCCCCGAAATTAGTTCCAAAAATTCCAAAGTAGCCCCAAACGGTTGGACACTGCACATCACAATGTCCGACACTCCTCGATGAAGTGTCCGACACGGTGTCGGAAAATAAAATAAATAAATAAAAAAATCGGACACCGATTGGCAGTGTAGGACACGTGTCGGGCGGTGTCCGGAGGGTGTCAGGGTGTCCTTCCGTTTAGGACACCAAACCCCCCCCTAGGAGGGGTGTCCGTGCTTCAGAGGTTTTCCTCCTCCACCGCTCAACCAGAGTGGACACGAGACATTCATCTTTATGGGTCCAATATGGAAAGTTTGTGAATACTCCAAAACCAAATTATCCTAGCATAAGTCTTTGCCTTATAGTTAGTTTCCACTCTTGTAGGTTACTTGTGTTTTGATGTGTTTTTAGTTGTCCTCTTTTGTATTCTCTTTATGTAAATGAAATATGATAAACATGACAAGTTTATACATAATCTAACGAGTTAGAGAAACGACCACTCACCAACTCATTAAAGACATCCTTTGCTACTTGGTATGTCGTTATGAAGGTCCAGAATTTGATGTCCTATATTAAGATTTTCATAAATATTACAACCACAAAGGATGTAGCATTCACAATATGATGGTGGTAAATAGAAGGAAGCTCCAATTTAGCTCACCAAATTTGTGTAACAATAAGCGTACTTAGGCTTCTTCTCTCGCAACTTTTACTTATTTTTAAGGAGCTTATCTAATTAATTCATTTAAGCAAATTATTTCATATGTTGTATGTACTGTTTGTTACAATTTATAGAACCAGATTACTTAAAGTTAAAAGTGAGAAAATCAGCAGGCTTTTACTTGGTGGTATGAATTCTTGTTCAATGATATTGATGACCCAAAGAGTACCTAAATATATGCATCTTAGATGAGAGACTATTCGATTTTGAGTTCAACACAACTTGAATCATCTAAATCCAACATCACATGAGTTAGAAATACTGACATGATAGTTTTTTAAAAAAAAAGGGAGAAGAAGAAGAAAGAAAAGTACCGGCACAAAACACATGGCATAATGTAATGAATAAGGGGTATTTTGAAATTTTGAAATGCATAAGCTGAAGGAGCACTGATTGACAAACTTATGGATGTTACCTTATTTTGGCTTTACGAGGGTTTTACTAGGGTTATAGCTTGTCGCCAAAAAAAGCTGAAACTGATATGCATTTTAAGCTTTTTTAAAGCATAAGCTCTAAGCCAGCCAAAATATGCTACTAACATGGTCATAAAGTACCAAAAAAGCCCTAAATTTGGTGTTTAAAACAAATAATGTAATCAAAGCACTTAAAAGCCCAATTTCATAACGTAGTACATGAATCAAACTTATCTATAACAATTTTGGCATAATCACATGGAAAAAGAAGTAAAAAAGTCCTAGTTTTGTTGTTAAGAGCAAATAATGTCACTATTTCTAACAATCAAACGACATAAAACCCCAATTTTATCATATTGTCCTTCAGCAACTATGCATCAATATTATTTAACATTTTTCAAATGATTATATGAAGGAAGAATTACTGAAGTTCTAATTTTTTGTACATGCACAAAGTTCAACCAAATCTTAAATTCATGAATATATTACCTTAGTCAGATATACCCATTAATCGAATCAATCCCTACTCATAGTAGAAGTATTATCATCCTTAGTCAAATATACCCATTAATCGAATCAATCCCTAGTCATAGTAGAAATATTATCATGAATCAAAATCAAGTAAGTTTACTTACATTTTCAGATTTTTTACTTCAAATTATGACTCTCCTTAGTTACACGAAGTGGTGGAGGGGGCGGAGGCGGGAACAGGTAAGCAACTGGAAGAATCCAGGGTTGGGAGTGGCTTCAATAAATGATTGCGTAAAGATATTGCTGTGTTTAATGTATCTTGCACTTAATTATGCTTTACAAGTACCATAAGCAACAGCAAATTGTTACTTTGTACTCATCACATCAGGTGGCTACTAGCTACTTTGCCTTTGAAAACAATGAAGGTCAAAGTGGTTCTGCTGCTGCTGTTCATTTCTTGAGACATATCTAGGTGGCACATCTCTCATCTAATAGGGTTGGACATGGGGCCAAAAAATAATTGGAGAGAGAGAGTGAAAGATGGGGGAGAGAGAGAGAGCACTAATTAACAAGCTTGGTTCTCTAGAAATGGGTATTCAACAACAGACAAAAGGATTTGAGAACTTGAAGGAAGAGGAAAAAAAGGAATTGAGTCAACAAAGGCATGTACTCTTTATTTGTTCCATGAATCTCTGACCAGGTGATGGGATCGAGTGCCCATGTCAGCTTGGGACGCGATCCCAATGGTGCTCCTAACTTGGGATGGCAAAAGCAAGTTTTCGAGAGAGAGAAGTGTCACCATATGCGGAGTTTCCTGCTACTAAAGTTTTCTCCAACGAGCTCCTAGTGTCCTCAAGCGATGGGAGTGAAAAAAAATTGGAGTGAATGTGAAATTGGTAAATAGGGATGGAGGCGGTTGTGACTTAAGGGAGTATTAGTAGAAAGAAATATTGGTGGCTTAGGAAGAAAGGATTCTGTCCAACCACCTAGAAGAGAGCCGGTTGGGGAACACAGTATTGTTTAGAAAGGTCAGGGGCATAAAGTAAACAGGGACCGACCACCCATTTATCTGGCAATTGGGCAAGGAGACTTTAAAGAAAGAAAGATCTCAATGGTCGCTGTTGTGACGTGGCCGGCTAGTTGGAAAAATTGGGTTTCCCAGCGTTAGACCTGGATTAACGCCCCAAGTAGTATATGCTATAAATACAAATGTATTTACTATGTTACATGGACTCGGTAGGACTATCCGGTCCTTATAGATGTCCAAGCGTCGAAATTCTCTAATTTTCAATACCCAAGTCATGGGAGCTCGCAAAAACATTGATATCTATTGTTATTTTTCCGTTTTTCTCGAGGTTAATACTTACCTCGTCTCAAAGCATACTGTAAGATGTGTCGGTCACATATCTCATACCCATGTCCAAGTGTCGAGTGTCGGACACAGATACTTCCACAATTTGAAGAGTCCGTATAACAGTGTATATAAATGTGTGCGCACGTGTATACATGGGAAGAGAGAGTATGAGAAGCTCACTTACAAGATATGTAAGGAGGCCTCAAAAGTAATCACTTATACAAGATATTTTAATTGCACCTCACCATCGACCCCCCGCCAGTCCAACTTTCGCTGATAAAGTACATCGGCAGTTCGCCACCACCCACCCTCGCTACATGAAGCACGACTGTAGTTAAGATTTGAGTACGAGATCTCAATCGAGTGACAAAAACCACAACTTTATGCTTGGCTCCATCATTTGGGCGTCCTCTGATCTGGTTTTGGGAGATCTGATCTATCTACTCGTCCAGGTTGATATTGAAAATTTAGTTTTCAGTCGGACCCTCCCATCATGGTGCTATCCATGGCCAGTAATGTGCCCATTGGTTGCCCATGGACAGACCACCGTCCTTTGGTTTGAAGCTATCATTGAAGGAAAATACTAGAATTTATCACTAAACGATTTAGGGGGCGTACGTTTACAAATTGTTTTTTGGTTTTTTTGTTTTTGTTTTCAGATTTTAGTATTCAGTTCTAAAATCGTATTGTGTACTTTTAATTTTTTCCGTATCTACTTTTTCAGTACGTTTACCATTTTCATTTTTATTTTCATCAACTTTTTTCGATTCATTCTTGTATGTTTAAACTTTCCTACACTATTTGTATACAAATCTTCCCATTTTAACCCTACTCTTATTTTTATACCCTCCATTTATCTCCTCAACAAACCCTCCATACCTACTTTTTTACTTCTCTCAATAAAATCATCACTCAATTTGTGACAAAACCTTACACGTAGGGCCCATCCGATTCATGCTTCACGCCTAGATTCCCTGGTTCACGCCAATGTTCCCCTCCCCCTTCCCTTCCTTTCTTCCCTGGGCCCACATGTGTGTGACATTCCCTTCCCCTTCCCCTTCTATTTTCCCTTCCCATTCCTTGTTCGTGTAGTTCCAAAGCTCTTTGTCTTTTCTTTTTTATTCTTAACCAACCATCATTGGAAAAATGCATCCTTGAATCAATATTTCACTTACTAAATTAAATGTAGATTGAGCAAAATTATTGTTCACGAGAGTAAAAGATTTAGCAAAATTAACGTTTACATTATAATGAAATGCAATGAAGTAACATTTTAAAACGATATGTCATTGTTTAAAAACATACTTCCGCAAAAGAGATGTATTTGATTTTATCTAATACATGATTAGCTTTCTTTTCTACAAGAGATCTTGTCTTTTCAATTTCTTGGATATAATCTACTATCAGGACAAGGGTCTTTATATTTTGCTGAGAGCGTTAGGGGTGACTATTTACGGCGTCATTCAATTAGATTTCCTTTAATAATAGGTCAAAAAAAAAAATTCCTAGTTCCACAACCCCTCACCACAGTGCATTACGAAGGTTATTTTACATATGGTTCACTTTTACGAAAATAAATAAATGAACGGAAAAAAAGGACTCATTATTTAACAAACATTGTAAAAAATATGAAAAACTCAAGTTTACCTATTGTTTACTTTTACATATATAAGTAAAGATGGGAAACAAATATAAAAAAACTTTTAATAAGTTTATCAACGCGTTGATCATCATATTACAACGTGCATATAATTAATTAATTTACCGTATGAATACATATATTGTTAAAGAGCAAGCAAAAAAATTCAATTTTAACCAGCATTGTCATTGTACATATAAAATTCATAGTAAAACATACATAACCCAAATTAAAATTATAAAACATACGGCGGCGGTGACACATTGACAATCAATAACTACCTGTAACCCGTTTAATTGACAAACATTACATAAATGTAACCCAACAATCATCCACGGCGGCGACTATTAGTAGTTTCAACATGATCCCTCCATATATGATAAGCCAACCCATCCCTGAAGCTGGCCATGCGGTTACACGCTGCTTGAGGCAAGTTGGGACTTTCGAAAACAGATGCCTCATCTCCATGTACTCGAATTCCTTCTGCATGGAAAGAAGAAAAGGGAACATGTTTAAAACTGTGTGCAGCTAAGGCTTCTAGGTTCTTATGAATAACAAGAAATTCCTAATTGAGTTTACTCTCTCTAGACAAAAGTGGTGTTTCTCCTGTTTATCTCATGTTTCACATAACCATTAACATTACATTCCACAAAACCCTATCTCTCTGGGGCAATCTATCAAATAGGCAGCGTGCATTGTTTATACTATCATTTCCAGCATAAAACTTAACCAAAGCACTACCCACATACACATCTACCTCAAAACCCAATTCCCAAATCATATCACGAATCAATTTCCCCAAGCCCAAATCGCCCAAACCACCGCAAGCTTTAATTACGTAAGGAAAAGTATACTTATCAAGGCAAAGTTCCATAACATCTTAAAGTAAAATAACAATGCATAATCATAGCAACCCATCAAAGTAAACCCTCTAATCATCCAACTCCAAGGCAAAGAAAACAACAAGTCAAGCCGATAAAAAATGTGCCTAGCATCATCAAATCTATTACAAAGAGCGTACATGCCCAGAATCCTAGTACCCAGAAGGCCATGGTGGTTAATTCCATTCGAAACTATCTGAGCGTGGACTTGTTGGCCCTGTTTAAGAAGGGGATAGGTTGGAGAAGCTTGCAAGACTGATGCAAGCTTGGAGGTTAAAATTTCTTCGGTGTTTGGGAAGAATGCTAAGCGGGTTGTAAAAAAAACTCTCATGAAAATTTTGACAGCAAAATTTGAAGATGAAGCAGAACTCTAAATAATCTGTTTTGTATTAAAACTCAATGTTCAAAATATGCTATATTCAAAATTTGAAGATGAAACTGAATTCTATAACAGTATAGAGGTCCCAGTCAAGGATGGATCAACCAAGCTTAAGTTTTGCAAAGTTAAGACTTGCAGATTAGAAATTTACAAGCAGTACAAGTATCTCAACCAAATCTTATCATTTCTATGTATAACGCTTCTCTTATCACTTCCTTGTACTATCTTCCGTAACTTCTCTAAATTAATGTTATGGCTATTAGAAGAACACAGCCGGATTGTTAGAAAAGAAGACACCAAGCAGACCCACAGTCAAGGAGCCTTGGCCTAAACGCTCGAGTCAATGCTCGAGTCATGTTCGCTGCACTGTTTCTATCTATATATTGTGATAGAGTTTTAGAATTTTAATTGACATAAGCAAAACATTTTACAGAGGTAGACTCCACTAGCATTGATATAAAAGCAGAGTCCAAAGCTCAAAATCTGAAAACAGAACTCAAAAGCTCAAAATTCCAACTAGACCATTCACCTTGAATATACTCTCTGTATCAGCAAAAACCACCCAAGTACATGAACATCCCAAAGCTTGAACTCTCCCTACAAACACACACTCACTGAGTACATGATGTCTAACATTATAAGTATTATTCAGTTGAGACTGAAATGCTTGGATCAATAAATGGAAACATAAAAGCCTCCTATCCCATGCGGCCATGCCCCTAGTTCATCATACTCAAAACATAACTATTCATCACACTGGGTCTCCGTTCACGGAATGGTGGGTCTCCGGTCACGGAATCGTAGATCATAGACAACTCACACCAAATTAATTTACTCAAAACAGAACTATTCATCATACTTTTTGACAAATCACAACGAGAAATCTCAATAATCATCAACAGCCGAACCAAACATTGAAATCAACGAAGAGAAAACAGAAATTAAGAGGAGAGTAGCGATCAAAAGACGAAAAAGTAAAAGAGAAAGAGATGATCAAAACCTTGAGGAGTTGTGTAGGAGATGGGACTTCGTTCTCTCTGGTCAAGGAATGGTGGGTACTTGTTTCGGATACGGCGGGTACCGGCGGCTTCTCCGTCGTATCTGGACTGGGTCTTCGGCTCCGTCTCGGTGAAGCTTCTCCGTTGATGTCGGTAGATATGGGAAGGGCGTGAGAATGAAGTGAGGAGCTATTATTCATGGAAGGTAGAGGAGATAAATGAGAGAGAGAGAGAGAGAGAGAGAGCTAGGAGACTATCTCCGACTAGACATCGCAGCTAGGCATCAGAAGGTCGGCCAAAAAACTGTGAACAGTGGAAAGGATTTGGTATTCTCTGAATACCTCTGACATAGAATACAAGAAGTGGAAAAAGGTGAAAACACCTTTTGGGTGTTTTCGCTTTTTTCGCTACTGTTTGGATTTTCTTACCTAAAACGAAACTGAAAAAAGATAAAAGTACACGAAAAAAAAATCTTTTTCATCATCATTACAAAAATGAAAACAAATTTGATAAACGTACGCCCCCTTAGTTTCTAGGGAGTCTTAGATGATTTCTCTAAGAAGCCTTCACATATTCGCTATGTACACATTGTCATGCAATTATTTCACGGACAATTAAAACAACAAAGTAAATGAGAAGTATTTTTGGAAAGGCAGTATTTCAGAAATTTCAAGATTAGAAGAGGAAAAGCTACATCGTTTCCTTGTTGAATCTTAATAGATTTATTTCTATCCTTGCATTAGCAATTAGTTCAAAGGAAAGAACTAATGAGCCTAACTTTTCACTATGAAAGATACTTGTCATCTCAAATGCATGCCACAAAATGAGATATATGTCAAGATGAAAGGGTCTCTCCCAGAAGCCCTTGTGGCTGTATATACACATAGAACGTGCTGGGGAGAGAGAACACATTTCTGGCAGTCCAAGCAGATTGGAATCTTTACTAAAAGTCTTCTTGCTATAGCTTAGCTGTTTGATGTAAACATATGGGACACATAGTTGGTCTTTCTCTAAGCCCCATTCACAATCCGCTGACCACCTTTGACTATAATCTTTCTTAGTTATTAACTATTTCTATTTTAGTTATTATTGGTTGTCAGCTTAATTGGATATAAACTAGAAGAGTGCAACTTTATATCTTTGTGATTTTTAATTACTTCTCTCATAAATCCCGGTTTTCATAGAGTGTGCAAGAAATGGCAATGTTGTCTACCAGTGTGCTGACTATCAAGTGGACAATAAAAGGGAAGCCTAAATCTTTTCTTGCAAGTATAGGAGGAGATCTGATTGTCAAGGTGATTTCACAGTTCACGTTGAACCAGATTAGTGGTCAAGTGATTGAGCATGAAGAGTTCTGGGATTTATCAGCATCAACATCCATTGCTCAGGCATATTTCTGGATATCACGCCGTCTTTTTTCTGCAGTTGAGGCAGGCAAAGATGCTGCTGATTCCGTTAAGAAGTTGACAAGCCGGATTTCTTCAGAGAAAGAGAATTTGGAGATTTTTCCAGATCCTACTGGTGATCCCACAAAGGTAATCTTCTTTGGGAAGTTACCCTTTATTTTTTCTTTTCTCAGTCATCCAAACTGCTTTCTTGACGCTACATACTTAATGTACGTACATGCTTAATACAAGTGCACTTGGAAAACCGAAATTCCTTTAACAAAGTAGAAATGATTCTTCTTTAATTTTGTTGACAAACAGGAAAAGGGACTGCTCAATTTTTGCCTTCGAGTAAAAATCAGTGGACTTTTCTATATGAAAATTTTAAATGCTATGATCCTCTCTTATCAAGGAACTAGTATAATTGGAATTTATGCTGTAAACAGTAATATCCTTGAGGTAGTCCACCTTTTCTGGAGATACTGCTTTGACGGAGAACTGCTGCTTAATATTGCCGAATCTTGTTTGCCACTTTTGTGCCCGATGTTTGTCATCTTCGGCTTGTGCAGTTCATGTAGTTCTAATGGACTCTCGACTCTTGGAAAATCCTTTTCCCTTCCTCTAAACTCCGACTGCTTGAAATTCTTCTTCTTCTTTTTTTTCTGACCTTTTAACTCCTACTTCTCTCGGATCCTTTCGCAATCAATTTTATTTTTTAGTAACAGAAGGAACTACTTTCTCAATATCTTCTGTTACTTCATCTCTTTCAACTGCCATGTGAAAGAGGTACTTCCCCCTTCTACTTATTCTGAGTAGGAAATTTGGTAGAATGTGTAGCAAAACGATCCTCTCTAAGTTTATCCGTTTGGTGAGAGAGCATCTTTTTCAATTTTCTTTCGCAGAGTTGTTCTGGAATCATGCTATCAAACAGATAATTACATGTAGCAGCTTAATTAATTATCGAGCCTCTCCTTTGCACAGAGTAAGGCACTCCTGAATTGGAAGCATTTCCTGAAAACCATGAAAATATAAAGCCAATATGATGAGTTGATAATTCAAAGTCCTCAAGTTTTAAACACCTGTCTTTAAGTTAATATCTAACAGCTTCAAGAGCAAAGACTAAACATTGAACCTTAAGAAATTTTTAAGTCGGTTTAAATACTATTACGCAATATAGTCTGTTAGATTTATGGATTAGGAATATTGCCAGGAAATTTTTCTAAAAACTTCAGAGTTTAACATGCTCGAGAGAAAGGAGCCAATATACCACAAAGTAAAGTTTCAAGTCAGCTTTAGCACATTAAAAAGCTTTCAGCTGGATCTTCTCGTATGGAACCAACAGAAGAAAACCCTCAATGGTAGGTGTACAACTAACCGAACCCATTATTTTTAATGAAGGTGATAACTTGGTTTGATAAGCGCGAAACGAGTATATTGAAATAGTTGTCTGATCAAGCCTAATCTCTCTCTCTCCCTCTCCCTCCCTCCCTTCCTCCCCCCCCCCCTCCCCTCTCCTCACACACACAAACACGCAAACATACACGGTCAAAAAACAATTGGCTTTTGTTTCTTTTGCTGTTTTGGCAATCAAATACATCCTGGTGAGCCTTGGAACTTAATTGTACGTCTACACTTATCCTAGAACCTTGGTAATTAGACAAGAGGTTTTGCGTCCTTATGGAAACAACAGGCGATAAAAACTTGGGTCTATGTCTTAAAAGATCAAATACCAATAAGAACACTGACTAATATCCTTCATATGGACACGCTGGTGGGCCTGTGATAAATTATGGAGGGGGTCAGTCCTATCATATTGGATTTACGTATTTGGCCAGTTACTATACTGTTATTCCTATTTCTGTTTTCACACCTCCCTTACATATCATGCCAACAGTCATACCCTCTTTCTTTGGTTTCAGCCGTCTTTTCATGTTGGACTTTATGTGAGTTTAAGCGTTTCTGTATGCTCGATGCTTTAAAACCAGGGAACATGTACATGTTCATGTTGCGTTTTCTCTAGAAACTTCTGTAGTGGAAATACTACAGAAGGGTTCTCGTTAAGCATTATATACATGTTAAGTCCATTCTCTAACAACTTAAGGTCTTAGAGGAGATGGCAACTTAATATGTTTTCGGCTCTCTGGTTTAGGAAGGCTTTGGCCTCGATTCCATTCACATCCATTTGGCCCTATTTTTTATGTGTTTCCAGACTGGTGGAGGTGCACCTTAAATTCTCATTGGTTTATCTATCCGTGTGGACTGTTAAGCATGACATGGATGCTGGGCGCATTTTCTTACAGCTTAAGCTTTCAAATATCTCTGGGCCAAAGCAATTAATGTGTTGGAGGAAGTGGATTAGTAATGACACCTGGATTGGACTGCCAATTAAAATCAGGAATCCATTCAATTCCCTTCTAGCCTCTTTGTCTGAATAAGGTAGATCATGTGAGATGAGGAGCCTAACGTGGGAGTGAGTGATTAATGACCTTACCTTATATGTATTGTGAAGCTATCTATCTTATATCTAAAATATAGAGATGCTGGTCCGCAACCGCTAACGAATTAAAGATTCTGAAAAGCAATGCTATAGATAGGAAACAAAGTTTGGCAACACATCTTTTGATTTTCAGTTTTTGGAGCTACTTTACAAGGATCTATTCAGTTTCCTATGATTGCATTGCATCTTTGTTCTTTTAATTCAAGTGTATATACATGTATTCTCAATCTCTTGCTGGTGTACATCGTTTATAGAGTCCATCGAAACAATTTTCTTGAGAAGATACTTGGCGTTATTCTTCAATTGGTTAACGTGTTGGTATTATATCTGCAACAGTTCTTCCAGAGAGATGACAGCTTCCAAAGAGATGCTTACCAAATTGCACTGGTTCTTGCACTTGTCTATTTTGTTGTACAGTTTTTGAGGACAACCTTGTAAAGCCTGCGTTATCGACGTTTCCAGTTGTATCGCAGTTACTGATATCGTATAGCGTTGTTACTTACTGTGGTACTTGAGTGACAATCAGTCATTACTATAGTGGAAGTTGGTTTCGACGTTGTGCTCTTTCCCTTTGTTTCCTCGGAGAACTTCCGATGCTTATCCCAACGTGTTTTTCGCACTTTCCTTTTCTTTTGATCTCTACAAACCATTTACCAATCCAAGCTAACTTCTTTTATTGGATACGAAAATGAGATCAGGTTTGCGTCAAGGTTTACCTTGACGGATTCAAATAAATCAAATCAAACACCTAATCTCTTTTGTCTTTTTTCCTAACAGTTTGAAAACCAAACCATACAGGACTTTGATTCGTAGCCATATCCCTTGTCCTCAAGGCTCAAGCGTTAGATCTCCCTTCAACCAACCAGAAGGGCCTAACACTAATATGGCCCAATATAAAAATCCTACAGCACCCCTCCTCTCACCCCATGCTTCTTGCAGTTGCAATGCAACAATTTCACTGAAAAAGATAGTCCTCCGATTCAGCAAAGTGCCTACTAAAAGTCGTTACTACCACCAAACCACAAGAGATTCACAAATTGGAGCCGTATAGCATCCACTCTCACCCGATGCATATGGTTTGAAGATGCAACAATTTCAGTGGAAAAGATAGTGCTTCGCGCCTGTTAGAAGTTGTAACTACCACCAAACCACGAGAGATTCACAAATTGGAGGCCATGAGGGACTCATAACGGCTGAACCTATTCCAAACACAACAGAAGTTACCAAACAACCACTGCCACCACATAAATCAGCCCTGCCAAATTAACCCAGGCCTAACCAAAACGTCTAACCTAGATCCAAAACACACCCAACAACTACTACTCCCACAAACAGTGAGCAACTCCGATACAACGGGGAGAGGGAAAGCCCACTAGCTAGGAAGAAAGGGGAGGGGATGGACAGGGTGGGAAAGCCTTACAACTTAGGGTGTGTTTGGATATGAAATTTTGAAATATTAGGTATTTCTAAATGCCCTCATTTCGAAATCTCCTGATTTATAAATTCTATCATTTTGAAATATCTTGTTTGGAAAAAAGGAAGCAAATTGTTATTAATAAAGGTGAGAGACAAGATTTCTAAAAAATAGGGAAGTAGTTATTGTGGATTTGTAAATTAATTGGAGTGGATTTGACAAATAACTAGTTCAAACTAAGAATTTGAACTGTGAATTTGGGGACCTCAAATCTACAGTTCAAATCACTCCAAAATTTTGAAAATTTTCTTTTGAACTATCCAAACAAGATATTTTGTCCAGGTGATTTACAAAAATACCGAGTCAAAGGACAGGGGCCAAGAGGGATGGAAGAGAGGGAGGAAAGTTTTTTCTTTTTTTTTAGGGGGGGGGGAGCATCCATAAAATTCAGGCCCACAAAACCTCAACCAACACCAGACCTAACGCCTAAGAACTGCCGTAGAGTAACACATTAGTCAAAACCAGGCACCTCTAACAAGGTAGAAAAAGAGCAAGAGGAAAAGTTCTGACATGCATAAATTGCAGACTGAATGCACTCCTAGAAAAATAAAACGGGATAAAATACCTCGTCGAGAAAACTGGATCACAAAAAAAACGACGTTGTGAACTTTTGAGTGGGAAGGCCGTTGTCAGAAATTGACGTTGGGAAAATGGCCTAAAACCGACGAGGAAGCAGCAACTTCCACTGCATTAAAATAAACTTTTGAGTCTCAAAAGGTAGATCGGAGATCCAAAAGTTAACTTTTTTGCTAAAGGTTGAAATCCAGCCAAATTTGAAAATCTGGCCAAAATACTTAAGGATCTGGCCGAAGGTTGAAGATTTGGCCAAACTGAATATAACTTGGTTTGAAACCACAATTTTTCTGTCCACCACGCATTAATATATAAGTTTCAAAATGCTACATATAAGCAAATTGGTTATTAAGCTACAATATATGGGTCAAAAACATCACAAAAAGGGATGTCCAACATTGTTTCGATATATTTAAAAAAATATTTTTCTTAGTTTTAAAACACGAAGGAAAACACACACACACACACACAAAAGCGCAACCATGGTGTGTTTGTATCGTATTTTAACAAAAATATAAATTCTTATAGAATATTGGCACCTGTTTATTGAGGTCGTGACCAAACTATACTTAGATGTGCTTTGCCAAGCTTTCAAAAAATAAAGAGGCATTGCCATTTCTATTTGCTTTTATTGTTAATTTATCTACAACCAACTTTTAAAGGTATGTATTTGACATATCTACTTCACTTGTTTTATTAATGGTTTTTCTACCTTAGCACATACTTGCTTGTGGCAGCTTTGCAAATGATGAATGGAAGCCGTATTATGATGAAGCAAAGAGAGCAACAGGAAGGTGAAAGCAACTCTAACCATAGGACATAATGATAGTGAATTTACTGTTTCAGGCAACATATTAAGAAGAAAATGCGGCGGTTGCTTTGAGCTCTATTGGTACTTCAATAATTTCTCGAGGTCGCATGTTTCTATCGATGTATCATAACAAAAGAAATCAATAATAATAAACACGCTTAAGGTCTCTCTCTCTCTCATACACACTCAAAAGTCTCCCCCAGCTCAGCTCTATGGATCTCTAGTCTTCTAAATCTCTTCTCTTCTATTGTTCCACTTTAGCAAGGCGCTTGGGTGGTGTTCTCTTTCACGCTTGGGTGGTGGACGCACAGCTGGGCGGTGCTAGACGTGATGCAGGGATCTCGGGGGAAGAGGGGCGTGGAAATCTGAGCGTTGACTTGGGATGTTTATCTTCAGCTAGTGGGAAGCAAGGCGCGGCAGCTAGTAGGAATGAATTGCAAGTGGACCGCACCCCTTCAAGTGGACCAAGGGGGCGGCAGACTTCTCTTAGTGGCCACAGATTGGGCCTGACACACATGTAATGGGCTACCTTGCTGGCATAAGTATTGGGTTAAATCCTAGGGCAGCAGACTTGGAGGAAACTCGGGCCAGGGACTCAGGTGGGCCTCGCGGACTGGATCATGAGGTTAATGCTAGCAGGCCATGTACAAATATTGTGCCTAATTCATCTGAGACGGCTTCTGGGAGAGTTGTTGGAGCTGGCTTTCATATGATTGCACCTAGTTTCCCACTAGCTCTATTCGGTCTGGTAACTACGATGCCCAAACAGATGAGGAATCAGATCCTTATGAGGATTTGGGCAGCTCTTCTCACACTGCATATGTGTTGGTCATTTTAGTCTCCTCAAGTTTGAGTACCCCGGCATAGAGTCTGGGGCACCAGGCAACTTCGGATGGTTCTCGCTCCTCTAATACTACTCCAGCTGGTTCCCAAAAATGTCTGAGTCCCTATGACCCAGAAGATGATGCTTCTTACAAACGGCAACAGGCGACAACGGGACATCAACCATTGTCACCAGGTATGTCGTTTACTTGTTTGTCTTCTATTATGCCAGCTGTCTCTGCTTATTGAACTGTTGATATGGATATTATTGAATCGTCTGGGGTTTTGGTGGTTGTCCCACAATAACCCCAAGAGGGCTCATGAAACTTTTTATTTGGAACTGTCGGGGGCTTGGGAACACCCTCACAATTCATGCCCTTGGTTGTGCCCTTCGTGGTGCAAGACCAAACATAGTGTTCCTGATGGAAACCAAATCTGAGGTGCAACTTGTATCTTGTAAATTATATCGCCAGGGATTTTCCTCGTCAGTAGGGGTTGACTTAGTTGGCTCTTTTGGCGGTTTATGGCTGGGTTGGGATGATTCAGTGCACTTAGATCTCATTTTTTTAAAATGCTCATCTCATCTTCATGTTTGTTGAGGACGAATTCCATGGTACATGAAATGTTGGTTTCATGTATGGACATCCTGTCTTGGTTGCTAGGAGGGGAGTATGGGTGTAACTCTCCTCTATTTTGGTCCAGACGCAGGGTCTACTGCTTCTGATAAGTGATTTCAATCAAGTGCTATCGTCTGAGGCCCACATCAACATCTAATTCCAGGCTGGTCAAAATTGTAAGACTTTATTGATAACCTAGGTCTGCTCTCAGTTCATATTTGTGGGCCGAAGTACACCTGAACTAATAACAAAGATGCTAGTGCATGTACCTATGAGGTGCTAGATCGGGCGTTTGCTAACGCCTCCTGGCATGCCTTACTTCCTCAGACTGAGGGTAGAAATTTATCTATTTTCCAGTCGGACCACGCTCATATTCTCATAGATACAAATCCATTGCGGAATTTCCAGGGCAGACCCTTTTCGCTTTGAGGCCACGTGGCTTCGATACCCTTCCTGCGGTCAGTTGGTGCAACAGGTCTAGGGTTTTCCAATCCCGGGATCACCGATGTTTCAATTGGTGCAGTTTATTCGCTCCTTTAAAGATGAGTTGAAATCATGGCATTTTTTTTTGACGGGTAATCTAGTGGCACACATCCAACACCTTCAGATATTGCTGAGGGGCAGAAGCATGTTGAGACATCATTTGCGCAATGTCATGATCGAGCCTTACAAGATGAGCTGGATCAGCTGTTGGCATGCGAAGAGAAATATTGGGCTCAACGGAGTGGAGAACGGTGGCTTTTATTAGGTGATCGTAATACTCGATTCTTTCACTCTATGTGTCATATTCGTAAACATCGCAACCATATCGCCGCTCTGGTCACTTCTGAAGGTGTTTGGATTAGGGATGAGCAGCAGATTCGCGATATGTTTCAAGCGTCTTTTAGTTAACTTTTCTGTAGCTCTGTGGGTGAATCACCTAATCGAACCTCGACCTCTTTTTCCATCCTCTACCATCTGAAGGCCAGGCTTTCCTCGGAGAAATTAGAGTTGTTGCATAGGGCTTTCTCGGCTCATGAAGTATATCTGGCTCTCAAGTAGATCAGAGGCCTGAAGGCACCTAACCGGATGGGATGCCTGCTCTGTTTTTCCAACACTACTGGCCTTGGGTGGGCACTTCTGTCATTTCAGCAGTGTTGTCTATCCTTCGCACTGGACACATGCTCAAGGAGATTAACAAAACCTTCATTGTTCTCATCCCCAAAAAAAGTCACCCTGAACAAGTTTTAGACTTTAGGCCCATTAGCTTGTGCAATGTCATTTACAAACTCGTCTCCAAATTTTTAGTTACTCGGCTCCGGCCTGTTATGGGATCATTCATCTCCCCATTTCAAAATGTCTTTGTTTCAGGCAGGCACATACATGATAATATTTTGCTTGCACAGGATCTTGTCAGTTGCATTCAACTTCAAAATACGGGGAAGGTTAGTCTGACTGCCTTTAAGATGGATATGAGTTAGGCCTGTGATCGACTCCATTGGGATTTCTTAGAACAAGTGCTACACACTTTGGGTATCTCATTGGGCTGGATTAGATTGATCATGCGATGTGTCTCTACGGTTGCATATTCTGTCTTGGTTAATGGCAGACCAGGCCTTTGTTGATCCCGAAAGTGGGCCTTCGTCAAGGGGACTCGTTATCTCCATTCTTATTCGTCCTGTGTGCCAAAGCCTTATCAGTTGCCTTATGTGATGGCATGCATACGAGAGGCTTAAAAGGTACCGTGTTATCTTGGCAATCGCCTCCTATTTCCCATATATTCTTCGCTGATGATGGCTTTCTTTTCTTCCACCTGAAGTATGACTCGGTCCGTTACCTTCAACATCTTTTAACGAGTTATTGTTATCAGTCAGGACAGCTGATCAACTTTGAGAAATCCACCCTTAATGTTAGCATGAATACTCCTTGGAAGTTGGCTAGGTTTACGCGCCGAACCTCTAAGGTTCCTTTAGGTTCAGGATCGGGCAAATATTTAGGTATTCAATTGGATTGGGTGGATCACAAAACTGAAATTTTGGATGCGCTGCTTGATAGAATTCGTGGCAAGTGTCAGGAATGGATGGGGCTCCTACTGAACCGTGCAGGTCGTCTAACGCTGATTAAATCAGTGTTATGGCCCATGCTTACTCATTACATGTCGGTTATTCGATTCCCTGCTTCCTTGTGCTGTCAAGTCCACTCTATTTGTGCTAACTTTTTCTGGTTTGGCTCAACCAGTGCTGGTTGTATACATTGGATAAGTTGGAACCAGCTATGTCAGCCCCTACAGGAAGGGGGGTTAGGTTTGCGCAACCTTCAATGGATGAATCAGGCACTACTTGCCAAAACTGGGGCACACATGCTATGGGAGCCGGAGAGCTTGCTAAGTCGTGTATTTCTAGGGAAGTATTATCGGTGCTATAATCTTCTCCATTATAAGGCCGCGAGCAACTCTTCATACGATTGGTGAGGCATTCTCTTTAGAAGGGACTTATTCTTGAAAGGGTTATGGCGTCAAGTGACCCTCCAATCCTCGTTTAGCTTTTGGGATACTATTTGGATCCTGGGCTATCCGGCCCAATCAATTGGCCATCTTTGATCAGCATCCACGCGGTATTGGTTAGTATCAGACTTCCTGGATCAGCGTCAGGGATGGCTGCGTGAAAAATTAGCCACATTTTCTAGGGGCACTGGTTCGAGCCATTCGAGGGTTATACCTGTCCCGGTTTGGGTATCCAGAGCAATGGTATTGGCACCAAAGACCCATGGGAAATTTACAAATGCGGTCTGCTTATCATCTACTGGCAATGGATGCCAAGCAGCACCTTATTCGCCCACCTATTCCAATATGGGTCTGGCGCCGTCTGTGGAAACTGGACCTACCACATAAGATTCTAGTTTTTTTATGGCAATGTCTTTGGAATTGCCTTCCTACTCGATTAGCATTACATCGTCAAAACCTTACGACCATTACCGTACGCCCATTATGCCCCATTATGCCTTTAAGACGAGGAATCAGCCTCACATTTATTTCTCTAGTGTGAGGCGGTATGGCCTATCTGGTATGGGGACAACTTGGCTTACGACTGAATGCTTAGCACACATCTCTCTCACCCTGGCTTATCACTTGGATTCTTAAGCCTTTACAATCTTTGGAGTCTCCCGCCTACATCTTTCGTATCATCGCATACACCCTCTGGTGCATTTAGATTGCTCGCAACCATCTAGTGTTTCGCGCCTCCCCCTTTTGCCCGCTCACTGTCCTTGGTCATGTTCATAGTTTGTGCAAGCCCATTGTTCGGCCTTGACCCATATAGTAATCCCCCTGTCGTCTCTATCCGGTGGCAATGTTATGCCTGGTCAGGGTTCTCACTTCCAGCGGAACTGTGACAGTAACCTACTTCTTTACTCTCGCATATTGACAGGTCTCTGCGCTAGGCCTCTTGTGTTTCGTTTTAGCAAGGTGTGGAGGCCAAATCGACTATGTGTGGGTATTGGTCTGGAAGCTGTGGATCATACAGAGTCTCGGTGGCATCATTTGCTCGTACTGTTACTTGTATTGATTATTCGCTTGCTGCTGTCATTGCTTTCACTTATACTTTTTTCTGGGCTTTGTCTCATGATTTTTTAGACATCCACTTGGTTACTAATGATTTATCTTTTATGGAATAGTTGTCAGGGAAGGCTGACCTCTCTACAACGAGTTCCTCCGCGCTTTTTGATTTGTTTTACAGGATGGAGGGTGTACAGTGTTGCTCAATCAGTAGGGGGAGTAAGGTGCTTTTGGCTTATGCTAGAAGACTAGCTTATTTTGTTGGATGGTGCTGTCTGCCAGTCTCTACCGACTGGATTGCAGCCCCGGATCAGGCTATTTTGTGCTCTCAGGCAGAGGTGTCACTTTTTCGGCCTCCAAATATGTGAATACTGGGCGGGGCTCTCCCCAGGGCTTGGGTAGTGTCTACTATCTTGTATAGCTGGCCTGTATAGGTGTCTTGTGTTTGTGCTAGTTGTTTTTCTTTTGTTGTATGACGATCCTTGTACCTCGGTTTCGTATCAATGATAGGGTTCTTACCCTTTTTCAAAACAAATAAAAAAGTCTCCCCAAAAAATTCACTCTCTAAAAACTCCCTATCTGATGCCTCCTCTCGCTGCCCCACTGTGTGTTAACGCGCATAGGGCGGTGTCTTAGCGACCGTAATAACGGCGAGTGGTCTATGGTTTTTTTGGTGTGTTTGACCCATCCTCGAGTTTGCCAGCGGCAACAACGTGGGTCGAGGGGGAGGCAATTTCGACAGATCTTCCTCATCTCTATGAGATCTACTGGGGGCAACTAGCAGTTCTTCCTTTGGTCTCACTCATCTCGCCAATTTAGTCAGATCACTTTGATCTAAGATCTACTAGACCATCTCAATTTGCCATCGTGGAAGTTTTTTGTCCAATGCTCTAATGGTTAGAAGATGCTCCATTTTTGGGGTTAGGATTTTTGCTGCCAATAGTGGATGGAGCTTTGCCGTTGATAGCTGGAATTCACGCTAGCGGTGGCTTGACTCCTCACTAACAGCTCAGTTGGGGAGTCCCTTTCTGCTAGGGTTCTTGAAAAGTTTCACTTCTACAGTCTCACTACCACATCATATTCGGCATTGTCTTCGATGTTGTTTTAGGGTTACTGGGGTGTACGGGTTTTCCTGTTGCTGGGGAATTGATATTAAGTCTTTAGTGAAACCAATAAAATAACCCTAGAGGAAGGTGAATAGGGTTTTTGAAAATTGATAGGGAATTAAACTAAGAACAATCATAAATCTCAATCAAACCAATGCTAACTATACAATCTCAAGCAATTATAGAGCAATAAGTAAAGAGATTGAGTTAGAGATACTTGACAATGAGATTTATATGGTTCGGCTTGAATTATCCTCAAGCCTATATCCACCTCTTTAAGAAAGTTCCTTAAAAGAGCACTAGAATCCACTAGCAACAATCTTCTTCCGGGTCAAGATCAAAACCCTTACGACACTTAGTGATATCCCCACACCAAGCACAAGCCTTGAATCCATAAAGCTCACCCAAGACTTGACAAACTCAAGCCTTGATCACAATTCTTTTACAAAGATCAAATGTGTACAAAGAAACCCTCTTGAAGGGAAATGATTACAAATGAAGTCTAGTACAATAGAGAGGTGAAAGAATTGATGACTTGAAGAATGCTCACTCTCAATCAAAGAATTGCTCATAAAGATGCTCTCTTTAATGACGTAAAATCATGAAGATGAAGAGAGAAAAGTTTAATCTATAAGCCTTGATATTTCTCTAATGAATGGAGGCTTAGAATTTGGTTTCCATCAGATATGATGAAGGCCCAAATCATTTATATAGTGAGCAAATGAAATATAGCGGTTAGAGGCCAAAAATGAGCAAAACTGCCATTGCAGTCGACTGTAGTCCCAATGCAGTCGACTGAGTTCCCTCTAAACTAGTCGTTCAGTCTTGTCCTAAAAAATACCTGTTGGAGCTGAATTTTGACTAATGCAGTCGACTGTATTCCAATGCAGTCGACTGTATTACCCTACTGCCTATTGGCTGCCTTGCGGAACCCGTTTTCTTATTTTAGGCATAACTTTCTCTAGAAAAATCGGATTGAGGTGCGTTTTTTGCTTTGGAAATATAATGAAAATTTTTATCAAGATATGAAAAGATTAGCACCAAAATAAATTTTGAGAAAATCTGAGTGAGCTCCAAAGTTCACTCATTTTCAAGAACAACACTTGTGTAAATGGTTATGAACTCACATGCAATGCACAAGGTGTCCTAAGGTCTTTTTAGGTCATAGTCATCAATCCAAGCATCAAACCAAGATTAGTTACATAATAGTAAATATCAATCATAATCGATAGTAACTTAGCCTTTGCATCCATTTCTCTTTGACATTGGATTTGATGAAACTTCCATAGCATGTCCACTATAACTTTAAGCTTCTTTGGCTTCAATCCATCTATCCAACTTCTCAAATGTGTCTTCATGAGTGTCATGTATATATCTACTAAGAATCCACTCAAAGCACACATTAGAACATAATCAATGTGCAGTTATCATCAAAACAAGATGTAAGCCTAAGTTATCCAACCATAAGGCTAACATTTAGGTTCCTTTGTTCCTGAACCTACCTTAGCTAGGGTAAGTTTAATGGGTCAACTGTGGGTCCTTGGGGAGGGATGGTTGGGGACATAAGGAGGTCTTGGGGTTTTGGGGGGTGGGGTGCTGGGGTTATGAGGTTTTTCGGTTGAATTTGGGTACTAAGTTTCGAGGGTGGAGTGGGGTGAGGTGCTTAGGGCATTGGCCCCTTGTTGTGACCAGTCGGCATTCCCCAATTTTTAGCAGCACGACGTCATTGGTGAATGGAAGTGGATGTGGAACGGTGTGAATCTTGCGATAAGGAAGACTCCTTGTTTGGGCTAATATTTCATAGGTTGACTGCTTCGTTCGGCGCCTTGTGGGTTTAATATGTAATTGTCATAGTCAATAATTAGTTTTTTTTTTCGTTTCATATTACAAATGTAAAGCCAAAAATGGCTGATAAGTGAAAATCTTGTAATCTTTACATTATCAATGTTATTCTCTCATTTACCACACACACACACATAGAGAGATTCATAGATATCTGTAACTTCATAGATATCTGTAACATCCCCGAAATCTAGAGCTCCGCCCCCCGAACTCCCGGGTCGTTAACCTACCGGATCATATCAAACATGTCAGATCTTTTCACTAACACATACTTTAAAACATCTAATCCGATACCATCTCAACTTTTTTCAAATGCAAGCTTACAAGGCTGCTCGAACTCAAACTGTTAAAATCTAAGTTCTTTACAACTCGAGTCCTTATGAATAAATCGACAGTACCGACCCGCGCAGGGGCCTCATTACCTAGTAGTGATGGGCTCACCGGAACCTCATGCAGACTCTAACTCATTCCCAAACCTGCTACAACTTATCATTACCTGCAGAAGGGAGCCAAACGGAGGGTGAGCTTTTGAGAGCTCAGTAAGGTCGCAAAAGGACTTAAAAAAAATTACAACACGATTTCTGAGAATCCAACCGATGATGATTTTCAAACACTTCGAACTATCAAAACTTAACGGTTTTCAAAACAATCAAAATTCATCATAAATAAAATGCCAAACTAGAGAAATACAAACACGAAGGATTCCAAAACAATCAATGAAACAAAATCATTTCCAGAGTTTAACAAAGCTTTCTCGAGGCATTCCAAACCAATTGAGTTAATCCTTTCTTATTTATTTCCGCAACAATCATGGTACAACAGAGAAATCACTTCTATAACAGGCACGTCACTTTCCAGAGCAGAGAAAATCAAAAATCAATGTTGATCCTAGGTAATTGCAATGCCATTCCGGCAAACTAACAGGGTGTACACATACTTACACACATAACCCACACCCAAAACATACATACTCACAGCAATGCACACTCTCCCTGAAAATATACATATACTCAATAAATTCACAATGAACATTATCCTAAAGAAAAAGAGAATTAACCTTATGATTCTCTTAATATTGCTTTTCTTCTTCTCCTCTTTCTTTTTCTCTTCCTCTTCTTCTCTTCCTTTCCTCTTGCCTTCCCCTTTGCCGAGCTTCTTCTCCCTGTTTCCTTTCTTCTTTTTCTTCTCTTTCTTCCATACCCGAGACCCCCTGTTTTCTCTTCTCTATTTCTTTCTTTCTTTCTCTAGTTCTGTTCTCTATTTTGTTTCTTGTTTTAAATTTCCCAAATTTCTTTTCTATTTTCTATTTTCTTTTTTCTTTAATTCCCCCAAAAATCTCATCCTATCTATCTATATTTTATAATTTAATTAGATGAGTCATAAAGAAATAAGCAAGAGGTGGCCAACTCATCCTGAAATTTTGACACATAATGCACACTTCCAAGAATTGCAAATTAACCCCTCAAGTTTTCAAAAATTACAGAATAACCCTAAACTTTTGTATAATTACATCAAAGTCCCAAATTTGGTCTAATCTCGATTAATTGAATTAAATGTCTCTGAAACATATATTATCACTTATTTTATTATTTTCAATAAGCAAAAACAGCAATTTACATTTATGCCCCCAAAATTTTCCAAAATACGAAAATGCCTCCAAAATTTCAAAATTATTTTTTTGCCCTAAAATTCTTTTAAGCTCCTACACACTACCATTACTCCAGCATTGCTCAAATTTAATGCCCGTTTATTTTTCGGGGCCCGGATGGTTATTTAACCGGCTCCTGGAGTTCGGGGTATTACACTATCACACTAAAGTCTAGCAATAATTTCTTTTATAGGCCAAACATTGTATATGCCTATGTGCTCTAGGGAGAGCACGCTACCTTGCAGTCATTATGAAAGTCACGGAGTCACGACATTGATTGAGGTATTAATATACATTACCCGCTTCATCCTGATGTTATCCATTCAATTTAGAAGGAAGACCCTATGTAATACAAAAAGATGGTTGATGCAAAAATAAAAAGTACAAGTTTGTGATAAAGCTATAGAAAGTCTTCAGAATTCGGAGACAATAACTGCAGTTGTAAGGAGAGAGATATAACAGTAGTTGCAGAGGAAGAGACCATAGGATGGAGACAATAGAAGGAGTTGCAACCAAAGAGCATATATTGATCCGTAATGACGCTTGAAAGTTTTCATTCTATAAAAAATGTTAAAGACGAGAAAGTTGGGACGATGATTGAAAACATCACCAGAAAGAGGATAAAGACCGAGAACAATAAGGATAGTTAGAAATTGTACTCCCTTCATTCCTAAAAATTGATCAGAGTTTCTTTTTGGGTTGTATTAAAAAAAATTGCTCACTTTTCAAATTAGGAAATATTATGTAAGTATTTTTTTTTTCATATTTACCGTTTTTAATTCTATTTCTCTCTTCATATTCAACTCTCCACCAACTCATTTTCTCTATCCTGACCTACTTTCTTACACTGTTTAATTTCTCACTCCACATTTAATACTCCACCGACCCATGTTCTCTCTTCTGACCCACTTTCTTCTTCCTTCCTCTCTCTAAAGGGTAAAACGGAAAACACAATATATGACTTCAATTCTTAATATGTGTGTCAAGTCAAAATGAATCTATTTTTAAGGGACGGGGAGAGTATAATTTAGCACAATTACTTGAAATAACATTATCGTGGCTTTTAAATCGTACTTTGCTATGCTTATAGGAGAGAGAAATTTGAATGATACTCTGAAGCTCTAATGTATCGACGTTCTTTGACAAATACTTTTGAAAGTATGTCACATTTCAAAGTGCATGGCACTATACAATCCAACTAATACACTATAAAAGTGGTCATGACAAGTTCATGATTTAGAAGTAGATCTAGGGGTACGTCACATACAACAAGGCTTATTTGGATTTTGGTTTTTTACAAAAGGTCTTCGTTTATCAGGTCTCGGTGCACCCATATTTGGGCGCACCTATATTTGGGCATGGCATGCGAAGGCAAACAAAAGCCGTGATTTTTTTAGTTGCTCAAGTTCTGCTCTAGCAACACAAAAGAAGTGGAAATTTGATATCGAAGAACAAAAGTCGTACATTATAGACACCACTACGTCAAAGAAGATATCAGTGCCCCTATAGCTATGTTGTAAGGGTGACCGAGAAGGTCCCTATGAGTTATTTGGTAGCATGTTATAAAGCCAACCAAAGGTAGGCGGCCACCCCAATTGCCACAAATCGCACAAGCAGTATGACTGGTCCTCCGATACATCACAATAAGAATGGGTTTGAGGAGGATATTTCGTACTTCCATTCTGTGGTGACCCCATGTTTTCTATGGCTTGTCCAACTCTGGGATGTACAACGTGGGTCTAGCTCGGGAACCCCATGCAAGTAAATATCTCTTGAGCACAAGAATTGCCTAATAGCTAAGAAGCGAGTGCAGACAGACAGACAGACAATCCACGAGAACCTAGAATGTGTTGTGACTATTGAAAGCCTGAGAGTGCCCAGAGAGTTGTTCTTATATTTAACTTAATGCCAGTGCTCTCAGTTTGTTTCTCAATTATGCCCCTGGCTAGCTATCGGTCTAATCAAGGTGAAGAGAAACTGAAAAAGATTCCAGGATGCACAACCAGATAATGTCGGAACTTACACAAGAAGATGGTGATCTTTTTCAAGTGGCACAAAAGATTCCAGATTGCAATATGGGAAGGAATCCAGCATCAAATTGGAGGCCACACGTTTAGATACCTAAAATGCCCCAAGCCAATTCAGACTTGAGAGTTATCCCATTCTCCATGTTCCAACAATTAGTGATAGGAACTTCAGCAGGCAACCAGATCTTGACAAGAGAAGTGAGGGAGAGATGACAAGTGGGGGGTGGGAGGAGAGAGAAGAATGAAATCTTGCAAGTTGAGAGTGAAAGGGGCTGGCATTACCACAAATGTATCATCAAATATCAACATATAGTGACCAACAATTCACACAAAATAAATGGTCAAGACAAGAGGGAAAAGGAAAGGAAAAGGAATAAGGGAGATGGATATTACAAAAATTTCCAATCCTACCCACACTAGAGAGAGGATGATTTTCCCAGACACTCTAATATAGCCGGGCCGACCTCTCCTATCCATAGTGAAACATCAATGGCCCTAAAACCTTTTTTCTATAGCAAAAAGATACCAAAAGCAGAAAGATATAAAGATAAAAATATAGGGGAAAAAATGAAGAAAATAAATGCGAAGTAGACCCTTCCTCATTTGTGTGTCTTTGTTCCAGGGTCATCGTGCTTCTCTTCTTTCCCTGGCACAAACCTTGGCAAAGTCAATAGCGTGTTCACACGAGATACTCCATCAAGGGCAGACCAGTCTTTCCCCCACTCGGCATTCACCCCGGCTTCTTCTTTACCTCCATCTACACTTTCCTCGTTTCTTTCTTCTCCAAGTGTCTCTTGGCCTGTTCGAACAGTTCCAGACCGGTTCAATCCAGTAGGCTCGGAGAGATCTTCTTTCTCACTGCTGAGTATGATGTGTTCTGAGGCAATTTTATCTTTGGTTTTGATAGTGGATGCAGTAGAAACATTGTTCGAGTCCGAGTCAAAGAAGAGGCAAACCACTGCACAGTCATCAACTTTAGAAGTTGGGTATTTGCACCTCCAAGCTCGGACTGCTGACTCAACCAGCGCCCGAGCTGCAAAAGAATGTGTTAGAGCCGAGGCTACAATGTCTACCACTTCTTTATTCGTAAGCACGTCCCATATCTGTGAAATTAGAATCAGGCATTAGAGCTACACGTGTGATGGATCCACCCAATAAAGCTAATAAAGGAACTTAAAAATGGGTACACCATACCCCATCTGTTGCCAAGACTACAAACTCATCCTTCTCTGTGAGGCGTCGATATGAAATTTCAGGCACCGAGATAAGACCAAAATCCTTGAGGCAGAAGTCTCCAAAAGCACGAGCCATTGCAAGGCCAGGTGAATCATTGTTCGGCAGCCAAACTCTGGCAACCTCGGGTTCATCCTGAAGGGCAAAAACACGACCTCTGCATTTACGAATCCTCTCCGCTTCCGCTGTAAAATTTTTGAGGACGGACTTGAGCAGAAGATAGTGTGAAGGATGAGCTGCCATGTACATATAGTTCAAACGAGAACCTATCTTTGGAAGGATCAGTTGGAACAATTTACGCTCAGAAGGATCATCTAGGCAGTGGGCGGGGCAGATATCTCACACTTTCTGAGGACCCAAAGACTATACCTTATGTATGTGGTTCATTGTTACGATCATACATGTATCAAGCAACTGCAACCATACTCTATAACTTAATTAGCTCTACAGTATTACATTAAGTCACCTCAGCTGAAATCTGCACATTAATTGCTATGCCCTCTGTATTCTGCATGTGATAATATGTAACATTCTATCCTGGCTTCTTGATGCCATTGCCTTCAAGGCCTTTTCCTGTTCAAGAAGAATGTTGAACAGCATGACACCCCACCCCACCCCCTCGCTGGGCCCATTCCTTGGAGCTACATGGCTGAAATGTAAGTACCTTCCCAATGTTCTCACCAACTAAGACTGGGTTTTCCTCTTTCTAATTTATCATTATGATCTTCATAATCATCACAACTAATATCACAGATAATTCTCAAACCTAGTTTGTGACCAACATGATTACTAGTAAGGTTCATAAAAGCTGACTCGTCACTCTTCAGATAATCTTCAATCACTCAAACCAACAGAATCAAGAATATCATTCTAGATAACTTTACCAGCACTAGTTTGAAAACAGGATTCGGGTACTAGATTCACAGGCACTTTCAATCTAGGGAGTTTTCCGTAAATTATACCAAACCGCACGCGATAAAACGAAGTGACGAAAAAAGTTCAAACAAAAGGGGATATAATTGAGGCACACAAAAACGGGAAAAACATTAGTTTTCGGCCGTTCACCAACCAAAGTCAACATGGAACAACGAATTATTTTGCTGGTTTATTACTATCGCTCAAAAGAGCGCTTTCAGTAATTTGGACTCAAACTGAGCAACTGAGCAGGAAAATGAAATCTAACCAGGGGAGTGCTGAAACAATTGAACTAGTGTATCCAAGTAAAAAATTTCTTGTTCTATAGAGGTCATACATGCACATGATCACTTCCTCCAACCAGAAAAAGAAAAGACGTGCCTAGCATATTCAGCAGAAGTCCAAAGCAACATAAGATATACTTGAAAAATATATATACACGCGTGCGTGTGTACGTATGCAGACATATATAGATAGACATATAAAGAGAGAGAGATAGAGAGAGGCAGATAGACCTGGAAGATTTGGCTTTAGATCAACAGTCAACTGGACTGGAACAAGAGAATTGTCTTTATCTCTTGTACCCAATATAGCTCTGGAATCTCCTACATTCCCAATCACAAGATCCTGACCCTATAGAGAGAGTCAATGCATTCAAAATTCATGATGAAAGATAGAAAGTACTATTAGAGCTATTCTCAAAATTATCAGCCAAATGACCTGTTTAACCATGGTTACAGCTGTTGTCCCACTGCAGAAGCAATCGATATTTGTGTACATCCTCAGTTCCCTGTCCATAACTTTAAAAGCCTTTAGAAATGATTCCTTCAGTGTGTGAAAGAGCTCTGGTTGCTTTTCGGTTTCTTCAACGTCAATAGAAGCCCTAGACTCCTCATCAGCAGATATAAAGGAAGTTTCTTCACAATTCATACTACCCGTGGTATTAAGGCTGATTCCTCTCAGAACATCATCACTCTTTATGTTAACTTCCCAGTGCGCACTCAACTTCAAAGGGAGAGAATCTCTAACTCTCTTAGCAACCATGTGACCATAGGGACCATGGCCATCGAAAACACCACAGAAGACCGTGTCTGTTCTTGAACCAAAATTCTGAAGTAGTGAAAGCAGTGAAACGATTACCATGGGGGAACGATGAACCATGCAATAAAAAAGCTAATTGAAGCAACACTTGAAATAATCTTCCAAAATAATGAGTATAGGTTGATATTCATCTCTACATAAATGGGGTTACAAAAAGGTTCACCCGAAAATGGTCTTGGTTTGGCTGTGGTGATTGCCGCATCAACAATGTGAGCGAGTGAGCAAGGGAGGGAGGGAGGGAGGAGTTTAGCCTTACATTGAGTTCCAAGGCAATATTGTAAATAAATTGCTGCTCCATGTAAGGACCTAAAAAAGTGGAGGGAGGGAGGGAAGTCAAGAGGAGTTTAGGCCTTACATTGAGTTCTAAAGAAATATTGTAAATAAATTGCTGCTCCATATAAGGACCTAAAAAAGGTGCATGTAGACATAAAGGGGCCAATCCCACTCCACCAGTGGAGAAAAAGTTATTTCTCCAACTGTGCTCAGATTATTTTCAAAATTTCCTCGTCCAAGCAAAGGGATCTTAAGAAGCACGGGGTTTCAAGGGAAAGAGAGAGGAAGAGGGAGGGGGAGGACTAACTGCTACTAAGGTTAGTCTGAAAGTTGGAGAGATCTAGCTTTAGATATGAATCAGCTACATGCCTACATATATGTGCGTACACACACGCACGCACACGCACACACATACATATGTATTGTATATATTTATTTCATAAGTCATTTATCAGGATTCACAAGCATTTTAGAAACAATGTATTCATTTAGCAACAAAAAAAAAAAGGAAACATGGTATCTCCCCAGGATAACAAGCATATGAAAAATAGCAATCAAAGCCTGACATTTAATGTTAAATCAATAAGTTAGATATAAAAGAATCCACTAGACAACCAAGAGGGAAATCCACAAATGGCGAGCTTACAAGCTTACACATCAGCGGCTCTTAGAAGCATGAGAATGGTCTGGAAGCTCAAATGAGAACAAGTTAATCCAAGGAACATGGCAATGGAATGGCCAAGTTTTGTTGCTCAACCACGGAAATATACTTGCTAAAGCGAGCTAGAAACAAATCCAACTCTATGACAGCATGCTTGACAATAAGATTGAGTAATATTCTAAAAGATCATAGCACACATATGAAGCTAAAACTAATTGACTTCAGTTTCTTAACCCTAGCTGTATGTATCATTCCCACATGGAAAATAATGCAATAACTTCAGGATATAATCTAACTAGCATAGAATAAGAACCACTTATTACCATAATCGCTGCTACTACCCACCCATTCCACTTACTGAATGACATACACTCTTAACCTGGACGCAAAATACAGTTTAATTCTGAACCCGTGTAGGGAAGTTTGCACCTAAAACAACAGGGTCCCAACATAGGCCATAATAACTGAACAGAAAAACCTCAATAAGACTTTGTACCAAAAATATAATAACAGCCAGTACTAAAACTATAATAAACCGGGGAAGGACAAAGTGCAAACCTCCCAAACAATCATGGCATCTTGATTGGTCCCTTTCTTGCCTTGCTGCGTAAAGATTGAAGCAACATCACTAGACCCATTCAAAAACATTCGGCCAGCAACTCTGTGAAGCTGTTCTTCCCTCCTATAGTCAAAAGAAGAGTTCCGAGACCCGGGCCGTTTCCTTGAGCTCTTCCTCTTCCTTACCCCGAGTGTGGCTGTCGGGGAATTGGGGAGAGGGCTCCTGCTTTCACTGGATAAGCAGGACCCCATCCTGAGGGCCCTGATAATATTCAGTAAGCACTCCAGACCAGCCACACAGTCACACCCCCTATTTTCAATTGACGGATCCGTCACAACCCGTGCCAGGAAAATCCCTCTAATCAAAGAGTAATCCACCGTTAGGTCCCCTTCGATCTCTAAACAGAGCAGACCGAATAGACCCTCCAAGGCAACAAGTAGCACTATATAAAACACAGAAATTGGAAGAACTCTTTTGAAGAAAAAGAGAATAATTCACAAAGGCGTGATAATGCTCATAAGGGTAGAAAGCATATATAGCAGATCTACGGGAACTCTTGCCTTTTTCTTTCAAATCCTTCCTCTTGCAAACCCTCAAGATCAGAGCTTGAAAATTGCAGCCAAATCAAAAGCAGTCATTCCAACACCAGGGTGCGATCTTTCCAAGGCTTTTTACACTAATCACACGAATAAGCAAAACTCACATGCCACTTAAATCCGAAAATGAAAACCTGCCTGCCAGTTCACTCAGAAAACGAATCCAAACAGATATTCACTCTCACAAGCACCAAGAAAAACTAATCTTGGAGTATAAACAAAAAAGAGTACAGGTTGGAGCTTTCACACACCAACTGGTCAAAGAGAGTATGGGAGAAAAGCGGGGAGTAAAGCACTGAAAAACATGTAAAGGGGATGAAAGATTCAATAAAAAAAGAGAGATAATCGCAACAACCCACAAAATTTGAGATCACAAAAAAAGCGCTCTCTCAAGTACCAAGCACCGACGACATGTATATACATGTGTGTGTCTATATATATAGAGAGAGAGAGAGAGGGGGGAGGGTAGAGTGAAAAAATGGAGAGACATAGCAGAGACCGTGTCCGTCGCTATCGAAATCTAAGATCTTAGTACATCATTACTATTTATACTATTATTACTGGGGGGATAATAATGGAAACCCAAATTAATAACAGAATTAGCTACTATATATTCACACTCATCTAGGTAGATTATACAGAGAGGGGATACAGAAAAAGGAAAGAACAGAAAGACGAACACAGTAGGGGGAAGAAATTGAAGAAAGAGAGTCACAAAGACAGAGAAAGAGTGAGGAGGAAGAATAGGCTTTGCTTACGAGTTGGGTTGGGTGGGATCCCCCTTTGCGATTGGATTTCCATTTTTCAGTCGTTAACGTTGGTCCCTAATCTTCCATATGATCCAATTATTTCTTTGCTGGTCATTATTATTATATCCTTTTTGGTCTCTCATCGTCCGGTCATCTCATCTCTCTCTCTCTCGCGCTCCTGGGTGGAGTGCCGGTTTTGACCCTCCAATCTCGGCGACAACGGATTTCGACTAAAACTAAAGAAAACTAGTTTTTTCCTCTTTTTGTTTTTCATTTTTCTATTTTGAGAGAGAGAAGAATAGAAATAGGGTTAATCACACGCATGCTCTTGAAGGGTTAACCACATGCATGCTCCTGAAGTTATAGTGAAATCACACACATGTCCAATATTTGTAGAAAGAACAGTAATGTGCACCTGAAGTTATAATAAAATTACACACGTGTCCATTAATTTGTAGAAAGGACAGTAATGTCCGTTGACCGAACAGTAATGTGCACCTGAAGTTATAATAAAATTATATACGTGTCCATTAATTTGTAGAAAGGACAGTAATGTGCAACAGAATGGCCAAATATATAACGGTCTCATTAAAATGTTCATTTTACCCATGAATTGGAATTTAAACTCCTGAAATGTCATTGTCATCTCTATCCCCTTGTCCTTGCAGCACCATCGCCGCTGCGCCTGAGGCTACCAACATCAACCTCAACTAGAATCAATAATCTCATTTCCAATAACCCATTTAATCATCTTCATCCTACTCATCTTCCTCTGCTTCTCCGACCGTAACCTGTCCCAAACACTCCCTTATGGAGGCAGCTTCAGCCATTTTCGATGGCAAAACTAAGGCTGTCGTTGAGATCTTCAAGCGCCTGAAAAGTCTCCAATCTGAGAGGCAGTTCCGCCCAGAGGCTTACGGCATACATGGCTTAAGCACTACAGTAGCGCTGATACCCCACGGACTATGCTCCGCCAGTTGCTGAGTTGTACGGAAAATAGCAAATGGTAGCAACCCAAATGTTCTTTGATAAATCTCCATGTTTTAAGAACGGTTTTATGGTTGCAAATCTCGCTATTCACTATATCTCCATGATTTGGAGAATTAGGGAGGGGGAGCACTATGGGTTGGAGGAAGGGGGTGAGAATTGGGGTTTTTCATATTTTTCGAAAAGAAATGTATTTTAAGGAAAAATCATATTAAGAAAGACATTATTTTGAAATTATAAAGGTTTGGAGAGGGATAGAATTAGAAATTAGGATTTCAAATCTTAATTTGAAAATTTAGGCTTTATATAGTAAATACCATTTAAATATCGTATAAGGATAGAATTGATGGCATCAGTAACAAGTCATACTTTTTTAATTGATCAATGATGGTTAGACAAGGCTGACGCATTTTTAAAGTCGTTAGTCACAGTTTGTTATATTTTAAAATTTAGTATAATTAACCTATAATTTCATCCTTCAAGAACATATGTGTAATTAACCATTAGAGATAGTTATAACAGGAAAATAAAGACTCACAGATGTCATCCCTTTCTGATAAAAATAGCAAGAAAATAAAAGGCCTACATCAAAAGTGACAAATTAAAACAAGAAAATATATAAATCTACACACACACACACATGGAGATATATTAACCAGCTACATAGAGGATAAAATCCTATTAAAATAGGATAACTATTAACTAATATAGAATAAATTCTAAAAAAGATGGCCAATCAGGAAATTTCATCAGCTCTCTGACAACTACTACCCAAACACGTGTCCCCATCATGCCACGTCGCCTTGAGCCCCGTCCATCCATGCCCTGCGTCGGAAACACCATCTTATCCAGGCATCTCATTACTACCTTGCACCAAAAGACACCAAGCAAAACATCATAGGAAGCCCAGCTCCTCACAACCAGATCACTGACTGTTGAATCACCCTCAGCCGGACCACTATCAACAACCGACCAAAACCACCTTGACCCATGACCTGCCAAACCAACCTAATGCAAACAACCGACCAGCAGTGTAGAAAACCTCACCACCCTCAATCACAGAGCAACAAACCTTTTTAGATCAAGGGGAATGGGGATTATACAGGGGGAAGGGTAGAAAATGAAATCTAGAAGAAAATACCTTAGCCTAGACTTTCCAACCCATCTCCAACCCATGGTAGTGTGACAAACCCGGATGGCAAAATCTATATTCACCTGAAGCCCACCACAACCAAATCATGGAACAACATAGCACCCCAGGACCCTGACAGCATACCCTTCATCAACTCCAACCAATCTTCAGCGCCGAATAACATGGAACATACTTAATCACCATCGTGACGACAACAGTCGTCCACCCTAATTAAATAACTATTTACCACGTCAATACCCACTGAAGAACCGGAAGTAGTGACAAAGGCACAATTAGAAGAGAGAGAGTTTTTGGGAGAGGGGTATTGCTATTTTCATCTCTCTTAGAAAGAGCAATTTTTCCAATCTTTGATCCATTTGAATAACTAGAATTTGGACAAATAACAATAAAAACCAATGATAAATGTTAATTTGGTATTAGTCAGTCATCTTGTTTATATATATATATATATATATATATATATATATATATATATATATATATATGTTAGCCCTATGGTTGGATAACCTAGGCTTACATTTTGTTTTGATAATAACTACACTTTGATTATATTCTAATGTGTGCTTTGAGTGTATTCTTAGTAGGTATATACATGCACACTCATGAAGACACATTTGAGAAGTTGGATAGACGGATTAAAGCCAAAAAAGCTTAAAGTTATAGTGGACATGCTATAGAAGCTTCATCAAGTCTAATGTCGAAGAGCAACAAAGAATGCATCGGCTAAGTTACTATCGATTATAATTGATCTTTACTATTATGTAACTAGTCTTGATTTGATGCTTGGATTGATGTCTATGACCTAAAAAGACCTTAGGATGCCTTGTGCTTTGCTTTGCATGTGAGTTCATAACCTTTCACACAACTGTGGTTCTTGAAAATGAGTGAACTTTGAAGCTCACTCAGATTTTCTCAAAACCTATTTTGGTGTTAATCTTTTCATATCTTGATAAAACTTTTCATTAGCTTTCCAACGCAAAAAACGGCACCTCAATCTGATTTTTCTAGAGAAAGTTATGCCCATAATAGGAAAGGGGTTCCGTGAGGCAGCCGATAGACAGTAGGGTAATACAGTCGACTGTATTTGAATCCAGTCGACTGCATTGCAATGCAGTCGACAGCATTGCAATGCAGTCGACAGCATTGGTCAAAATTCAGCTCCAACGGTTATTTTCGGGGACAAACTTCAACAGCTATTTTAGAGGGAATACAGTCGACTGCGTTGGGAATACAGTCGACTGCAATGGCAGTTTTGCTCACTTTTTGTCTATAACGGCTATATTTCATTTTCTCTCTATGAAAATGATTTGGGGCTTCATCATACACCATGGAAACCACATTTTAAGCCTCCATTCATTAGAGAAACATCAAGGCTCATAGATTAAACTTTTCTCTCTTCATCTTCATGATTTTACATCATTAAAGAGAGCATCTTTGTGAGCATTTCTTGATTTGAGTGAGAATACTTCAGGTCATCAATTCTCTCATCTCTCTATTATACTAGAGGTTCATTTGTACTCATTTCCTTTCAAGAGGGTTTCTTTGTACACAATTGATCTTTGTAAACGGATTGTGATCAAGGCTTGGGTTTGTCAAGTCTTGGATGAGCTTTGTGGATTCAAGGCTTGTGCTTGGTGTGGGGATATCACCAAGTGTTGTAAGGGTTTTGATCTTGACCCGGAAGAAGATTGTTGCTAGTGGATTCTTGTGCTCTTGCAAGGGACTTCCTTGAAGAGGTGGATGTAGGCTTGAGGGTAGTTCAAGTCGAACCATTTAAATCTCCTTGTCAAGTATCTCTAACTCAATCTCTTTACTTATTGTTCTATAATTGCTTAAGATTGTGTAGTTAGCATCTTCATTGAAATATTGCTTGGCTTGATTAAGTTTCATGATTGTGCTTAGTTTAAGTTTCCCATTAATTTTTAAAAACCCTATTCACCCCCCTAGGGTTGTTTTATTGGTTTCAAGTGGTATCAGAGCCTCGACTCTTTATTTTTTGGTTAACACCTAGAGAGTTAAAAGATCATGGGGTTTTCTAGTCTTGAGGGGAGTTCTATAAGTAGACCTCTACTTTTTGATGGGTCTTCATATAGTATATGGAAAATTAATATGAGAGTATTTTTAGAATCTTTAGATTATGAAATGTGGGGAATCGTTGAAGATAGCCCTTATGTTCCAACCAAGTGGATTAGGAATAAGCTTGTGCCAAAAGAGAAATCCAAATTTAATGACTATGATAGAAATATGCTTTGCATGAATTCTAGAGTTAAGAATTGTCTTGTTTGTGCTCTAAACACAAATAAACTCAATCGAGTTATTATGTGTGATTCGGCTAAGAGTATGTGGGATATACTTCAAGTCACTCATAAAGGAACTTCTCTCCTAAGAGATTCAAAGATGAATTTATGGCATAGAGAATATGAATTGTTTCAAATGTTTTCCGACGAATCCATTATGGAAATGAATTTTCGTTTCACTAAAATTGTTAATACTTTGAAACAATTAGGAAAAGATTTCTCTAACGGTGATCTTGTGAGAAAGGTGATTAGGACATTACCCAGAGAATGGAATGTAAAAATCACCGCACTTCAAGAATCAAAGGATCTCAATACCTTCTCGTTGGATGAATTAATTTGCTCCTTGATAAATATGAAATGTAACTTGAATCATTCGGGCAAAAAGGTCCAAAGAAGAAGAAGAAGTGCATTGCTCTTAAAGCTTCATCAACAACGGGTCAATCTTCATGTGCGGAGGAGAAAGACTTGAATAACAAAGAGATTGATATACTTGAAAAGGAATTTAATGAGTATCTCAAAATGAAGAAAGATGAAAACTCGCACAAGAGCAAGAACGAGTCAAGTATGGAGAGTACCTCAAGGGAGAATAAGAGGAAGAAAGGGTCAAAAAAGAAGCACTCCATAAAGACATCAATCGAAGCGATCATTTGTAGTGATAATGACTCAAGCGGAGACAAAGGTGGTCATTTCGATAATAGAGATGCTAATCTATGCTTCATGGCTCAGAAATACGTTGAGGTAAATTCTTCGTATAGTAATAGTGATAGTGATAGCAATTGCTCCAATGATAATATTTGTGATGCTTATGCTCTTTTATATGAAGAATCCATGAAATTAGCCAAGAAAAATTATTTTTTAAAAAAACAAGTGCATGCGATTTCAAAAGAGCTAGATGACTTAAAAAGTGAAAATAATGAGGTGCACGTAAAAAATGAATGCATATCTAGCCATTTATATGTAGAGCATGTGAATAATGATTTGGTTGAATTGATTATAAGCATTCCTAGCACAAAATAAATATCTTGTAATACTTCGATTTTAGAAAAACAAAATGAAAATTTAAAGCTTGATATTTGTGATTTGAAAAGATGCCTTGAAAAAAATGTCGATGGTAAAAATAACTTGGATGTCATGCTTGGATATCAAAGAGTTGGCCTAAACAAAGGCGGTGTTGGATTAGATCCCTTCACCTTGCCTCCTAAAGTTTTTAAACAACAAGCTAGGTTGAATATTTATTCAAAACAACCTAAGAACTATTGCACACCTTTTACTCGTTGCGGTTGATGCAACAAGAAAGGGCATACGACTAATTATTTTTCTTGTAGAATAGTTTATGTTAGAGGTAGAAAGAAAATGTGGATTGTTAAAGAGTTTCTTAATGTTGCTAAGACTAACACTTATGGACCCAAGAAAATGTACCAAAAGTTAGACCTAAATTGTGATTGTAGGTTGTTCAAAGCAAAGGCAAATAGTAACAAGGAGAAGGCTCCAAGAAAATTTTGAGAAGGAGGAGCAACAAGCTAAATCTTAAGGGGGAGTAAGCATTCTGGGAATGGACATGCTACTTCAAATGAGGATAGCCTCAAAGCTTGCCAGAGAAAACGGACTTCAAGAATGATCACTCATGAGCTCAATTTCTTGGTAGTTCACCAAGACGATAAAACCTAATGCTCTATTAAACATCGTGCTATGTGCTAAACTTATATGTTATCAAGTATGCTTAAATTGCCAAATCTATAAAATAACTTGCTTATTGAGAATTCATGCGAACTATGGTCTAAATTGTGAGTCCTTGATTGTTTACTTCTCTATGTTATAATCTTGGATACCTATAGGATTTAGATGACGATGTATGGTCCTCTTGCACTTATATTGGAAATATTGATTGTTGATGACCATCATTTGCTTTGTGAAAATTTCATGTTGAATTAATGTCATCTTAATGCTTCACAATGCCATTTCTACACACACTCCTTTTGGTAATGCCAAAAAGAGTGCATGACTCGGTTAGATATTTAGTTGTGTTTGTTGGATATTGTTGGCATTGTTTGAGGGGGAGCATACATTAGGATGGAGTACGCATATGATAACTTGATAGGGGGAGCTTACATGCTTGAATCATATACTATCTTGAAATATGCATGAAGTAGAAGAGATTATTGAGCTACATTTTATATCTTTCTTTGGATCATGAAGGGACTCTTGATGTCATCCGTATGAGTTCATAAGTTATATGCACTTCACGTCATTATCTTTGCTTATAACTATCTTTTCGCACATGCATACCCTTGACTTCTTGTTGATGACAAAGGGGGAGAAATAATCTTGATTCCATATGCTATGTGATTGTGCGTTTGAGAGAACACTAGACGAAGAGCATATCTTGTTTTAGCTAGAGAAGCTAGCTACGAGCTTAATTGCTATATGAGATTAATTGACATGTCTTTAGAATACTAGAGATGATTGAATGTTCTAAGTGAGATTGTTGTGCTTAATTAACTACCATATGATACATCTTACCTTATATAGAATCAATGTTTGTCATCATCAAAAAGGGGGAGATTGTTAGCCCTATGGTTGGATAACCTAGGCTTACATCTTGTTTTGATGATAACTACACATTGATTATGTTCTAATGTGTGCTTTGAGTGTATTCTTAGTAGGTATATACATGCACACTCATGAAGACACATTTGAGAAGTTGGATAGATGGATTAAAGCCAAAGAAGCTTAAAGTTATAGTGGACATGTTATAGAAGCTTCATCAAGTCTAATGTCGAAGAGCAACAAAGAATGCATCGGCTAAGTTACTATCGATTATAATTGATCTTTACTATTATGTAACTAGTCTTTATTTGATGCTTGGATTGATGTCTATGACCTAAAAAGACCTTAGGACACCTTGTGCATTGCATGTGAGTTCATAACCTTTCACACAAGTGTGGTTCTTGAAAATGAGTGAACTTTGGAGCTCACTCAGATTTTCTCAAAAACTATTTTGGTGTTAATATTTTCATATCTTGATAAAACTTTTCATTAGCTTTCCAACTCAAAAAACGGTACCTCAATCCGATTTTTCTAGAGAAAGTTATGCCCAAAATAGGAAAAGGGGGTTCCGTGAGGCAGCCGATAGGCAGTAGGGTAATACAATCGACTGTATTTAATCCAGTCGACTGTATTGATCAAAATTCAGCTCCAACGGCTATTTTTGAGGACAAAACTCCAACGGCTATTTTTGAAGGAATACAGTCAACTGCGTTGGGAATACAGTCGACTGCAATGGCAGTTTTGCTCACTTTTTATCTATAACGGCTATATTTCATTTGCTCTTTATATAAATGATTTGGGGCTTCATCATACACCATGGAAACCAGATTTTAAGCCTCCATTCATTAGAGAAACATCAAGGCTCATAGATTAAACTTTTCTCTCTTCGTCTTCATGATTTTACATTATTAAATAGAGCATCTTTGTAAGCATTTCTTTGATTGGAGTGAGCATACTTCAAGTCATCAATTCTCTCATCTCTCTATTATACTAGAGGTTCATTTGTACCCATTTCCTTTCAAGAGGGTTTCTTTGTACACAATTGATCTTTGTAAAAGATTGTGATCAAGGCTTGGGTTTGTCAAGTCTTGGATGAGCTTTGTGGATTCAAGGCTTGTGCTTGGTGTGGGGATATCACCAAGTGTTGTAAGGGTTTTGATCTTGACCCGGAAGAAGATTGTTGCTAGTGGATTCTAGTGCTCTTGCAAGGGACTTCCTTGAAGAGGTGGATGTAGGCTTGAGGGTAGTTCAAGCCGAACCATTTAAATCTCCTTGTCAAGTATCTCTAACTCAATCTCTTTACTTATTGTTCTATAATTGCTTGAGATTGTGTAGTTAGCATCTTCATTGAAATATTGCTTGGCTTGATTAAGTTTCATGATTGTGCTTAGTTTAAGTTCCCCATTAATTTTCAAAAATCCTATTCACCCCCTCTAGGGTTGTTTTATTTGTTTCAATTTATGGAGGTGATCCATTACTTGCACTTGCAACTTATTTAAGTTGCCAGCGAGATTTGGCCGTCCATCCATAGCGGATGAATAGACCAGATCTAACTTTATTGAGAAAAAAAAATCATCGTCCGCTACATTATGTAATGGGTGGTGATTTTGACCAAAGTGCCTCGACGGTATTTAATGAGTCAACGGGATTCGCAGGCAAATCGTCGGGGGGGGGGGGGGGGAGGGGGGACAGTAGAGTAAATTTTATTGTCCGCCACATAATGTAGCGGATGATGAAGTTTACAAAAAAAAAAAAGATCTGGCTCGTCCATCCGCAATGGATAAACGACCAGATGGCGGATGGCGCTGACAACTTACCTTAAGTTGTCAGTTTTTGCAACAAGATCATCTCCATGTATATATAGGCCGATCCACATCTAGCAATAGAGAAATAATTATTTCTTCACCAGTGATCTAGCCGTCCACTAGAGGTTTGTGGACGGCTCAGATTTGATATTTTGTATACTAACCACTGCACATAGTAGCGGTTGCAGTGGTTAGGGGCCAACTCAGGCCGAAGGTACCTTAAATAACAAAGGGATCTAGAGAAATGTGCAGTGGGGTGGGGGGGGGGCAAGGCTAACGCTACTAAAAGTAGCGGTATATATATATATATATATATATATATATATATATATATATATATATATATATATATATATATATTGGGTTAAGTTGTCCGCCTGATTTGGCTGTCCACACGCGATCTGTGGACAGTCCAGATCTTTTTTTTAAGGTCTACTACATAATGTAGCAGATGTTTTTTTGATAAAAAATACCCTCAAGCTCCATCCGCTACATTATGTAGCAGACGAGTATGCAGGCCTACTTTTTTTTTCTCTTTCTCTGTTCTTTCTCTCATTATACTTCTGACATGTTTCTCTTTCCTTCATTTCTCTCATCAATTTCTAACACACACACACTCTCTCTTTTTCTCTATCCCCTCTCTCTCTCTCTCTCTCTCTCTCTCATTTCTGAACAACAAGTTGGAGGAAGGAGAAATCAGTTCCAAAACCTCTAATCAATCAAGAGCAAGTGTGGGTGCTAGTGCCAGTAGAGAAGCATCAGTGGACCTGTCGAGTTTGTATCGAGATAGGAGGGGCCCATTTCTACCCTCGAAAACTACTGAGGTTTCTGATGATCTTCGAGCCAAAGTTCGAGCAATGCTGATGACCACCTTGTAATTTGTAGCACCCAATATTCTTGCATGTCCGAAACTCCCAATACCCAGCCCGCTAGGGGTGATGAGAAAATTTTTATGAAAGGGGACTCACCTGGTACGTCCTTCGTGAAGAACTTACTTGTGACCATGAGGTGGTAGTATGCCGCCTACATCTCCAGCTTTTTTGACATATGTAAAGTGTCATGAATAAGAAATGAAAAGTTGGAAAATATTGCCCAGATCATTCGTCTGCGAAGTATTTGGAATTGGTATTGGATTCTTTTTTCTTTTCTTTTTTTTTTGGGTCAATTTTCAGTTTTGGATAAGGGAGTCAACTTTGTGATGCAGCAACCCTAGAGCAAAGCTTAGTGCTAGATTAAGCCAATCTCAGACTAGAGATAAAGACTATTGGTTATTGATTCATCTGAGGCCATGCTGAACAACACTCCAAATTCCATCCAGTTGCCTCTCTGCTTCTTCGGTGTCATCGTCGCAGGGGCCATCGCAACGACTGTAAACCCGATTTACACGATTTATTTTATCACCCTTGACCCTACAGGGGCCATCGCAATGACCGTGCAGGGTCAAAGGTGATCAAATAAACCTGGTTTACATTGTTTACATGAGAGAAATAGTGAGAGAAATCATGACAAGAGAGAAAAATTGTCACAAATTGATGAGAGAAATGTGTGTGTGTGTGTGTGTGAGAGAGAGAGAGAGAGTCAAAAATTGATGAGAGAAATGAGGGAGAGAGAAACATGTCAGAAGTATAGTGAGAGAGAGGACAAAGAAGGAGAAAAAAAAGTAGTACCTGCCTCCTCGTCTGCTACATAATATAACGGATGGAGCTTGAGGGTATTTTTGTCAAAAAGTCGTCTGCTATATTATGTAGCAGATGTACCTTAACAAAACATAAAAAAAAGATCTGAATTGTCCACAGATCGCGTGTGGACGGTCAGAATGGATCAGTTTCATATATATATATATATATATATATATATCTGTGTGTGTGTGTGTGTGGAAGCTGATCCGTTGACTGCACGGGTAACTTGGCCCAAGTTGCCCGCACCCAGATCTTTTTTTATATAGAAAAAAAATCGTTCGCCACACAGTGTCGCAGATGATCTTTTTGACCAAAATACTGCGCCCTACTCGTCCATTACACAGTGTAGCGGATGACTTTTTTATCCTGACACTTGTCAGTCAAAAAGTTGCCCACCACACTGTGTGGGGGACGATTTTTAGCTGACAAGTATCACATCTTGTCCTGCCTCCGTCTGCTAGACAGTGTGGCAGACGATGTGACCGATATACCCAAAAGTACCTTAATTCTTAGCTCTTTTTCCATTTTCACCTCCTTGAGCTTCAATTGCCTCCATTTTCAGCTCCCTTTAAGTTTCAAGCTTCAAGTAACAAAGTTTCAAGCTTCATTCAAGTAAGGTAAGTTGTGAATGGTGAATTTTTTTTATGGGTAGAATGGTGAAGTGTTTTTTTTAATATTTATATAAATTTTTTTGAGATTATGTTTGTTGTATTTATCAGTCTATTCATCAAAGTAATTTTAATTTGTGATGTTCAAGAAATTAATTATAGTTAAATTCGCATTTTTTTTAGAATGTTTGTTGTATTTGGCATGCTAAATTTGTCTATTCATCAAAGTGATTTTAATTTGTTATGTTCAAGAAATTAATCATCAAAGTGATTTAAATTTGTTGTATTTGGCATGCCTAATTTATTTCTGTTTCACAATGTCTGATTTTGTGTCAAGCTCGAACACCTCAATAGATGCTAGTAATCTGTATCTCGGGCGATCGTCTCGAACATTGGAAGAAGCCAAAAAAATATTTTCGAGCGTATTCGTTGAGGGTTGGTTTTGGCATTAGAATCAAGACAACTAGAACAAGTAACATAACTAAAAAAAAAGGCTCTTGGTTATATGAATGTCAAACGAGCAAACACCCACTGCAAAATGAGAAACACGTCGGTAATGATGATAATGATGACGAAATAGGATATGCACCACGAAGACGAGATTTCATTGTGCGCAAGAATCGCAAGGTCAAGATGTTCGTAAGCCATAAATCCAAGCAAGATCATTGGCTTATTATTAGCTTGGAATTGGCACACAATCATCCGTTAGTAAACCCTTCGAAGGTGAATCAGATGCATTAACACAAGAAGATGGGTGATGTCGCAAGGAGCCTGATTCACATAATGAGTAATGTAAGGATAAGACCTACCAACATTGTTAATGTTCTTGCTGAACAAGCAGGGGGAATTCAGAATCTGAACTTTAACACGACTGACGTTTGTAACGCGGTCCGAACACAAAGACGAGCCCCGTATGACTTCAATGATGCTCAATCTAAATGAGCCTATTGAAGCATATGCAGATGGAGGACCCGCAGTTTACCTACGAGTATAAACTTGAAGACGAGCATCGAATTACCACAATCTTTTGGGTTGACGGTCGTTCGAGACTTAATTATCAGCATTTTGGGGATGCTGTGACTTTCAACACCACCTACCGTACTAACAAGTACTCGATGTCGTTGCTCCTTTCGCATGCATTAATCATCATTATCACTCCATCCTGTTTGGGTTCGCATTGTTAAGGGATGAGAGCAAGAATTCTTTTGTATGGTTATTTAAGACGTGGCTAGAAGCCATGAACAACAAAGCACCTGGTTATCATCACCGATCAAGATTTGGCAATAAAGAAGGCTATTGCTACCGTCTTCCCAGATACTCGACATAACTTGTATATTTGGCACATAAGTAACAAATACCTTGAACGTCTGCATCACGTGTATGCAAAGGATCCAGACTTTAAAAAAGAATTTTGACAGGTGCATTAACAAGTCGTTAACGATTGAGAAATTTGAAAAGAGGTGAAAAAAGCTTGTTGAGGATTACTCATTGCAAGATCACGAGTGGTTCCAACACTTGTATGAGCTCAAAGAGCAATGGATTAGCAATGGATTGGCGTTTACACGAGAAGGTATTTTTATGTAGGCATGAAAATGATGGCAGGAGTGAATCTATGAATGCCTTGTTCAATAGTTATGTAGGTACATATATTCATGAAAGAAAGAGTTATATGATATACCTGCAACAATAAGAGACTTGTACATATAGATTTGCAGTCTGGCCCCGTTGCCTTGTGTAATGCTCGATACAAGTATGCAAGAGTTGTTGCACCCCAGGCATACTCCCCAACCTCTTGTAGGTTACTCAACAACGCTAAATATTTGGTCTGAACCGTATTCCTCGTCGTAGTTGGGAATAGAATTGCCCGTATTACCCACAGTAGTAAGGCCTTTGTGTGCAGCACAAACATCTCCTCTGTGTAATTTTTTGACAAAATGTGAAAGTTGTCTACCAACCACTTCAACTTTATCACACCACTACCAAATTCATTCTTGGATATTGAAGTAAAGAAGTCCCTAACAGCTCTTTTATTTGTCGCGAAAGATTTAGAAGCAATTACCGGTTGTCCCGTCACCGATAACCCTAAGATGTACCCTATATCTTCTAAGGTTATTATCATCTCTCCAAGATGGAAGTGAAACGTATTCGTTTCACTTCGCCACCATTCAACAAGGGCACCTGTTAAGTTCTGGTCAAGTTGCTGAAAGATATCCCCATGAGTAAAAATCCCAAAATCAATTCCACACAACGATTTTTTCTGAAGTTTATTCAATTGCCACCTTTTGAATTTTCGATTACTTCTACTGTGATGAGTGGTTCTCTTTCTTACGAATTAACAAAGACTATTTAAGTAAAGTAAAAAGTATACAATGCTCGTGAGGATAAGAATATAAACAAAAAATAAATATCTTACTTGTCCATCCCAGATGGATGTACTAATATGATTTGCTTGGTCATATAATGCGGATGGATCTTCTAGTCCGGGGTTAAAGGCCATTTTTTTGCTACTAAAATTATAGATTTTATCATATATATATATATATATATTACACGGAATCTAGAAATTTTCAATGCTAGCCCATGCATCATACATAATCAAAATCATGCGCAATACTCACAAACTCTAAACTATACTCAAATAAAGGATTAGTTTATGAACTTACATGATTAATTAGATGACTAAAGGTGTTATTGGGAAGAAATTGCACAAATCTACTTACCAATGCTGCTAGGAAGATAGGGAAGAAGAAAGAAGGGATAAGACTTTCGAAATTAGGAGTTTGTTGTTTGTGATATAAGTTCTCCGCTACATAGTGTAGCAGACGGTGTGAATAAGGACAAACCAACTTCCGTCTGTCACATTGTCTAGCGGGCAGAGTGGCGGATGGAGTGGGGGAACAAGATGTGACACTTGTCAGTCAAAAGTCATCCACCACACTATGTGGTGGACGACTTTTGGACTGACAAGTGTCAGGGTCAAAAAGGCATCTGCCGGATGGGCAGGGCGAGGTATTTTAGCTAAAAAGACCGTGTGGTGAACGGTTTATATATATATATATATATATATATATATACACACACACACACACACACACACACACACACACACTAATGCTTGTTTAATGTAACACACGTGTGCGTGCACACCCATCCAAACACAAATACCTTAGAGGCTGATCCGGATAGATATAGTGCTGAAGAAATCATTTATCTACCAAATTTGAGGACGTCCACGTGTCGTATCTCGCATCTGATGCGGGATAATTTTTTATTGGCCTTATAAGATCCTGTCTATCAATAGCAATTATAGTGTCCAGATTTTTCATAACGTTAATTACAAATAAACAAATGTAAAAAAACCTCAAGATATCAAAAAGTCTCACAAGTGGATAATCAGAGCATCTAACAAAAAGCCTCCAAGATAAATCAATAAATGCCAAACTAGTTTTAAATAGTTACATAGTTCTAAAATTATTTCTACACGGAGTTTTGCATTAAAATCTAAATCAAAACATATGCATTTCATTTCTAAAATAGTCATACTAACCTTGGAATTAAAGTGCTAGCTCTGAGTTACACAGCTTAGCCCCGCAACTCATCACCTAAAAGGAAAGCTATAAGGAAGTAAGCTGAATGTTCAGTAAGGTCGCTCAGCGAACCAACCAAAACGATACAAATAATCTAGGCCAATCATGGTCTAGATTGGCAAGGTAGGAAGATCCTGGGGTATGTGTCACTGAGCTTTAGCAGATTGATTGTGGGATAGTTTTTGATTAACCTTATAAGACCTTACCTATCAACTCACAAATACCTATTAGCTACAAATCATAAGTACCTATTGGCTAGCCCTCTGAGGGAGGCATCGTCCTATGGTGGAGCCGTGGATCGGGTCTACAAATGGTATCAAAGCTTACTCTTGAAAGTTCAGGTTGATGCTAGCCAGTTGGGTTGCCGATGGTTGACAGAAACGAAGACAAGTCCGGGTATATCCCACATTAAGAGAATGATTCATGCAAATAAAGGATGAGCATGGTATATTCTACAATAGTTAGGGAGAGAGACTCTGGGCTATGTGTGAATAAGGTTAAACTTGGACCTTAGCAAGGACACTAAGGTATAAGGAATAGAGAATGTGTCCACTAATGTGGGAGACTTAGTGAATGACCTTAACTATAAGACCGTGTCAAAGACCTCATAAGTACCTATTGATTAGCCCTTATAAAGGAAATGTCGAGGAATGCCTCGTTACACCATGTTTCACCACAGGTGATTGTGTGTATATGTGCATGCATGTGTTTGTGTGCATGTGTAGGTCAGTGTGTGTATGTGTTATGTGTGTCAAAAACGAGGTGTCGGTGTGTAGGTGGGTGCCCATGCATGCGAGCATTTGGTTGGGGGGGGGGGATACAAAGATATTAACATCCTTGGCAAAGGGCATGTTTGTCCTTGTGAGGGACCGCCCATCTTATCGTGGGCATTTTGACTAAATGCTTTGTGTGTGTGTGTGGGCGCACGCGCGTGTGCATACTTGTGCGTGCATCTGTGTGTTTTTCTTATGGAACCTAATTCACATCAATGACTTAAAAAGTCATTGATTCTAGATTTTGTTTAGCCATTCACATCGCACAATGGATGGTTGAGATCTTTTTTTTTTTTTTCTATTTTTGTGAATGTTTGTCGAACCGCCCCTAAGCGGTACGGATAGCATTTATGCCCAAAATACCTTCACAAGTATTTTTCTCTTCTTTTTCTCAAGTTTTCCCCAACCTCCCTTCCTCCGACAACAGCTCCTACCCAGTTGCATCACCAAAGATGTCTTATATTTTTTATTAATTACTGAGGAATCACAAATAAAAACACATACATGCAAATTGGAACAAAGTTGCTAATTGGACCCGTGCATTGCACGGGATGAGATGCAATTTGATTTTTCCGGCAATCAAATTCTTTGGCACAGTATAATACTATAGGTTCTTATTGCAAGAAAACAAAAGAAAAAGAGAATGAGTAAAAAAAAAATTCAATTACCCAACTCAAGACTACAATCGTACTTGATAAATAATTGAAAACATAGAATACAATATAGCTCAAGTTTTAGTAATATCAATTTCACGTCTAAACTACTATCAAGGAAGAAAATGTATCATAACATTCCCGATATGCATTTTTTTACCAAAATCTAGTGAAGAATGTTTAAATTTTCATGGCATAATGACATGCATAATTCAATGCCTCTTTTAGTGACAAAAGAGAGAATTTTACAAAAATATGATGTAGATTTAGTCCATATTAAACCCAACCGTCCTCTTGAAAAGTTCATAAATGTCAATAATGTCACCCTATTTTCTTAGTCTGAGAAGAACTTAACGCATTTCTATATATCCTCAAGTGCTGTTATAAATGTGTGGTGAAAGGAAACCTGAAAGAGGGTCTCTTGAGCAAAGTTTTTAATGTCTTCAAGTAAAGTTATTCACCCCTTAAGGTGAAGGCCTCTATACAATGAAACATCGCAAGCATATTTATTTTCGGCTTACCACAATAGCGTGAATCTAAAGATGAACATGCATGTACATTCACAAACTAATAAGATGAAGTGCATCTAAAGCATTAAGAAGCTGACACATTCTTATGTTTGACTTGCTTCTTACGAGCCACCTCCTCATCGTGGAATGTTAGTTCCTGATATCAAGCCATATACTCAGTAATTGGTAGTCAAAGACACGCAAGATAACATTCGAATAGGAAGAACACTCATGCCAAATAATAACTGCACTTTTACCTCTTCCTCAACTTCTCAATATCTGGATATAGTAATAGTAATAGTAATTTAATGAGAGTATCATATCACCACATTGTGTACTGTTGGTTTCTACGTATACGTATACTTTGTGTATATTTGTGCAGAAAAACAATATCGAAAATATAATAACATGCATATGTTAAGGTTCCAAAAACAGCAGTAACGTAAGGAAAGAAATAATAGTTTATTTAACAACTCACAAGAAGATTGCAGAACAGCAAAGGAAAAAGGTCGAGGCGTGAATTTGATTCACTGTCCTTAAGACTTATTCGTCCCGCAATGGTGCTGACGGTTCTTGACGACAGTCTCCCAGGATACAACGACAATACGTCTGAAATAGGAGCACTCCAAATTGCAGACCCGGCGAACCAAAACAAAGACACAGAACTCCTCTTTTGGACACAGGAACGAGACAACAAAAATTGCAGAAAATAATTTCGGGATTAATTCATTTTTGTAAAACTGACTCGTATTTATACACATTATCCACTGGGGGGTGCAACTCTTCACAGGAAAAACTGTTTAGCTGGAAAGGTCACAACTTTCCGGAAAATAAAATAAATAAATAAATAAACTTTATTTATTTAAATATTTTTGTCCCAAAAAGAATAAAGCCTAATGGGCCCAAGCCCAAGCCCAAGCCCAAGCCCAAGCCACGGCCACGGACCGGACCGGGACGGGACGGGACGGGGCGGGGCGCGCGCGTGGTGGACCTTGGGTCAACCTAGGTCCTCCCTCCTTACAAAACATGGGTACCCCCAAGGGGCCCATCCCTTAGCTCAAGGCTAAGCCTTATAAGGAGACAATATTTGCTTTAATTCTTCTATGTGGGATTCTCTCTTCCCTTCAAGTTGATCCACCAACTTTAACTTCAATTTTCTCATTCACCTTCCATTTGTCAAAGACATGTGAATATACCATGATCATCTATTCCAATAGATGAACATGAATCAATTTGGCCCTAACCAAAATATGGTTTAGAACCCATTTGAAAATTGATTCAAAATTGCTTCTCACAATGGGTTTAAAACCCAATTCCAACAATCCCCCACATGAATAGAAAATTGACTGGACACTAATACAAAGAAACACTGACACAAGAAAGAGTTCTTTAGAACGACACTGCATCGGGATAGGTAGCCGATGGCCTTGAACCTTCCCTAGTGAGAACTATCGGATTTACTGGTTAACCAGTGAACATGATGTCTTGAACTGTTCAACCTTTAGTGTAAACCAAGACAATAGAATTTCACACAGTATCGTTCAAACATTGTTTTGAGGTTCTCATTGTTGTGTTCATTTTGGCCCTGAACACTCCTGGTTTTCATGAGTACTCTCTGAGAATTCAGCCTTACAATTCTCATAGAAGCGGCCCACTTCTTACTCACATAGGTGACTTCTTATTAGAGGTTCCTACTGCACCCCCCACTTGGATTTCCAAGATATAAGAGTCATTAAAAGCATAGCTTAACCTAACCTTTTGAAGGTGCCACTGTCTTCTCATCATAGGAATGGATATTAGGGTTTTAACCCCCACAGTGCTCTGTCTGAGTCGCATTTACATAATTCGGTTTTCCCTTTGAACCTAGATCTTGGGATCTCCAGTCAGCTAGGTAGGGTTTCCATTATGGCAACTCTTTAGTTCATAGGCTTAAGACCCATTCCCCTCGATAACGTATTTACTTTCTCTCTAGTCAAAGCTTTCGTTAACGGATCCGCAATATTATCCTTTGACTTCACGTAGTCAATAGAGATAATTCCACTAGAAAGTAATTCTTTAACGGTATTGTGTCTGCGACGTATGTGTCTAGACTTGCCGTTATACATACTGCTTTGTGCTCTTCCAATTGCAGATTGACTATCACAATGTATGCAAATTGGTGGCACAGGTTTAGACCAATTTGGAATATCCTCCAAGAAATTACGAAGCCACTCCGCTTCTTCTCCTGCTTTATCTAAAGCAATGAATTCAGATTCCATAGTGGATCTGGCAATACATGTCTGTTTAGAGGATTTCCAAGAAATAGCTGCTCCTCCTAATGTAAACACATATCCACTTGTGGATTTTGTTTCATTAGAATCTGATATCCAGTTGGCATCACTGTATCCTTCTAATACAGCTGGATATCTTGTATAATGCAGACCAAAGTTTAAGGTATATTTTAAATACCTTAAAACTCTTACAATAGCTAACCAGTGATTCTTTCCCGGATTACTAGTATATCTGCTCAGTTTACTGACAGCATATGCTATATCGGGTCTCGTGCAATTCATGATATACATTAGGCTACCAATTATGCGCGAATACTCTAATTGAGATATTCCTTCCCCAGTATTCTTTGTTAGATGTAAATTTACATCTAGCGGTGTCTTAACAGGACTATCATCATAACTTTTAAATTTGTCTAGCACTTTCTCAATATAATGAGATTGTGACAAGACTAGTCCATTTGATGTTTTGGTAATTTTCATACCAAGTATAACATCAGCCACACCCATATCTTTCATATCAAATTTACTGGCCAACATTTTCTTTGTAGCCTTAATGAATTCATTATTGCTCCCGATAATGAGCATATCATCCACATAAAGGCAAACAATGACATATCCTTTTTCCGTCCCTTTAACATAGACACATTTATCACATTCGTTGATTCTAAAGCCATTTTCGATCATGACTTTATCAAACTTTTCATGCCATTGTTTCGGAGCCTGTTTTAGTCCATAAAGTGACTTAACAAGCTTGCACACCTTCCTCTTATGATCCGGAGCTACAAACCCCTCGGGTTGCTCTATATAGATCTCTTCATTTAGATCTCCATTTAGGAAGGCTGTTTTCACATCCATTTGGTGTATCTCAAAATTATTGATAGCTGCAATAGCTATCAATATTCGAATGGATGTTATTCTCGTTACTGGTGAATATGTATCGAAATAATCAAGGCCTTCCTTTTGTCTATATCCCTTGACAACCAATCTGGCCTTATATTTTTCGATCGTTCCATCAGCTTTCATCTTTCTCTTAAAAATCCATTTACACCCTAATGGTTTATTTCCAGGAGGAAGATCCACCAGTTCCCACGTATGATTTTGCATGATGGATTCTATTTCACTGTTAATAGCCTCTTTCCAATGAGGAGTTTCGGGACTCGACATTGCTTCACTGTAAGTACGAGGCTCATTTTCTAACAAATATGTTAGAAAATCAGGACCAAAAGATGTAGACGTTCTAGCTCTCTTGCTACGTCTTGGCTCATCTTCCTCTTGTGAGGGTTCTTGGTCCATACTCGTTCTTTTTAAAGAACTCTGTTCTTGTGCCACTCGACAAGGAAATACATCCTCGAAGAAATGTGCATTCCTTGTCTCCATAATGGTGTTGACGTGTATATCGTCAATTTCAGATTTATGCACTAAGAACCGATATGCCGAGCTATGGCTTGCATATCCAATGAAAATTCCATCAACCGTTTTAGGACCTATTTTTACCATTTTAGGTGGTGGGATAGCTACCTTTGCTAGACACCCCCACACTTTAAGATATTTGAAGGAAGGAGGACGACCTTTCCATAGCTCATAAGGTGTCTTTTGTAGCTTCTTGTGAGGTACTTTATTAAGTATATGATTTGCGGTTAAGACCGCTTCCCCCCACAAGTTATCTGGTAGTCCAGAATTTATCAACAAAGCATTCATCATTTCCTTTAAAGTACGATTTTTCCGCTCAGCAATTCCATTTGACTGAGGCGCATATGGTGCCGTGGTCTCATGAATGATTCCATGATCAGCACAAAATTTTTCAAGAGGGAAAACATATTCTCCACCTCTATCACTTCTTAGTACTTTGACTTTCTTGCTAAGTTGATTTTCAACCTCAATTTTGTATTGCATAAATGCTTCCAAGGCTTCATCCTTGCTTCTAAGCAAATATACATAACAAAATCTCGTACAATCATCAATAAAAGTAATAAAATACTTTTTTCCTCCTCTAGATTGTACCACCTTTAAGTCACATATGTCACTATGAATTAGACTTAAAGGTTCCGTACTTCTTTCAATTGACTTGAAAGACGTTTTTGCCATTTTAGCTTCAATACAAATTTCACATGCTTTATGTGAGTCAAAATTCATTTTAGGCAAAAATCCATTTTTCACTAGCTTTTGTATGGAACCATAATTTACATGACCTAATCTACAATGCCATAAATTAGGAGATTCCAACAAGTAAGCAGAAGAAATAGTTTTATTAATATCGGAATTTGGTACAACTTTAGGCACGATGGTCATTACATTTAACTTAAACAGACCATCACATAAGTACCCTTTTCCTACAAACATCCCACTTTTAGTGAGTACAAATTTATCACTCTCAAACACTAGCTTGAAGCCATTCTTACTCAACAATGAGCCTGACACTAGATTCTTCCGAATGTCTGGCACATGAAGCACATTGTTGAGACTCAATTCCTTGCCAGATGTCATCTTTAAGACCACCTTTCCCATTCCTAGCACCTTTGAAGAAGAAGAGTTTCCCATGAACAGATTCTCGTTGTTGGCGCTCTCATATGTAGTGAACATATTTCGCTCGGAGCACACATGTCGAGTAGCGCCCGTGTCTACCCACCACTGTTTGGGATTTCCAACCAAGTTGACTTCGGATACCACCGCAGATAAATTCAAATCTGTCATGTCTTCGGTGATTTTGGTAACTTCGGTCACGTTGGCTTGAGAATTCTTTCCTTTCTTAAAGTTTCCTTTGTTTTTGCGACAATCCTTAGCACGATGGCCAGCTTTGCCGCACACAAAACAGTTCCCTTTGAACTTCTTCTTCTCACCGTCTTTGAAATGTGAGCCTCTTGCTCCGCTTGGACCATCGGAATCGGAAATTTTCCTCCTCTTTGATGGACCTTGCTCGACCACATTTGCCTTGGCCTCTTGATGATAATTACCGGCCTTCTTCTCGGACTGGCGATTATCCTCCTCAATCCTTAATCTGACGATCAAATCCTCGAGCTTCATCTCCTTGCGTTTATGTTTCAAATAGTTCTTGAAATCTTTCCAAGTAGGTGGCAATTTTTCTATCAAAGCAGCCACTTGAAAAGACTCTCCAAGTACCATCCCTTCCGCATGAATATCATGTAGAATAAGCTGAAACTCTTGGACTTGACTAATCACTGTCTTAGAATCCATCATCTTGAAATCAAGGAATTTGCCGACTACAAATTTCTTTGAGCCGGCATCTTCCGTCATGTATTTCCTTTCCAAGGATTCCCACAATGCTTTCGCATTGACCATTGGACTGTATACGTTATACAACGCATTGTCCAATCCATTGAGGATGTAATTCTTGCACAAAAAATCTGAATGCTTCCAAGCATCCACGGCAGCCACTGTTTGCCGGTCAGGATTTTCACCAAGATCTGGTGCATCCTCTTGCAAGAATCTTGCCAAGTTAAGAGTGGTCAAGTAAAACAACATCTTTTGTTGCCACCTCTTGAAATCTTTTCCATTGAACTTTTCCGGTCTTTCACCAAGTCCAACAGAACCATGAGTTGGTGCCACATAAGGCGTCGCATACACAGTCCCATCACCGTGTTGCACGTTGGGATTAATCGGTCCACTTTCCGAATTGGTTTCACTAGTAGCCATTGTTATAAATCTATCAACAGAATATAACAACAATTAATAAACAGTCCAGTCTATCACAATAGTATAAATCTGAGTCTAGAATCACTAAACTTAAATTCAAAATCTGAAAATAACTTTAGTATAGATTGACAGAATCAAATATGAAAACGAATTTGAAAACACTGTTATGACAATACTGTTTCTACACATGCAACACAAAGTGTGCAGGGAATAAGTCTTAAGAATGTTGGTTTCTACGTATACGTATACTTTGTGTATATTTGTGCAGAAAAACAATATCGAAAATATAATAACATGCATATGTTAAGGTTCCAAAAACAGCAGTAACGTAAGGAAAGAAATAATAGTTTATTTAACAACTCACAAGAAGATTGCAGAACAGCAAAGGAAAAAGGTCGAGGCGTGAATTTGATTCACTGTCCTTAAGACTTATTCGTCCCGCAATGGTGCTGACGGTTCTTGACGACAGTCTCCCAGGATACAACGACAATACGTCTGAAATAGGAGCACTCCAAATTGCAGACCCGGCGAACCAAAACAAAGACACAGAACTCCTCTTTTGGACACAGGAACGAGACAACAAAAATTGCAGAAAATAATTTCGGGATTAATTCATTTTTGTAAAACTGACTCGTATTTATACACATTATCCACTGGGGGGTGCAACTCTTCACAGGAAAAACTGTTTAGCTGGAAAGGTCACAACTTTCCGGAAAATAAAATAAATAAATAAATAAACTTTATTTATTTAAATATTTTTGTCCCAAAAAGAATAAAGCCTAATGGGCCCAAGCCCAAGCCACGGCCACGGACCGGGACGGGGCGGTGCGGCGCGCGTGGTGGACCTTGGGTCAACCTAGGTCCTCCCTCCTTACAAAACATGGGTACCCCCAAGGGGCCCATCCCTTAGCTCAAGGCTAAGCCTTATAAGGAGACAATATTTGCTTTAATTCTTCTATGTGGGATTCTCTCTTCCCTTCAAGTTGATCCACCAACTTTAACTTCAATTTTCTCATTCACCTTCCATTTGTCAAAGACATGTGAATATACCATGATCATCTATTTCAATAGATGAACATGAATCAATTTGGCCCTAACCAAAATATGGTTTAGAACCCATTTGAAAATTGATTCAAAATTGCTTCTCACAATGGGTTTTAAACCCAATTCCAACATGTACTACACTTGCCGGACAATCATTATTTCGGTGAAAGACTATAAAGGCAAGTTGACAATCTAGACATTATAATCTAGTTGATGCCAATTCAGAAATCAAATCTTAATATAAGTCTCTAAATTGGCAAGACTAGTGTTATCAAAGGCGCGCCTAGAGTTGCGCCTCGCCCTAGGCTAGGTGCGGCCCCTTTGAAAAGGTGTGTGCTTTGCGTGCCTAGGCGCCTAGGAACAAGGCGCAAGGCAGTGGCGGAGGCGTAAAAAAAAAAGGCCAAAAATTTGAATTTTTTTATTTTTGTATCGTGGCATCATTTTATCTGCTCATAACTTTTAGCTCTTTATTCACAATATAATAAATCTATATCTAAATCACAAAAATCCTAAAACTCCAATTCTGAAATCAATCAGTTCTCTTATTATTGTTCATTGTGCTAGCGTCTTGTCCCTAATTGTTGCTCTTTTTCAAGTAAATATACTCCTTAACTTCATACTGTAGACAAAGAAGATGAAATTAAGGGGTTAGAGCTTATGATTCCTTTTTGAGGAACACATTGTTGCCTTAGTCCTCCCTGATGATGAGGACGATATTATCATATTCACTTAGAATTAAAGACTTCTCATTAGATTTGTAAAAAATTTATCTAGTGTTGAAAATTTGTTAAATTGCCTTGTTCTTAATTTTTTTATATGATTTTATTGGTTTAATGCACTAATAGCTACTTATTTTTATTTTGCGCCTCACTTTGAAAAGGCACGTGCATGCGTTTTGCGTCTAGACTTTAAGGACCCTTTGCGCTTTAGGTACGCCTGCACCTTTAACAACTGTAGGCAAGACACACCCATCTTTTAGGGAATCAAATAGCAAGACAAAACAAAATGTTAATGACCCAAAGAGTCGTGTTGATCTATCTGTTCCCTGTGGAAACGATGCATATGCATGCACTCCGATATTTACTCCAATATTTATCAAGTTTCTTAATGGTTCCTTTTCATGGGGAAGGCATAGCCAAAATTACTCAACACATTTCTCGGTAACATTGAGCATAAAGATCAAGGTCACATGCCCAATACATTAGGGCAGCTGAAAAAGAGAAACCCCTGGAAACATTGCGCAAAACATCAAGTGCACATGAGTCTTGTTCTTTTTAAGGCGCTATACATAGAGGCAGATGAAAAAGACATAAAGAAGATGAAGCAAACATCCAAAACCCTGTGACCAGGACCTCAGAGAGAGTAAGAACATTCAATATAAAAGACATGCATAATCCAAATTAGACATGAACATAAGATATGATTGGAAGTAGAATGTGAAAACCCAATCACTAATGTTGTACCTATTCATGGTTTTCGTGATAAATAAATGGAGGGATGCTAAGTACTCGTACAAAAAGTTTCTTGGCATGTGCCTCAGTGATCAAGGGAGTATATGACAACTTTCCAATCTATCCACCATAAGAGGTCATGCCTAACCTCTAGGCTCTAACCCATCTTCCCTTCCGAAACTAATACATGCAGTCTAAGTTAACAAACAAGCCCAGGCTGTAAGGAATTATAAACAATTTGCTGCTGCTTAACCATAAAGAATTGTGGGGCCGAAATTTGGTTGGACTAAGACAAGATGATGCATCATTTTTATTACTTAATTGATTGATTTGATTTTTTTTTATACGATACACCAGCAGAAAGGATGTCACATGTTTCTCATGGATCATTAGAGGGTAATTTAAGGGTGCTTTAGTACCATATATATATATATATATATATATATATATATATATATATATATATATATATATATGTATATGACCAAGTAAACATGCTAAAAGTCAGTGGCAGATCTTCATGCATATAGCGTTTGAATACTTTTTCTTCGACCCAGACACTTTCCTTTTTCGTCTCTTTATGTCACAATGACGGGCAAAGGAAACCTTTTAGTTTTTTCTTTCCCTTTTTTTTTATTATAATAATTATTAAACTTCCGTCCCAAATATCTCAACTCTCGTGAGTACATGTGTAACTTGGGTGGCTTAGGTTGAGCCGGATTTATCCAACCCGAGGAAGAATTTGTCGCTTTAAAATCGAATGAGCTTTAACTTAAAAGAATTGATTTCATTATGTTGGGTTGGGTGGAATTTTGGGTTTCAATAAATTGACCAAAACAAAGATTTTTTTCTTTTTTTTTAAACAGAAAAAATGGAGTGGGAGGCTGCCAGCAGACGGCAGGTGGTGGTTCAAAATATCAGTTTATATCTAAGTGGATTTTAAAAATCCAAATAACCCAATATGATATGAGCTCAACTCATTCTAACCCCATTTTATAATCAGGGGTGGGTTGGGTTGGATAAAAGCTCATAATTTTTTTGGTTAGGTTGATTAAAAACATAAAACTCAACCCAAAATGACAACTTTACTTGCGAGACACAACATGGTGACCTTGTACAATGAAGTGAAGAGAGATTAATTTACTACTAGATTATTATTTTGCTCTAGATTTAGGTCATGTTTGATAAGTCGTGTTATCTTTTTGGAAAGCTAATTTTGTCGTTTCTAGAAACGTGTTTGACACTATTATCCGTTCTTTGTAAAAGCCTGATTACACATACGAGATTTTCAAAAGGGCTTCCGTAAGGTCTTCAAAATTTCACTAGAACTTTATTTTTAAAGTGGATTTTGAATAACAAATTTGAACTGCTTCCGATGTTGAAAAACACAAAGCAATGAATTGTCAGGTAGGGTTTAGCTTCTAAGTCCGTAAGAAGACATGACACAACATGTTTGTCTACCTACAATACAGCCAAAGGAAGTAGAGCCCAGCAAATACAAGTGAAAGTCTTACAATATAAACTTTGTTTGGCAAGTGGGAGAGACTGTGGGCTCTCAACTATATGACCATTTGGATTCAGCAGAACCTTTTGTGGCTGGCACTGTGCGATGTTCAAAATCACACACCAATATGATAAAAGCCACGCTTTTGTTGCGGGAGCTGTCAAGCCAAAGCTGTCATGGTCTCTCACATCACATAGTTTACTTAAATCATAAGCAAATTTTTTAGTCTTCCCGAGTAAGTACCTCTTTTTTGTTAAACTTTTAGTTTAATCTACTATCATAAGTCCAATCCCTATTTACATTTTTTCATTTTTTTTTCTTATCAATGAATAGATCTCTCGAGGCCAATTCAAATTGGACATATATAAGCCTGCTTACGCACGATAACATTTCTTATACGCAATACGGTATGCACCGTGCTTACAAAAAGAATCATCTTCTAGTACTCTAATAGGAATAGAATAGACCGTAAAGCCAGAGGACTCGACGCTCCAAACTGGAAGAGTATGTGCGCTGAAATCTGGTTTAAGTCCTCTCATTTGGCCATGTTCAGACAAAATGTTTGTTAGTTTTGTTTTCCTATTATTTACTTTTGTTGCCAACTTTCAACGGTTCAAATTTAAGTCGCCCCGCCAAACCCTAGGGTTCTCTATCATGGGGAGTGGTCGAGGTGATGAGTTATGGACACCTCCTCTGTTGAGGCAAAGAAAGAAACAAAGACCATGATTTTCAGTTCTTTTTTGGCCACTCATACTCATTGACATTGACACAAATTATTCAAGAAGATAGTTTTGACCATTTTTTGGCCTCACTTTCGCGTCATGTTAACAAATATCCAACGGTCAAAGTTCAATGCTGTTAATCCAATCAAGTCAAAGTGCACTCTCCAAGTTACATGCGACACTTTTTTTCTCTACAGTGATACTCCAACTGTTGGCATCAGGGCACCGCAAAGGCACTATTCAGAGCCCTTTTGTTAAAGTGGGGAACTAGCCAGAGCCTCCTTACGACTCCTTGCTTGTTTCATTGACCCCTTCTCTCCTTATGGGCTCTTGCTTGCCCCTTTGGTCTCTCCTCTTCTTAGGGGCTCCTTGATCCATATGACCTTTACCACTACTCTCGAGCACCATGACACCCATTGCGCACGAGCAACGTCTCTACATAATTTGCACCTGTCATTGTGCCCATCGTTGTAGCCGAGCGCCACCTTCAGCTATACGTACCCTCGGCACTACTTCCCTTAGCTGCATCCATGCATTGTCGTCGTGGTCTTGTGCCCCGTCACAGCCCCCTCCCTTTTCCCCCTACACTAGCTCCATTGAGCGTGCCCTCGGCACCGCACACATTTAACCGCGCCCATGCAGTGGCACCCCTTATGTAGTTGCTTCCTTGACACTTTGTCAAATTGCCACGCTTGGGCATTGGTCTATCTTTTCACAGCACTATGTGCACTCGCTTTGGTTGTGAAAGATGCTTCAACCTGCTCTCTGGAATGTGTAACACCCTTAAGGTAGGCAGCTCCCCCAAAACACTATATCCGTTAAAGAGCTCTTAGTGCTCCTGCATGATGATTTTTATTCTGTCAGGTAGGCGGCTCCTCCAGGACACTACCTCGGCCTGTCGGGTAGGATTTTTTTCCAGACATACCTCAACGCATCAAGTAGGCAACTCATTCGAGACACTTTATCGGCTCGTTGAGTAGGCGCCTCCTCCTGAACACTAACCTGGCGTGGTCTGAGGGCTTTGACACAAGATATCACCGTGGAATAGGCGACTCTTACTGTACACTATCTCTTTCAGAGGCATCTGGATGACTAGTTTATGTGTTCCGGGATTGCGGGTTTTTCGTCGATACCCTTAGGGACAGTGACCTTGGTCACCTCAAGACGGAAGCAGGTCTCTGGAGGGCATTAGACCTAGTCCTCTTCATAGTAACACATTAGGCCTCCCTCACCGATGTCAAGTTATTTGCGTCTCTAGACATCCTCTGTAGGAGTTAAAAAGGGCATTTGGCTTGTGTATAGATCAAGGGTGTTCACTGGCCACACCTTGTTGTGTGAGCTAGTCTTTCTAGACAGATAGAACGAAGCTGTGCAGGCAGGCCAAACAAATATGAGGTATGGTAATCTGTGGAGCATCAACGTTTATGGCCCCCTCGAAGAGGTGTCATTCCTAAGGAGCAGCTACTTGTTGCTTGATGACATAACCTTTTCAACTCCCTAAGTAATGAACTTGAAAATTCATGTTCATAGAACAAGAGAATAGAACTCATTTGCACATCTCACTTTCTCACTCTAGAACCTCAGAGCCAAAGGATTCTAGAGAAAGAGAGACCCTAACTTTGAACCCTAAGTCTGCACCTAAGTATTGGACTCTTGATTGTCGTTGCGTATTAACTCCGTTCCCTCGCCCTTGCAGCACTGCCACTCCTCCCTCACCGTTGCAACACTGCCACTCCTCAGGCTCTGCCTGAAAGCACTGGCTTATGCCCTTGCTATGTCTCACACTAGCATTGCCTTGTAACGAGATGACAATTTTTAGCCACCTCTGCCTACGGCGGCTGCCAGAGGTGGCAACCAACAATAGTGGCAGCTGTCAGTAGCAATGGAGGCAGGCGATGGCCGGAGGCGGTTGTTGGCTGTCACGACGACCTAAGGAGGTGACTGCCACGAGTAGTTGTGGAGGTTGTCGGCGCCAGATGGTAGGTGGTAATGGTTCAAAATATGAGTTTTTATCAAAATGAATTTTGAAAATCCAACCCAAGATAACCAATTATGATACGAGCTCAACCAATTCCAACCCGTTTAATAATTAACAGTGGATTGAGTCAAGTAATTAAAAGCTAAAGTTTTTTGGATTGGGTTGGTTAAACCCATAAAACTCAACCCAAAATTGCAGCCATACTCTGAGGCACAAAATGGTGACCTTGTATGATGAAGTGAATACGATGCATTTACCACTAGATTATTATTTTCTCTCTAGATTTAGGCCGCTTGGTAAGTTGTGTTATCTATTTGGGAAGTTAATTTGTCATTTCTAGACACTTGTTTGATACTGGTGCTCGTTCTTTATATATATACATATATATAAGAATTCCACTGGGACTTTCGAGATGTTTTCAGAATCCTCAAACTGCACTCCTTCACTCATACGTTAATTTTGAAGTGAATTTCAGGGACAAATTTCGAACTGCTTACCAAACGCGTTGTCATTAAATTCCATTGGGACTTTTGAGATGTTTTCAGAATTCTCAAATTGCACTCCTTCACTCAAACGTTAATTTTGAAGTGAATTTCGGGGACAAATTTCGAACTGCTTACCGAACGCGTTGTCATTCTCGTCGAAAAAACAAAGCAAGTCAAAAAACTTGTCATGGAGGGTTTAGCTTCTAAAGTCCATAAGAAGACATGATACTACATATTTGTCTACCTACAATGATAGATAGGCAACAAATTCAGCAAGGAAGTAGAGCCCAGGAAATACAAGTGAAAGTCTTATAATATAGATTTTGATTGGAAGGAGGAGAGACTATGGGCTCTAAACTTTGCGACCAATTAGATTCAGCAGAACCTTCTATGTCTTGTACTGGTCTAATGCCAGTTATGTTCAAAATCACACAACAATATTATAGAAGCCACGCTTATGTTGTGGGAGCTGTCACTGCCAAGGCTGTCATGGTCTTGACATCACATAGCTTACTGAAATCATAAGCAATTTTTCTAAGGTTCCCAAGTAACATACCTCCCAAAAAAATTAGTTTAATCTACTATCATCAATCCAATCCCTGTTGACATCTTTCATTTTTCTTATCAATGAATAATCTCTCGAGATCAATTCAAATTGGACATCTATAAGCTTGTTTACTCGCGTTAACATATATGACATGCATACAAAATCTACCATGCTTACAAAAAGAATCATCTTCATTATAGTACTCTGGACCGTAAAGTCAAAGGACTCTTGCCGCTCTGAAGTGGAGAGTATAAGCGCTGAAACCTGGTTTAAGTACTCTCGTTTGGCCACGTTCGAACAAAATGTTTGTTAGTTTTGTTTTGCTATTATTTATCTTTGTTGCCAACTTTTAGCTGTTCAAATTTAAGTCGCGCTGCCAAACCTTCGGGTTGTCTGTCGTGGGGAGCGGTCGAGGTGATGAGTTATGGACACCTCCACCGTTGAGGCAAAGAAAGAAATTGAGATTGAGATTGTGATTTTCTCTTTTCTTTTCGCTCGCTCTTGATTGCCGACATTGACACAAAATTTTCAAGAAGATTGTTACTAGCCCATCCGAGTTAATTCCCTTTGACCGCTTCTCAGTTTCATTTTCGCATCACCCCAACAAATATTCAACAACTAAGGTTTAAGGCTACTAATCCGGTCAAGCCAGAGCGCACTCTCCAAGTTACGTGTCACACTTTTGCTCTCTACAATGCCACCCCCTTTCTGAGGAGGGACCCCTTCTCCCGAAGTTGACGGGGCTATTTTTCCAAGTAAGTGTCGGCATTGGCGCGAGGCGCTAGCCAGAACCCCTTCTTTAAAGTGGGGCACCAGCCAAAGCCCTTCCTTGGGACTCCTGTTTATCCAATTAATTTCTCCTATCCTTAGGGGCTCTTGCTTGCCCCTTGGTCTTTTGTCTCCTTGGAGGCTCCTTGCTCCATATGACCTCTGTCACTGCACCCGAGCTTCGTGACAGTCGATTGCTTAAGAGAACCGTCTCGCGTGATGTGCACCTGGCACTGCACCTATTGCCATGCCCGAGTATCACCTCCAGATGTGTAGTGCTTCGAGGCATGTTGTAACGCTTTCTTTCAGTTTATATTTATCCTTAACAAAAATGGTATATAGCGGGTTTCCAAAAAATATTCTCGAAACGCAGTAGTAAATAATGTTTGCGCAATCGATATTCACCTCAATAGAAAATTGTATGGAAATCTAGACTATTTTTACACAAAAGAATTCTACAGAAATTCATTCTAGTATATACAGAACGAAAGAAAAAGACTAGGGAATGGTTAAGTATAAGGTGTGCAAAAATTCAGATTTTTTGCTCTATTTAAGGAGCATTGGTGGCTGCTCATCAAGGGTCACATCCTTTCATCATGCACCCATTCAATATGGATCGTTGGATCAGAAATTTCAGATTCTGGATATTAACCAACTAGCTCCTAACGAGTGAGTCTGCCCGAACCGGTAGCACCCAACTGTCCAATGGGTGCAACCGCTTGGGTATAACCCAAACATATGCAATTATAACCGACCAACTCCCAATGTTAGGATCCGATCCAACCCGAACCGTTGCACCAGTTCATCACACCCATCCACATCGACGGCCCAGATTCGATCATGAAAACCTAAGTGTGCCATCAAAGCGTCACATTTTGCCTCACAGCCCACTGTCACGCTCAAGCACGCGCATCCATACGAACGTTTCTTGTTCACACCATATTCAGTACACATGCATACACCTCAACATACCACAATAATATATAAGTAAGTGGATCTCCTTACTATATACTAACTTACTTTTCCAATTCCCTTCTACGTGAAATTATTCTTTCTTTGCTTCTTCGCTTCTTCAACTTTCTTTCATACCATTTTGACACATAAAATGAACCCAAAAAATTAATACAGACATGCGGTGAAGCTGTCTACCCCACAGACATGGGCACGCCCACACCAGACCGAAGTAGTCGCAATACGCCTGCTACTTTTAAATGTAACGTCAAATGTTTCTGAGTGACTTTATGAACCCACTATTAATTAAAGCTAAAATGTTGTTATTCGACGCCAACTATCAACCCTTGACTAATACACGAGGTCTAGAACCCTCCCCCTTCTTCTTCTTCTTTTGCTCTACAGGCCGAGTGTCAACATAAGCATGCATAGATGAGCAGTGACGTAGGACTAAACAAAACTCAAAAATCTATTATCGGGTCTTGACCGCAGTTAGTGCGGGTAAGTTCCCAGACTTGTCAATGCATTTGTGGTCGTTCATGTCGTCGAGATCGCTTATCTTGTACTAAACTCACACCGTCAGGCTTATTATATGGAGGACGGTGGATTAGACGAGATTGTCCTCCTCTTCTACTTCATTCTCTCTACGGCTCATGGAGTCATTCTATCATATGGTGGAGGTTGAAAATTCTTTAGCAGTGATTATGGTAAAGTCATCCAGTCTTGTGAAGGTGTTGGGTTTATTTAACTGAAATTACTTCCATGTCTTATGAACCCATTAAATTCCTCTTTCTATCTAACGCGTGTTCGGTGTTACGTTTAAATTCAACCTGCAAGGAACTAGTTGGGGTGGACTATTTCAAAATATCAAAGTTGTAAACGCCCTGAACTTTATTCTCCCATAAAGGACCATTTCAAGCAAGCTAATATGTCTAGTTAAAACACGAAAATAGAAGTACGTGGATGGATGTTGAGGGATGACAGAAAATTGGTTGAGATAAAGTAGCAAACGAGGTTCGATGGTTGACATACTCCATGGCCTATAGGAGGATCTCAAAAATGTGGTATTACGGAATATCTTTACGAATTGGCAATGTTTCTTAGAGGAAAAGCGAACAAAAAATAGTGGTGGTGGCTGGCCGTGAAACCGACAGCAGCAGCATAGGTGGAGGTGGCTGCAGATAGTGGTGACAGTGGCAACGGGTGATGGTGGCGCAGTTGCCGACGGTGGTGGCTGTCCCCTGCAGCGGTGAAGACAGGCGGCAACCAACACGGGTGGAGGTGGCTGCCGGAAGCGATGGAGGCAGGCGGTGGCAGTGTTGGCAACAGAGGTGGAGGTAGCTGCCGGCTATGGTGGAGGCTGCCGGCAACAGTGGAGCAGCAACTGCAGGCGGCCGTTGGCTATCCTACGGCCGGAATAGGTCGTTGCCACCAGCGATGGTCGCAGCCACGTTGCGTAATCAGAATTCTCAAACTACGCTCCTTCACTCAATGTTATATTTAACGTGAATTTTGGAGAACAAGTTTCGAACTGCTTGACAAACATGTTTTCGTTCTCGTTGAAAACCAAAGCAATGAAAACACTTGTCATGTAGGGTTTAGCTTCTAAACTCCATAAGAAGATATGATATTTCGTACTTGTCTACCTACAATAATAGCAAAAAAATTCAGCAATACAGACCAAGTAGAGCGCAGAAAATACAAGTGAAAGTTTTACAATATAGACTTTGTTTGGAAGTAGGAGAGACTATGGGCTCTGAACCATATGATCAACTACATTTAGCAGAACCTTCTATGGCTGGCATTGGTCTAATGCCAGATATGTCATGCTCGCTCAAAATCACACACCAATATTATAAAAGCCACGCTTATGTTGTGAGAGCTGTCACAGCCAAGGCTGGCATGGTGTTTCACATCACACAGCTTACTAAAATCATAAGCAATTTTTCTAAGATTCCCGAGTAACATACCTCCTTTTTGTTAAACTTTTAGTTTAATCTACTATCATCAATCCAATTCCTATCCACGTTTTTCATTTTTCTTATCAATGAATACATCTCTGGAGGTCAATTCGAATGTGACATATATAAGCTTGTTTACTCACATAATATTTGTTATATGCATACAATCTGAACGGTGCTTACAAAAAGAATCATCTTCTTTATAGTACTGTGATAAGAATGGAATGGACCGTAACGCCAAAGGACTCTAGCTGCTCAGAACTGAAGAGTATATGCGTTGAAACCTGGTTTAAGTGCTCTCACTCCACCATGTTTGGACAATATGTTTGTTAGTTTTATTTTGCTATTATTTACCTTTGTTGCCAACTTTCAATGGTCGCCCCAACAAACCTCGGGGTTCTCTATCATGGAGAGTGGTCGAGGTGATGAATTGTGGACACCTCCTCTGTTAAGGCAAAAAAGAAACAAAGACAATGATTGTAAGTTTTTTAATTTTTTGCCAGTCTTACTTGCGACATTGACTCAAATTTTTCAAGAAGATTGTTACTGGCCTAATTGAGTTATCCACCTTTGACCGCTTTTGAGTCTCACTACTGCGTCACGTCCACAAATATTCAATGGTCAAAGTTCAATGCTGCTAACACGGTCAAGCCAGAGCGCACTCTCTAAGTTACGTGCCACACTTTTTCTCTTTACAAAGATACTCATAGTGTCAGCATCAGCACGCTGCTTGGCAATAAGGTGCCAGCCATAGCCCCTTCTTTAAAGTGGGGCACTAGCCAGAGCCCATCCTTAAAACTCCTTGCTTATCCAATTGGTATGTCCTCTCCTTATGGGCTTTTACTTGCCCCGTTGGTCTCTCCTCTCCTTGGGGACTCCTTGCTCCATATTACCTCTGTCATTGCACCCGAGCATCGTGAATCTGAGTCGCTTTATCGAGATCAGAAGAAAATTGTGCAAACCCTTTTGTACACGAGCCCCGTCTCCGCATGATGTGCACCCGGCACTGCACCTGTCGTCGTGCTTGAGCGTTGCCTCCTGTTGTACATACTGTAACATCCGGGAATTTTTCAGAACATTAGCCACTCAATCAATCAACACTTACTATTCAATCCATTCAATTCTGCTAAGGATTACCCAATAACCTCCAGGTCAGAGCTCTACAATAACTCGAATTCTCGATTAATCGTTCCCAAACACAGACGAAAATTAAAAGTACTTAATTTATTAAGTTACACTCTAATTCCCTCGCAGGGGTTTAAATAACAATTAATGAAAATACTAAGCTATTCCACAATCAAGCTCATTGGCTCAGAACTCTTACTGACGGTTACTTCCTGCAGAAGGGAATAAAAAAGGGAGTGAGCTTTTGAGAGCTCAGTAAGGTCGCTCAACATTCAGTAGGGATTACAAAAAAGAAAACGATTTGGTCAGAAAGTTATATAAATGACAATATAGAAACAATGTTCACAATTTCTCAATTCAACATTCAATCAATGCACTTTCGATTTCACTGAAATAATGCAGATGATATTGGACATGAATATATTGCAAAGCCACACAGGCAGTGCAGGGTAACACTTAGCAAAGCCACACAGGCAGTGCTTAATAACAATATGGTCACATATGCATATGAACACTAGTTAGACCCTCAAGGTACTAGCATTTCCCGACAATAATAGACCATCCTTATATCACTCCCGATACAGACCATCCTTATAACTCCTCAATACACTATCTCATGCCAATATGCAGAATGCAATAAGCGATATTACAACGAATAAACCGACACTCAAAGAGAAATAAGTACTGAGCTTCGAATGAGATTTTCAACGAACGTGTCAGGCTCAAACAAAGATTATTAATGACAATCGATACAATTCATCGCAATTATAATTGAGTTCAAAGAAATAACGATAGCAAATTAGAATAACAATGGAATCAAATAGAGGAGTTAGGTTCGGATGAAATCCTTTACCTCGATCCAAGTGAGCTGAAGCTAAAACGCTCTCGATCAATCTTCGGAATTAACCTAGGTTGAAAAAGTCATTTATCAGAACACTATCCACTCAGCTATATCATAAACCTGATATAACTATCCACAACGTATCCATTTCTTTACCCGGAAAATGATGAAACTCGAAGCGGTTTCACACACGGCCAACCTACCCCAAAACTCATCATACTCCCCGAGACTCAAAATATTTCAAAAATATTCTTATCATTCATTAAACATTATTTATAGCTTATTACAGCATATGGAATAAAAATATGATTTATGAAAATTTTTGAATTAAAAATAATTTCCTTAAATACACTAAAAACCAATAAATTGTCATAATTGCTTCTAGCTGGAAATAAAGACTCCAAATTTTTATACAAACCTTAATATATGTATAAAAATTATAGAAATAAAAATAAGGATTTAAAAGGCTCTAAAAAATATTTCTTTATTTTTTGTTTTGCTAAATTTCATGCGATACGGAAAATGATAACAAATCAACTCTAAAAATTGTCAAATTTTTGCTGAGTCTTTCTTATACTATAAAAACATTACTTAAAATTTTTCAAAAACATTTTCACGGGTTTTAAAGGCTCAAAAGGATTTTAAAAATCTAAAGTTGCAGAAAATATAATAAATACAAACAATTTCAGAAAATTATAAAATTTTGCCACGTATCTTAATATAGTCTAACGTACTATACTGTAAAGTTTGACATGCTAATAATCATTATGCGTTACCCAACTCATACGCTGAATATAGCGAGAACTTGTGGTGTTCACTGACCTTAAAGCCACTCTTGTGCATAGCTTGTACAAACCTATATTACACAACACAGCTTACCGACTCTCACATGCACCATTATACTCTCATGCATACTCTTATACACATACTCACACCATTTTCACGTACTTTTTATTTTTTTCGTATTAACACACCCATTTATTTATTTTGCTAACCATCCTCATTACAAGAAAATGTATATATATATGTATATCTACCCATTAGCAATGTCCACTGCCGTGAGCTCTCCTTCTTATTTCTTTCGTCTCACTCACACATAATATATACACATTTGCACACACGCACTCAGGTGCTCACACACACTTACACTGAAACATAAACCCTTTAGTTACACACATCATATGCTTATTCGTGCACTCCCTTCTCACAGTTTTTTTTTTTTACAGAATAACCAATTATATACATACATCTTCCCCTTCCATTGTAGCTACTGCCTCACGGCAGTAGCTTGATTTCTTTGCCCACTAGTCAACCCTCATGCAAAACCATGAAATTAGCTACACCTTTCACTCTTCTTCTCACTGCACTAGCTACTCCTTAGATATACACTCATCGTAGATATACATTCACTGCACTTCTCACACAGAAGCTGTCCAATTATCTCGCTTTAAACTAGAAGTCCAGCCATTCAATAACCACTCTTTTCCACACACCACCCTGTCAACAAATGCTTTCCACCATGGGCAAGGTTGTGAGGATATGCTTCTATTCTTGGGGCCCATTTTTCTAACTATGAGTAAAGTTCTTTTCTTCTTATGTTTCTCCAAATGTTAGCCAAATTACATAACTGTTTTGTGCCATTCTTAGTTGTTACCCTTCAACCATAGATACCCTACCCATAATAGACCACAACCAGCATATGGAGAATGCGTATAGAGAATACATCCAAGAAACACCAAAAAAAAACCGAACTGAAATCTTCAGTACCTAGTTGGTGCCACCGGCACTCTTCCTTTCTATGAATGCTTTGACCAACATACACTTATATATATATATATATATATATATATATATATATATATGTACTTCACCACAGCTACTGCCCCTCACGCACACATATATGTGCACACGACATACCCACACAACACATATAATACTCATAATTAAGCTGCCCTGCGATAGTTTCTTTATGCCTCTTGTACAGATGCATAGCCCACAAGATTTAACACAAATTTAAGCACTCATGCATCTAGGCTTCCCTTTGTTACTCCTTATTCCCATATTCACAGAACACGCACATGCCACTACTGACACAGCATAGCAGCCTTGCTTCTCCCTTCCCTTTCTATGTGCACAAACCCATGAAACAAACCACCACTTACCCACAATACCCCCTCCTATTCGAACCGCAACGGCATCGAAACGCATCTTACGGCAGTCTACACGGTACACAGTCACAGCCACTACGGCTGTGACTGCTTGATGCCCGATTACACTCACGGAATCACAGAATTACACACACAAAACACCCAGCAAATGCGCCCCCTTGACCCATAAATCTGTGAACAATTTGTAAAAGAAAAGGTTTAGGAAAACTTACAGGGAATATCAAGGACGATCGCCGGAATCTTGTCACGTCCTTCCTCTCTCTCTCTCTCTTTCTGTATCTCTCTCTCTCTCTCGGCAGTGGTTGTGACGGTTGAATTGAGAGCCTTTGAACGGCTGCCCAGACGTGCTATATGTGTGTATATATATATATATATATATATATATATATATATATATATATGCTAAAAGAAACCCTAGTTGCAAACCTGTAAAGAAAATTCTACACATCCATTTGTCGCTAAAACTTCTAACCCAACTTATTATTGCAAAAAATAATCCTATAAATATAATATTTACAATACATGATGTGTTAAAAAAATTATAAGTTGATTGTTACGCCATCCCGTTCGACAAATCGTCGCTAATAAGTACACCGCTACTAAAAATTTAATTGTTGTTAAAAGTATACCAAATGCCAAGATAGATAGTTCGCCGCTAAAAATACATGTCGGCATCAAGTGTGTGTGTGTGTGTGTGTGCGTGTGTGTGTGTATAATGTCGCTAAAGGTCCTTAATGATACCACTTATAATAATTGTCGTTGAATATCCTAAAATAGTCACTTGGAAAAATTACTACTAAATTAGAAAACAAATTTATGGTAACAAACCTAACCGTAGGTTCGGGGTGTTACATTGTGTATACAGTGTAATTGAATTGTTTTCGTTGATATCTGATTTAAGGTAGAGAGTCGAATCTCTTCGTCATTGCCTTTGAAATAAATCTGTTAATCATTTGAAATCCGTTTTCTGAATTTTGAGCAACCTTACTGAGCCCCCAAAAGCTCACTCCCTTTTTATGTTCCCTTCTGCAGGAAATAATCGTCAGTAAGAGTTTGGACCAATGAGCTTGATTATGGATTAGATTAACATTTTCATTGTTTGTTATTTAAGCCCCTACGAGGGGACTAGTGTGTAACTTAATAAATTAAGTACATCTCATTTGTTTTAAATGGGAACGGTTTGTTGAGACAGTTGAGTTATTGTAAAGCTCTGATATAGATGTTATTGGGTTATCCTTAGTGGTACTGAATAGATGTAATAAGTAAGTATTGATCGATTGAGTGTTAATGTTCCAAAAAATTACGGGATGTTACAGTTGGTATCAGAGCTAAAAATATTATAAGAAGTCAACTATGAATTTTTCTAAATTTTGATTACTTTTGAATTAAAAATATTGATTTAAATACCAGAAAAGCCCAAAAATAGCCATTAATATTTCTAGGTCAAACCAAAATCCCATAATTTTTATTATAGCCTTAAAATATGTTATAAAAATAGAGAAACTGAAATCATGCCAAAAACAACATTAAAAATATTATTAAATAATTCATTTTGCAAAAACTTATGCGATATGAAAATCTTATCAAATCACCTCTAAAAGTTCTGAAATTCCAACTGTAACATCTTAGAACCACATAAACAGTAAGAAAAAATATTTAAAATTAAATAATCATTTTAAGTAGTTCAAACAAATTTTAGAATTTTCAAACTTGCGTAAAACATAAAAACTTCAAACGATATCAGAAAAATATGAAATTTTCACAGAAATTCTAATATTGAACTACAAACCATACTTTAAAGTTTCAGAATTTTTCGATGATTGCACAATACCCAACAGTCACGAGGTACAACTCTGCAAGCACAGTGTACCAATCCACTGCTAAAACCCATCCCTGTTCACCCGTCTCCTTCCTTTCACCTTCTGTCCAATCCTTAATACACTAACCACCTCATTGTTACTGTTCACACGGCATTACTTTCACCCTTAACACACTACAATTCACTCCATTAATATCCATATATACACACACTAAAATCACACACATACAATACACAATATACACCCAACCAAACAGCACTTGCAAACCCATTAGTTATATTTAAGTTGATGTGCTCAATACAGTCCTATTTATTCTATCATGTATTTTTAGCTTATAGTGGATAAGGCAAGGGTGACTAGAAAGCTCACAAGTATAATTTGTTCGGATAATTGTCATAATATAAGCAGTATCTGGTAGAAGTTGCCACAACTTTGTTGGCGTTGCAAAGCCAAGAGCATATAGATAAATATTCGGTGATAAAGGGGGTTTTGAAGTTCTAAGTACATTGGAAAGACAAATAAGTCTCAAACTTCATAGCCATCGACCTTGAGGTTCTACGAATGTTAATGCATGAGTGATAGTCTCATAGAAAAATGAACTAGTGATATGAATTGAATGGAAATTGTAACATCTGAATATTTGTGGGACATAACTTTCGGTGTGGAGTTTAGGCAGTGTACTGATATTATTTGGTTGCTACTAGAGTTACGTAATGAAGCGTTGGACATTATCAATGCTGTGAAATTTGAAAACGACTCTTAATGGGAGAAAGATGTAACATCCCATACCCAAATTAAGATTAAGGTTAACTACTATAAATTTACTTGGACTTTAGCGATGGTTTATTGGTGCAAATGAAGAAAAGGAAAATTGTAGGGATGTCGTTTACAGTGTAGTAGAGTTTGTGATTTAAGTGTATTGATATTTGAGGCATTGTATGGACAAAGGTGTAGGACTTCATTGTGCTGGGATGAGGTAGGAGAGAGACGATTATTGGGACCAGAGTTGGTACAATTGACTACTCAAAAAGTTGATTTGATTCGGGAACGTCTTAAAGCAGCTCAGGACAGACAACGCAGTTATACATCTCACTATCGTCGCGAACTTGAATTTGAGGTGGGTGATCACGTGTTTTTTTTAGGGTTTCACCCTGAAAGGGGGTGATGCATTTAAGTAAGAAGGGCAAGCTCAACCCTAGGTTCGTTGGGCCATTCGAGGTTTTAGAGAGGATTGGTCCGCTGGCTTACAGGGTTGCATTGCCCCCAGAGCTTTTGCACGCTCATAACATTTTCCATGTTTTGTATATGAGGAAGTATGTTTATGATCCGACGCACATTGTGTCGTACGAGCCTCTATCGTTACAGAAGGATCTTTCCTACGAACAGCAACCGGTTGAAATTCTTGACCATCGTGATCAGGTGTTAAGGACAAAGTCATTTCCTTAGTTAAGGTTTTATGGCAGAACCATGAGATTGAGGAGGCCACTTGAAAATATGAAGAATATATGCGAGATACGTATCCACACCTTTTTGGTGCCTTAGGTATATTTTGATTCCGAAGACGGAATTTTTATTTAGGGGGAGAGGATGCTAGACCCCACATATTTAAATGCTTATATATATATATAAAATGATCCTATAAATATAATATTTACGATACATGATGTGCTAGGAAAATTATAAGTTGATTGTTACGCCATCCTGTTCGACAAATTGTCGCTAATAAGTACACCGCTACTAAAAATTTAATTGTTGTTAAAAGTATACCAAATGCCAAGTGTGTGTGTGTGTATAATGTCGCTAAAGGTCCTTAACGATACCGCTTATAATAATTGTCGTTGAATATCCTAAAATAGTCACTTGGAAAAATTACTACTAAATTAGAAAACAAATTTACGGTAACAAACCTAACCGTCGGTTCGGGGTGTTACATTCTCCCCAACTTATAAAAATTTCGTCCTCGAAATTTTACAACGTTAAAAATGTCCAAATACTACGCTTTCATTACGTGACTGTTATAGTATCCAAAATAATGGCCGAGCATTCTTTAAACTCTTCACCGAACTTCATGTGCCACAACTTTAAGTCAACTAGATACATTTCGTTCCTACCATCTTAAGTCAACTTCAGTCAAATGAAAAGCATTCAAGTGACTTTATATATAATTGTCCAAAATATTTGTCAAAAATCTGAAATTGTAATTCAGCAACCTCGAAGTTTCACTATACTATAGGATTATGGTTGTAACTGAGGTTTTCAGAACTCAGTCAGTTAGATCATTTCTTAATCTCTAAGTACTATGGAACCCAACTTTGTCACATACGCTCCCAAAATAGTAAGTTGTGACCGCTATCAAAGTTCTTAAAATGAAATATCAATGCACCATATCACTAGTAACGATGGGTATAGACAGTACATCTAAATCCATAAAAAAGAAAAGTCTCTATTAGATCACAAACAAAAAGAGCTCATTCTCTTAATACCTTTCAAAATAAAAGTCAAACATAACGGTTAAAACAATTACACAAACTCAATCCAATCAAGTTTCTAATATCTGGGTAAAATTCTCAAAAAATTAAGCTATAAAGTTCAATCAATTATAAAGAACTTCCAAAACTCAAATGCTGTATAAGTTCTGGTTCCAATCAAAATAATGTCCAGCAAATGACCCTCTACACTTCGTCATGCAACTTTATTTTTTTTCCTAAGTATCGATTGCAATAAAAATGCTCTTATTCAAAGAAATCCTCTTCTAAGAAAATAAATAAATAAATAAAAACCATGATGTGGTAGGAAAATTTTCACTTAGCACTCTAACTATTGCAGAACTTCTTCGTACCAAAATATATGTTCCCTGAAATCCCAAACATCATTGTTCTTCCCTATCAACTCATCGCTTATGCTTTAATTAATGGTCGTAGAACCTCACGATAAGATAATAATGAAGTTTGACTTTCAGTTCTCGTAGTCTCATACCATTATATAGGTGATCAAACTTATACAAAACTACAAGTGAAGTCATCTATATACTCTGCAAATGACATTTCGCTGACATCTGAGACTAATTAAAAACTAAAGTTGCCATGTCATTGACACGCTTCCAACCTAATGCATCAACCATCTTATCAACCTTACAAACATAACAATACCTGCTCAAATTGTCAACATCAAATTCTAGAGTCACACACCGCAAACATATTAGTATCTCAAACACGTGGCTACTCAAAACATTATCAAGTCTAACCTACCTATCTGTAATCCATTAATTACTAAGACCATAAACGTCTTAATCCTTCAATCACATAGTTATTCAACACATAATCAAACTCAATTTTTTTTTCATATTCGTGTTCCATTGACGACTAAGACCATGACTCAATGTCTAAAGTCTAACTAAAATTGTAATTGCTATGTTTATGAAGTTCATTTATTTACTGTCAACAAAATCAGTACCATCAAATAACCTCAGACATTAAGTTTGTGGTCTAACTGAAACTGTAACGATGCAATATCTATGAAGTTTACCAATCAAAATCACGAGATAACCTAAAGATACATATCTTCTTCATCTATATTTATTTGTCTGACACCAAAACCAGTAGCATCAAATAACCTTTGAAGCATACCACTTTTACTTAGTCAATATGGATAACTTATTTATATGAGCACTTACACCTCACACCAAAGATCGGAACTATAACCGCCATGCTTCCGCTGCACACTCTAATGCCTCAAAGGTAACTAGTTCAAACTATTATTAAGTCCTTCATAGAGAAAATATTACCTTTAAAGTACCCAATCAAAATCCAATTCGTCACACATATATTGCGCTTCCACCAAAGTTTAAGTCATTATGTTACACACCACTTATATCTCGATTTGATAGAGCTACTCAAGGATACCAAAAGATCATAACCTCATATTTCAATCATCCTTTTTGGTTAAACATTTGACTTCTAGAGAGAAATATTATGCATTCCACTATTGCGTATCAGCCCAAATCTCAATCTTACCCCAAAATCTCAATCTTTTATTGGAACATAAAATAATTTGTCAAAACCTAATCCACCTTCTCAAAATCTCATCTCAATCACAAATTATCTTAGGCTTAGGAGTTTACAAAATCTCATACCTAAGTTATGATACCAACTGTAACGCCCCGAGTTTTCGGAGCCTTAATATCGAATAAACAGAGTCGAAAAACCTTAAAATATCAAAAAGTCTCCCAAGTGGTCATTCAGAGCATGTACTAATTAATGCCAAAGATACACCAATAAATGCCATAGCGGCCTAAAGCATTTATATAATCGAAATTACTCTGACCCGGAGTTCCAAAATAAAATCTAAACAAATTCAGTTTGTCTTAATTATTATATCTAAAGATACAAATACTGACTCTAAGATAAAACTCGCTAGCTTTCAGTTACGTTGCTAGGCCCGTAATCCAATCCACTCTACTGATCACCTGAAAGTAAAATAATAAGAGAGTGAGCCAAATACCCAGTAAGGTCGCTCAACGGACCAATCAAAAGGGGATACAAAGATATCTAAGAAAACAAGATCTCGGACGTATAGAATTTTAACAGAACATATACGAATCAGAATTTTAAACTACAAAATATGTTTCGTACAATGACAGAATTTCAAAATGTATTTTTGCACATAGACGGACACTAGAGAGCCATTCAGAATGAGGTCACACATGCCATCACTGACACGTGGAACCAGATTCAGAAAATAAGATCGCGATCTCTAGCTCATTCCACTGAGCTAGAGATCGCGATCTTATTTATCTTGTTTTAGTGTTTTGTTTTCTAGTAGTTAGTTGGTTTGTTAGTAATTATCTTGTTTTAGTTGTTTGTTTTTTCTAGTGGTTAATTGTTGTGCATATCCATATAAAAAGAAAAAGAAAAAGATTGTTATTATTATAAGTTTTTATCGTATTTCACTTCCTATCAAATGGGTTTGCTATCCGTAAGTTTTTTATTTGCCTTTTGGACATATTATGTATCTCTCTCCGTTTTCCTATTATATATTTCTTCTCTTCAATCAAAAAAAAAACTTGGACAACATTCTTTATGTCACCTCCATGTATATTGCTAACCCACTTCCTTCAACATAAAAAATTTAGATGAAATTCTTACTTATAGTAAGAATAAGAAATATTCCACTGCCTATATGCCCCTGCAGTTATTGCATTTCACGAGCAGCGTCCACCCTCACATGGGCATTCCAGTCATCCCAAAAGAAAGACAAACCGTAATAAACAGATGAGCACGGCAGCACCAACCATAGATATGATGAATAAACAGTAAAACGGCTGCTAAAAATATATGGCTAATGACTAGTCCTCCTCCCTTTTGTTCCCCGTAGTTAACAGACTTGGGCACGCCCACACAGAAGTAGTCGCAAAACGCCTGCTACTTTCAATGTAATGTCAATGTTTCTAGATGACTTTATGAACCCACTCTTAATTTAAAGCTAAAAATGTTGGTATTTCACCCCCATTATCAACTCTTGACTAGAATATCAGGTATCCAACCTTCCCTCTTTTTCTTCTTTTGTTCTAAAAGCTGTGTCAACATAAGCATACACGACCAGTGATGTAGGACTTAACAAAACTCAAGGTCTTGACCGCAGCTAGTGCCGGCTGGTAAGTTTTCTAACTTTGTCAATGCAATTGTGGCCGTTCGTGTCGTCGAGATTGCTGATCTCTTACCAAACTCACTGTCCGGCTTACAGTACAGAGGACAGTCGATACAACAAGATTGCCCTCCCCTTCTAGTTCCTTCTCTCTGCTCTAGGGGTGAGAGGCACATTGCATTCGATCCACGGCTCGTGAAGTCATTCAAGCAGTGAGGTCAGAATGAAAAACTTCACCATCCTCCCCATAATAAAGCAGATGGTGAAGATTCGTTAGAAGTTATTATGCCAAAATCACCTGAGGCTAGTGGATGCCTACATCAAGGTGTTGGGTTTATTTAACTAAAATTACTTCTATCTTTTATGAATTCACTCGATGAAAGGACGTGCATTGCACGAAAATGCACACCCTCACATAAAATGATGTTAGATTACTTTTACGTGAAATCATATTTGTTTGTAAAAGCAACAAACACAGCAACAATATTATCTTAAGGACCTTGCTTTTACTAGAATTTTACCTTATCGTATAAGTTCTAAAGGCTGTAAAAATCTATAACATAGTAAAAAAAAGCGTTTTGAAGGAATAAATTTTACTTTTGGATGTGCTTCATTTATATTTAGAGCTTAAAATTCAACCTCACTAACATATTCGTATGGCAAGTGCAAACCTACATCTTCAAGCAATCTCCACATAGTTCATGCAAAGTAATTAAGTATAGTGAACTATCGATTCTATTTATCATGTTATCCCACCAAGCATTCTAATTATGTTATCTGCCGGTACTGATAAATTCTTAAGTGCTACTATATATATGCTAAACAAAGAAATAATTTATTTCACTTATTTCGACATAACGAAATTAAAAATTGTTTTGATCTTATCAAACTCTCTTTAAATAGTAACCAACTCGAATTTCTTTTACTGCTTTCTCTTCAGGAAATTTGTATACTGAAATATGTGGACTGCATGCATCACTTACCATTTGTGTGAGTGCAATATGTTGTTGGTATATTTTCATTTGTGAATTAGGTAATCCTCCTAATGAAAATAGACCAAACATAAAAATGCAAAAAATTTAGAGTAATGTAACCTACTTTCATGCTAGGAATAATTTAATCAGGAGGTATCAAGCAATGAACAAAGCTACAAACATATTGACAATGAGATTCGTAAATGGAGATTACAGTTCTCACTGTTTAGACGACATCGTAAAAACCATATGTGTATATAAATTTCAAAAAAAATTATGTCTCCATTATGTGAGCAAAAATAGAGATTCACTAATTATTTAATTATTGGCGGATCTCTTTGTATGTGTTATCTAGAAAGAGGAGGACTCAATGATAATTCGTTCACCGGAACTAGAAGTAAAAATATTTTCAAGGCAAATCTTTATGCTCAAATTCCCGATTCGAGATATCTTCGTATCTGAAAATCAACAAACTCGACTCTGCAAAGCAATGGTGTAGGATCAAATCCCAAAGATAGTAAATATTTTCTTTCTTATGAAGGAAAGTTTTTTTCAAAAAATTTTGGCTGATAAAGGGATCAAATGATATAGTTCATTTGTTGGTTGCTTGGATGACAAAGTTACAACAGTTTGCACATTCAGCATGTATTTTCTCTTTATTACCTTTATAATGGATGAAATGCTTCAACCCACGTTTGCAACCTAGGGTAAACTTCATGTAATTTTTGATCTCCTTTATTTGCTTTAGACATCAAGAAAATAAGACCTAAGACCTACTTTAAGGATGAAATCACTTTGGCTACTTGGAACAGGATGAATTATCATTTTTCTATCAAGATTAATACTGATATTATGTTGCTAATTCTGTACAGCCCATAAGTGTTTTGCTCAAAACTTTCAACGTTGAATTAATTTTGATTAAGATTGTCCAAATGGTAATGTTCCTATTAGCATGAGTATTTCAAATTTAAATTAAGATGTATCTGTCTTACTTATTAGTAAATGAGCGCCATATATTCATATACAAAAGATTAGGTAAAGGTCTTTTATAGCCACAAGCTGAAAACCATGATGATTGCTATAATTCTTGAGTTAAGGTTGTTTCGATTATAAGAACATTAATCTATATTTTTAAGAATGTTAATATATCAATTAGAAGATAGAATGAAAAACATTTTAAGGATTCCTACTCCATTTCTTAAAGTGAAAGGTGGCAAACATGTATATATTTTTTTTGGCCAAATCTACTTTTATTTCTCTTTGTAGTCGTATTATTGTATTACTTTATATAACCATTTTACATACCCGGAGATTGTGCAAATTGCAACAGTAGAGTTTAGATAGAATGTGTGAAGAAAATGTCAACATAGCCATTGTATGATGGAAATTATTTTAATCATGTGCCGTATTGAATTGGTGGAGATAAAGATTCAATCATTAGAATTTTGCTACAATTAATTTTTAAAAGAGAATAAGATGGAATACAAAGGAAAACGGAATTGCTTCTTGTTGTTGACCTTTATTGTTGTGTGATACATAAAAGATGTTGAACTTAGGTGAATTGAATGACAACATTGAATCAATTAAATTAAGAGTAGAACTTAGACGTAGACACATGTATGCTCTTAAAGAAGTTGAATGTTTGAAAAGCTGAAAGTTTTCAATTAATTTAGGGAGAAGACCTATGCATGCATTTGACAATAACTTTGAAAGAAGAACCATTTATCTAGCATAAAGAGATGAAGAGTTTTTTGCGGCCCATGATATTAATTAATGAATGGTTATTATCGAGGTCAACCATGGTATTAAAGAAAAATGTAAAGATAGATTGTCCCAAAAATGATTTACATCTATTCACACTTTTATTGGTAGTATACATGTAAAAATGTAAATCACACTTTTAAGGAAAAATGTAAGGCTATAATCAAGGTTAAAAATGATTTACATCTATAAAATGTGTTAGACAGAAATAGGAATACTTTTATTAGTAGTATTCCTATTTCTGTCTAACACATATACATCCGTAATGAATCCCATCACATGATTAACTTGGTAACATCTCCAAATCAAACAAGATGAGGGCTTTTAGCTTCCATGATATCGACCTCCAAATTCTTAGTACGGGCCAGCGAGAGCATCCGCACCAACACCGTAACACGAAATCCAGTTTGGCCTAGCTTGTTTAAAGCCATATATGCTTTGCTTTTGGCAAAGGCCATATATGCTTTGCTTTTGGCAATATGGCTAACCTGACCATTTGCTTCAAGTCTTCAACCCGTTCATAACACAGGGAACAAGAGGTTGGGCACGATGGAGGGGCATTATGACAGCAACGTAGTTAAAAGACACTTGACCGATTAACATTACTAGGACTAGTTGTGATGTGATGAAAGCAATCAAGAGCCGATTAGCGCAAATTGTTCAAATTGTTTCTCCTTCTTGGTAAGTTACAGACCTCTCATTTGGTACCGAAGTCTCGCCTAAAAACTCTGATCTCAACTGCATCAGGAGCCTGCCTAAATAATTTAGGCCTTCACCGTCTCGACCTCCTCCCCAGAAAAGATCATGGGGTGATGCTTCTACCAGAATAGATCCCGCAGTCTCGAGAAGCATATAACTTAAGTGAGGGTATATCGAGAACTTACACTTCAAAGCCTTGTACATAACATCAATCTTGATAGATTCCCAATCAGATCTTACCTGCAGTTCACAATGGAAAGGAGTTCATTAAGCTGCACTTAAATGAAATTGCAAAAACATGAACTCGATGCCAATGCTATATATTTGTTAAAAATGTTAAAGAAATGATGGCATCCTTAATGGCAAGATATGCGTTATCTCAAAGATTGAAATACTGGCTAGTAGCATCACTGTTTCGACCAACAAGATTAAACAAAGCAAGCACTGCTCATCCTATATCTAAGCCACAAAATAAGTGAACAAGATGGTATTGCAATTTGCACATCACAGTGTAAGGAGTGACACAGTACGAGGTAAAATTGCTGAAGCAGACCAACAATCAACTGGTTCTGTGGATTTGACCGAAAAAGTTGGGGCTCAAGCGTCTGGAATATAAATATGTAAACCAACTTCCATTGGAAGCATGTCAGCAGAGAAACTGTTCCAGTAAGAGTTACATAAAAAATATATATATATTCAAAGCTAAGTGCCTAAGAAACAACTGGATAAGACTTCACTACCAGATTGCATGAAAGACTCAAAGCAACGTTATTCTCAATTCACAACAAGTGATCATCGATCACATATGATAAGGATATGATAATATGATAGTACATAATAAGAGGGGAAAAAAGGCAAGCATTGGTTACGCCAGAATTACATTCCGTTTCATAATTAACTAATTATTCTTTTTTGCCAGTATTTTGAAAATTTATATTCTCATGCTAATTTCGTTAACAAATACAAGTAGCCAAAATTTGAACGGACAGAAAGGATGTCATTACCAACCTAATTCGTGCATAATAAACGTGTTACTCAAAAAATTAAGGGGTTAAAGACATACTGGACACGGTAATAATCTTAGAACAAAACCCAACTTCAAATAAATGAATAATACAAGGACTAAATGGGTCCCCCTCACTTTTGCATGTTTCTGCAAATGACTCTTTACTTGCAAAAGTTGTAATCTATGAAGCACCGGTGCGGCACTTAGGGTGAAGCACCAGCACCGGATATGCGTCGGGTGCGGTGTGCCTCGGGTGCGGCACCGGTGCTTGTCGGGTGCGTGTCCACCATTTTTTTTTATTTTTTTAATTTCTTAAATCCTGGGTGCGTATCGACTCAGATCTGTCACCACCGGCGACCGGGAACTCCAGCAACCACCGGAAATCTAGAGAGACACTGGAGAGAAGAAGTAGAAGAAGGAGAAGAAGAAGAAGGAGGAGAAGTAGAAGGAGACTTACCAGCGACCCACTGCGATGTTCCCGTGCGCCGAGCCCGGGGACGATCGAGCGCTGTGCGCCGTCTTCCAGAGAGTCGATGTTAACTCTTTGTTCTGTGTCGATGTGTTGACTCTTTCTTCTTCTGACTTTTGACTTGTTTACATTAAATTTGTTATATTATTTAAGGACCCCCAATGTTAAGTTATTATATAAATTAACCCCAGTAATTTAAAGAAATATAAGTGCTACCACATAAAAACTTTATTATGTCCAGTTCTACAATTTTAATATTTATAAATAACCCATTAAACTTAACAACTCACAACTTTGGTTGGAATATTAATATCTTTTCACATATATCAACACACATATTATGATTATTAAGATTTAAATTGTTTAAAAATTAAATACTAAGTATACATAATTAAAAAAATATTTATAAAATATGTTGTATCCCCGCCGCACCCGTATCCTAAAATTTTTAAAAATGCCGTATCCGCGTGTCCGCACCCGTGTCCGTGCTTCTTAGGTTGCAATGCTTATGGCCCAAACCCTTATTTCTATCCCATCTACATTTTCCTCATAGTGTTGTGCCAAACACGACACATTTAAAGCACAAGAGGCCCTTTCAAATTAGAACTACAGTACCAAAAGAATTTCCCATTAGTTTCTCATCTCTCTCACCCAGTGTTTCTTCCTTCTTTTTTCCACAACTCCACCCACCAACAAAACCATTCTCCCTCCCTCCCTCTATCTATCTATCTATCTATCTATCTATCTAACAGAACGATTGGCTTTACGACTTCATTGCCAATCAGGTATTCTGCAGATTGCCAATAATTAGGCGATTTGGAAAGACGTGGCTATTTGCGCTAAGATGCTACTAATTAGGCAAACTTAAGTAATAGAGTTGCAACTTTCTAAGGAAGTTATTTGCAACATGTAAATGTAGGAGACAGTTGAAACAGACTGCTTTTGCAGCATCAAGGTTCTCCCCATTAAGGACTTTCTAAGAACAGTAACAAGCTGAAAGAAATCAAAATCTCTAGCCAGGTCTCTGGATTATATATCTAACAAAGTTCAAAGTAACTCTTATGATTGAATCTTTGAAACACATTAAGTTGGAGTGTCAATGTTAGCATAATTATGCATCCTCAGTGTGACTAGTACAGGAGATCTACCAGATCAGGACGTTGCCCCTGGATTTTCCTTCCCATTCGTGCTGCTTCCTCGGGGCTTCTTGCTGCTCTTATATCTTCCACACAGTTTCTTGCTGCAGGATCATCCATGCCGACAAATTTGTTTGCCTGCATTTTGACAATATAAAGAAAGAAAGAAACGACCAAAATGGCATTGATAAGAATGACATAATGAGCAGACGCAATTCAGGCAGCTAGATCAAGTAACCTGATAATAGTGCTCTACACTTGACCAGGTGATATAATCTCCATCCTCGTCAGGCATTCGAATAGGATGAGGAGAGAAGTTCGAAAAAGATCCATAAGGATCCCATGTCTTGTAAAAGAATATGATGCTAGATTCATAAGGAGACAGAGTTGGATCAATTGCAGAAGTTTCATCCACTGATGGAATAACAGGTGTCGGATCCGGAACAGGCTGAAGAAATCCACTAATAAGCATGTCTGGTCCAACCTGCAGTGCATACATCAGAAGTAAGCAACCCCTTTGAGCAGATAGACACATCAAGCATAAGAGGGGGATAGGAAATTATATTGTCAGAGCTAATCCAGCATATTTACGGTCTCCAGGGCATCAGGATATGTAAAACCTTCAGAGCTTAGTTGCACAAAGCGGGGGCGGGGGCGGGGGCGGGTGCGGGAGCGAGGGCGGGGGCGGGTGCGGGAGCGGGGGCGGGGGCGGGAAACGTAAGCACCAAGAAGAATCTGAGGTTGGGAGCGGCTTGAATAAATAAATGCGTAAAGAATATTATCATTTGTTTAGCATAGTTTACATAGATAGCAACAACAGACAAGGAGACTTTAAGGACTTGAAGGAAGAGAGAAACAAGGAATTGAGTTGAAAAGAGCTTGATTTTCATGTATTCCATCACTTGTTCCATGCATCTCTATCCAACTAGCGGGATCGAGTTCCCATCTTAGCTTGGGACAAGATCCCATGGAGCTCCTAACTTGGGATCGCAAAAGCGAGTTTCCGAGAGAGAAACGTCACCATATTAGGAGTTTCCTGCAACTAAGCTTCAGAGTTGCCAATTCATAGCCGCTGCAAACAAGCAACCACTAGAGCATAAAGGCCTTGAAAAGAGAAGGCGGCCCACTTGGGCAGGAAGTAGGAGACAGGAGGCTAGAGAGACACTGGGAATGAGAACATGGGAAAAGATTCAAGGCCGGACCATAGAGAGGATATTACTGGACTGTCAATAACTGGGATGAAGTAATCTAGGACATAGTAGATTCTTTATTGACATTAAAAATTATTTCCGCACGGGATTAAAAATAACAACCAAAAGATAAATAAATACCAACCTGCTCGTAGCAAACATCACTTAGTTCCAAAGCTTGGGTCATCTCCACCATTCCTAGATCTCCAACAGGAGTAGGCGCATTTTTGCCACCGATAATTTTAGGAGCGACAAATGCAAAGACCTACATCACAATATCAGATCCATATAACTAAGCATAAGGTTCAAAAATGCCTACAGCAAAAAGGAAGAGAGGAACTATAAAGTAAACAGTGTTTGTGATGGTGTGTTTCAGTGGTGTATAGATACATAATTAGTTGTGTCAAAATGCAAGTCCACAAATCCATAACTGATTAATGGCATCAATAACGTCGTCAAGGATACATTCTCAAAAGCTTTACCAGAAAGCTCTTGATTGCATTCTGGTATATCAGACGCACATGAACAAGCTTTGGGTTAGATCAATATTAACTGCTCAAGGAGCTGATTTTCCAACCGGTATGGGGACTTTAGATCTCACTAAGGATGCAGAAGTTGCTTCTCAGAATTCTTGAGTGGAAGGGGTCGAGGTTTGCTTAAAGATTAAGATTGCAATGGTCTCTTAATGCCGAAGCATTGTTCCAGCTGGATGGGGTGGCCCATGGATTGACCCACTGAGGAGGGGTGGCCCACACGGGATCTGTTGGTGTAGCGGGATATTGAGACCAGCTGCAGTGGGTGGACCAGGCATGGGGCCCACTAAAGGGGAGATCAAAGGGGAAGCCTGGGAAAAGGGTACCCCTTACAAGGATTAGTTGCACCTTGCCTAACAGCTTAAGCTTTTAGAAAAGTTGGTTGCAGTGTCCTGCATCAAGTGCTATCAGAGCAAAAAATACCAGTTCGAGTCTCCTCAGCGAGAGAGAATACTGCCGGGGTATTATTCCTGCTGGACAGAGTGGCCCGTGTTGAGGTACGGTTGCCCAGGTTGGACCTCTTGGTGAGGTGGCTCACCTCGGACCTGTTGGTGGGGTGACTTACGAGCTGGGACCCACTGCGGTGGGATGGCCCAGACATGCTGCCCACTTAGGGAGGAGATTGAAAGGGAAGCCTGGGAAAATAGAAAGCATTATCAGGATTAGTTGCACCTTTCGTAACAGCTTAAGCTTTGGACAAGTTGGTTGTGCTTTTCCTGCATCGGATATGAGGTCGATATCAAATATACTTTGGGGTAAATGGGTGTTTTCTTAGCCAAGCATTATAGGGGTGTTCTCTGTGATGATCTTAAAAGGAAGCAACGAGCTCAAATTTAAGCGGGGTACCTCAATCTTCGACTTGGTTGGGACACTGAGCCATACTCTGAGTCTCTGACATGGTTTAGATAACATAATGTCGCAGATATAAGAGAGCTTTTAAGTGAGAGGAGGCAGAAAAGCTGGAAATTGCAACACTTCTCCTTCATCAAAGGACCTTCTTGAACTGAATTTGATAAAATGCCATGCAACTTGTTCCTACCTTTTGCTTGAAAATTGATTCGTATTTGAAGTATAACATTAAGAGACGTCAAATTATATTAATAGGGTTGTAAAGCATCACTTGAATAATTGCATCATCAATGTTACTTTTCAAAATGCACTAATGCAAAGAAAAAAAAAAGATAAAAGGTGAATCTACTGTGGCCATACTAATGTTGCCCTCTAAATAGTTATAACCACAGAGATAATTTGTTTTAACCAATATGGAGATACACTCATGCATAATGTTCACCATCTTATCTGGAAACATGTCAACTAACTTACCCACTACAGCTCCAGATTCACAAAACCCAAAAGCATAATTACGTAATCCATTGGTATATTAGTCCAGCTATATGTAATGTTATCAGTCCTTTCTTTACTTTTTACTTTTTCGTTTTAGGGGGCAGCGGAAGGGAAAGGAGGGGGGAAGAAGACGCAGAAAAGAAACATCATTCACTATGAAAAGACTGGCACGCACCTTGTGTATGACACCAGATGAAATAGCAGACGCAGACAATGCCCCTCCACACTCCCACAAAATTGAAAGATAACCACGATCATACAAATACCCCATTACATCATTTGGGTTTAAAATATCAAACTCCACCACTTCAACACCTTTGGATGCAAGAAATTTCTGGAAATTCTTTTTAACGCCTCTTTGTGTAGCCACAATAGTGTGCACCTCAGCAACATCCCAAAGGTTTGCTACCTCAGGAAGATCAAGTGTTCGTGACATGACAATCCGCATGGGCAAATGGCCACCTCCGTGTCTTGCAGTCAGCCGTGGATCTAATTGCCAAAGCTCTATCAGAACATCATCAATAGTATTTGGCAACGGAAAAAGTAACAGCTAATAAGGATTTATACCATCTAGGCGTACAGTATTTCCTCCTACAATGACAGCATCACTTCTACCCCGCAAGTCAAACACTCTAGTTCTTGATTCGTTGCTGCTTATCCACTTGGCATGTCCTTCAGTGGTAGCAGTCTTTCCTGACAATGCAGAGGGAAGACTCTTTAGCAACTCATGTTCAGAAAAAATAAGGTCAGACAGGTATTTTATAGCCAGAAAAACAAACTCACAACCCAAGAAACTTCTCAAACGTAATGCTGCTTACCATCAAGGGTCATTGCATACTTGAGAACAGAGTATGGAACTCGGAAAGCAGATCTATAGAGCAAAGGAGCATTGACTAGGAGACAGGATTTTAGAGCTTCCTGAAAAAGCAGTGTGCAATGTGTTAGGAAAGTACCATCAGCAACACCCCCAACCGTCTACCACCCCCAACCATCACCTACAGTTGCCCAAAACCATTACCGAGCAACCTTCAGACACACTGTAACCTGAACCGTCTACTTTCCAAGTCCAGAGCCACAGTCACCAACCTCAAGCCTAATACATCTTCGATTGTTTACCACCCCACAACCAACTACCATCAGCCACCTTCAAACCACCACCAACCTCCACCATCTACCACCCCCAACCCTCACTTGCAACCAGCGGTTCGACCACCACTGTATCACCAGACTGACTTCGCTCGCGACAAAGTAGGTGAAAATTGGTGCTAGTTCAATTTTATTTTTTTTTTGGTACCAACTGCCCCTGTTTTGAGTAGTTGGTAGGAGACCTTTTTCTTGAAAAGGTATTTTTGTGATTTCGTATTAGCTGCCTCAAAGAGGGGCAGTTCGGCTAGTTTTTTAGGGGGGAGGGAGGAAGATCTCGGCCAATCACATCAACACGCGAATGGCTGTAGATCAGCTAGATAAAAGGATGCGTTTCTAGCCTATATCTGGAGCAGCCCCCTGCATATATACATAATATGCATGGGAGGCCATTCGCTCCCAAGGCTGAGATGGCTCTGGTATCCCAATCCATCTTAGACCGTCAATCTGCATTACGTTGACGGTCCAAGATCCCTTTTTCAATAACAAAAAGACCATACACCACACTGAAAAGCACCTGTAAATTTCCCAAAATACCCTTTTGTCACACTACCACATCAAAGCCGTACTAACCAAAAAAGGCACTGCACCACACTATTTTTCGCTTTGTCATTTTTCGCTTTGTCCTTTTTGCGAGAAACACAACAAAATCATAACTGTATTGTTATTTTTCTTCCAAATTAAGGTGCTCCATTTTGATCCACAAAACACGAGAAGGAATGGAAACCTGCATTGAAAACCCATTAACAACAACCGTAACTAATCACATTTGAAGGACCATTCACATCACTAAAACTTGAAGCTATTATGCATCCAAAATTTTCTGTTGTCCACAAATATCACAAATAACGGAGAAACAAAGATTTGAAGCCCTAGCGATTACAACAAGAAACAAAACCCGTATTTTAAAACGACAAAGCAAATCACAGAGAATGGTTCCGACTGTTGTCATGCCGCGCACCTCTGCCTTTCGTGCCATCGACGTCAAATTGGCCACCGGGTTCTTCATCCTCAGATACCAAAGTATGAACTAAATCCTCATGAATCATCGTCGATACGACACCAATAAATGGCCATCATCCACTGCCACAGCCACCGCCACCGCAAATTTCTACCTCCAAATCCTAGTGCCTTGAAGCTAAGATGTCAGATTTGTGCTAATCTAAGTTAAGGCTAAGCAGATTTAAAAAAATTAGGGCCATCAGTAATAGGTCAATGGTGTAGCAGTGGTGGGTGATGGAGTTGTGGTGGTGGGAGGGCCCATTAGTGATGGTTGTGGCATTGAAAAGTGGTGACTACCGAGGGCGTGAGGTGGTGTTGACTTTGGTGGGTAGTGGTCGTTTACATTCCAGCTACAGCATGTGGAGTCATTCTAGGATCAAGGGAAAAAAGTAAACTTCACCACCCTCCCTGTAACAGGGCAAACTTTGAGAGTTTGCTAAAAAATGTAAGTTGGATCGTCCAAGTCGGAAACATGGACGGCTAGATACACGTTGACACCGGAACTTGTGAGCGCTCCCAAATGGTCACCACCTTTCTCAGAGGAACTTTCATAAAGTCTTTTGTCTATGCTGTGCAAAAAATTTGCCACTTCGCATTTGGGCACCCGACACCAAAAAAAAGTAGAACTGATATTTTCATTTAAACTTCATCCACGCATGAATAGTGACAATATGGAACGGTACCCCTATCATCAATTCTGAGGAAAAGGAAATAGAAAGCACTAAATTTTGTTCAAACATGGTTGAAGCAAATTTTTTGGTGACGAGAAACCATTGCTCAATTTTATTGACCGAACTTCAGAAAAGATGACCTATTGCAAGAAAAATTCGCCACAAAAGCCATTCTCGATTATTATAGGCTTATTATGCTATTTTGCCCCGGTACTTGGAGAACACTACGTGCCAAGCCCCCCATGTTTAAAAGTTGTTCAGCAATTCCTTCTTCAAATTTTACAACTTCAAAACGCCCTTCCGTCAGCTTCCAATCCATTTTTCCGTTAAAAGGAGCTGACATGCACCCCACATGAGGAAACACAATATATGTTGAAGAAAGATAGATCTCTTTTTCTTATTCTTCCTAATTACCTCTGCAGCAAACCACTACCATCACAATTTACAACCAAGCCCACCACCACCACATAAGCCCAAAACCACCACCATCACGTCCAGAATCATGGTCATGGCACCAAAACTGCAACTATCACCTCCATAGCAAACAACGTCACTGCCTTAAAACCACTATCACCACCTAATGGGCCCAAATTCACATTTGACAAGCGTACCCGTGCTCGAGGCCCCAGTGCAAGCTGTGATCGAAGACTTTCATGCTTAAGTTAGGAAATAATATGGGCCTGATCTTTGATTCTCCAATCTCTTAAATTAGGAGTGATTTGATTACGTTTCCACTTTTTAGTATTCCTTTTGTCCTATATAGGACCTCAAAAATTCTATAATGGCAGACTTGATGAATTAAATTATCAAAATGCTCTCTCTGTTGTTCCTTAATCACCCTATCCTCAGGTTCTAATCCTCTGATTTCCCTACCCCAATCCCTTTACCGATTTTTTCCTTTGCATTCTCAGTGTTTCGACATCATTCACCAATGAGACTTTCACCCACACACCCATAAGTACACCACACCATTCTCATCACTACCGACCTAATAACACCACAGGCTGCCACACCATCGTCAACACATTCGGCCGCCGCAACGTTTAGGAGGCTCCTCATCCATATGGTCGCGTCATCGTCCAAGCCCCTCTTTGCTTTCGCCGTTCAACTTGCGTCAATTCGACGTCTTCAACTGTAGACGTAGTCGCCATCACCATCACAGGTCAACTGCCATCGCTCTGTCGATCCACCATCACCGTTGTCACCCACCAGCCATCATTGGCCTGCCGTCACTGCTATCGCCGATCACCAGTCGTCGAGCTACCATCTTCCAGCGTGACTTGAATCCAATCATTGTTCCCAGTAATTGCTTTTTATTTTCTGCTAGGAAGCACTGACACCTCTTTTGGGTCGAGGTATTGTGTCCGACACTTACCAACAGTCTGACACCCCTCACACACTTCCAGACACGTGTCGGACACCTCTCAGCGGTGTCCAGATATTTTTTATTTATCTTAAATTATCATACACTCATAAGTGTCTGATGCCTTATCTAGAAGTGTCAGACACCTACGCTGCAAAACTGAAAAAATTTTAAACTTAAATTGAGGGTCATGAGGGAATGTAGGTAGAGTTGGGATTGTACTATAAATCAAAAGATTAGGGCAAACTACAACGGTAGATTGTATTCCAATTGACTTATGCCCAACTGAGAGGGAAATAGGGCTCTTTGAAAAAGGCAATCCAACGTAGAAGAGGAATCTCTTAATAATAAGCGTGTGCAAAGAAGAAATTGATAGTGGAGATCCAGAGGATAATACTCGTGATGAGGCAATTGATGTTGATTAAATCTTGGTGAACGGAAGAGATGAAAGCAGTTTATCTTTTCCTTTTGGCTTATTTTTATGGGATCTTGCACTATCGGATTACCTATAATAACTTGATTTCAAGTATGACTTTATGGTTAATTAGTTGGTGTTCCACTTTTTCACGAGTACGGGATGTGCTTGAAACTTACACACATGCCCATACATAATATATACGTATAGACATTTAGAGTTGTCCTATAGTGTCCATTGTTATTATAGGAATTGCAGTGTGCCCGTCAGTGGCGGTGTCACCCCGTCCATGCTACTTAGATCTTTTATTACTACAAAAACAAGAAAAAGAACCCAAACAAAAAAAACTTTGTTATTCTCTGCAAAATTATTTTCCCGTCGCTCCGGTCAACATGCCTTCTTTCTTGCCCATACAAGTGATAGGCTACTTTTATTTTGAAAAGACACGCATAAATCCCATTTTAATTCAGTGCTTCATGTTCAATCATTAAGTTGTCAAAAGAATTTCTATGGTCCATCTTTTGCCTGCCTGATATTTGCCCATCACCTAAAATAGACGAACCAGCGAAATTTTTGTTCCCCTCTATCTGCTCACCTAGTAGTACGTAATCCAACTTAGAAGCTTCAACCGAGTCTACCTTGAAGAAGTTATCACAGTAGCTTTTACTTCCGTTACTTGTCGTTAATTTTGCTAATGATTTTGGCCAAACCCTCATTTTCCCCTCCATCTGACTTTGACCTTTACCATAGTGCCCTTTACCATAGTGACCAATAAGGAACTAGAAACCAAACATGATGCCTTGGATGGAAAAGTCAATTCCCTTGCCAATTCCATGAACAATCTTACCCACCTATCAATCAATTGATCTCATAATTTGGCACGCTTGATAATACCCTTTAACAAGGTTTGGGAACTTTGAGCTCCATTTGCTTAAACATCTCAAGAAATAACTGCAAGGTAACACATTCGCTGCATTTTCTAGCGGCCATGGTATCTCAAGACTGACCACCGGCCTCTTGCCCACCCCTTGTCCTTCACGAGCCCCTTGTAACAGTAGGCCTGTTAGTCGAGAATCTCGCGTGTTGGGCGACGACAAAAAAGTCTTCCCCTGTGGCCATCCTATCCAGGATCACCCTTCTATCGGTCATCCACAATTGTCCACTCCCACTCAGTCTCGACTCCTGTTTGATGATGACTATACTCAAAAAATCAAGGTGGATATCTCCAGTTTTTGATGGATGACTCGGTCCCAACCATTTTAAGGATTCACTATACAAGTTAGATGACTACTTTGAGTGGTATGGTATGTCTGACCAGCATTTCTAGGCTTTGCTAAAATGAAGCTTGTAGGTTCTGCTAAACGTTATTAGCAATGGGTTGTCGATAACGTTGCTCACTTAGGCCAACCACCCATCACCCTGTGGGATGTAATGACGACCAAATTGACAAGGAAATACCTTCCTGCCACCAGCGCGACATGTTTGAGCAATTCCTAACGGTGAGACGAACATGCATCGTGTCTGATTCTATGTCTCTTGAAATTCATCATGCCGAAACATATACTAAGGAAATGTTTCAATCTAGAATGAAGCTGCAAGCACTAGGAAATTCAATATCCGGTCGGAAAAGAGCAACACGTCTGTCAAATTCTATTTATGCTACCACTTAAAAGTGTTTAAAGGGTGTGTGACACGACTTTGATTATGGACCGATCAGATGCATCTGCTTGAAGTTCAAGAATTCCAGTATGCTATGTCATCACATTTTAAGATTCTTTACCCAAAGAGCATCTACAAAATTCAGAGCAACATTCATCCTCGGTGGACAAAGGATGTCACCAAAGGAATGAAAAGATTGTGAACTATCTGAGACGCTACGACATAATGACTTGATTTCCAGGCGTAGTTTGTTGGCACTTGGATACAAATGCTAGCGAGCAAACCTCCTAGATGACGATCGATCTCTGTTTAGGGGTAATAATGATACTCCCAAAATTACGAAGTGCAATAGCAATCGTATAGTTTTGTGAAATGTTGTCTTACCTAAAAATATATGCTAAGATTCTTAAGCACGAAATTTTTGGTTTTACTTGTATCTTAAAATTTTAACTATATGAAAAATCTCTTTTGCTCCTACCGTGCTTGGAGAAACTTCCTCCAACCCCCTTTTCAGCGACAATAGTAGTTACTGAATTTTCAGTGGAATTTCTTGTAATACTTGGCGACAAATGCAAAATTACTGGCAGCACTAAATGCTATTAGAAGTACCACCAATAAACGTCAGCAATGATTTTTCCTTAGTAAAGGGTGCTGGAGTAAGTTCGCACCAACCTTGGTAGGAGCAAAACTGATTCTGTTCCCATGATGCATTTAAGTTTAATATTTTCTTTAACTTTTTACACTATAAGAAACAAGATTGTCGTCATTAATTATTTGGCATTTAAGGTCCATGCTCCACCCCTCACAAGCATGCTGAATACGGGCCTGCGGTGAACAGAAGAATAACAATAATGAAAAGAAATCCTTTCCAATGTTCAGTCTCTACAATCTCTTCAAAATTGAGGACTTGAACACGTCCTTGCTCCGCTACATCAAAAGAGTCAGCAACCTAGAGCATCCTATAAAGATCTGGAAACCCAGGTTTTACGCTTTGTCTAATTCCAACTGCATAATGCGTTTCCACACCACTTACTCTTTTCCTGGCCCACTAGAAAAAAACATAATCACACGCGTCACATTTCTTACAAAGCAGTACTATTTAGCACTTGAACCTCAAAAGATTTCCAACCGACACATTGACCTTTAAATATTCAGAGAAAAAAGCTCATCTCTTCTTCTCAATACAACTATATACATATACATTATGATATATCTCCATTGTTATGTTATCTAGGCCGTTATATAATAGAAAGAGAAAGGCATCATAGATCTACTTAATTCTTTTGTTGGTTGGATTCACTATGAGCCCCATAGATCACTTGTTCCAGGCAGTGTTTAGTGCAATCTGAGATTTCTGACATTCCTTGCCAGGATGTATTTTATATCACCATCTTTTGGAGGGAAGTCACAGAGATTGGAGTCTGTAAATTCAACCTTTAATCTGAATGTTTTGACCAGCAATACAGTTAATTTTAGAAAATTATTGAAGCCCTTTAGCCCAAAACCAAAAGAAAACTAGACATGGGGAAGAAAGAGTAGCATTTTGACTTAGTTGCCATGTACATAAGTTTAAAGTGAACTGAGAAGCACATAAAAAGCCAGAAGGTTTGAAAATGATACCTCCATATGTTTAGTTCGCAAATCTTCCCCAAGAACATCAACCTGCAATCCTTCACTTCTCAATGTACGAATAGCATTGCTCCGGAGATGCTGCAGAGGATGTCTAATACCAATAACAACTCTACCAATTCCTGCCTGACATAAATCATCAGTTACACATAAAATTGTTAACTCAAGACTAAACATATAGTATTGTGTGAACGTATTAGACGGGTGAGAATAGAAGTAGATAACTGCTAACAGAAAACCAAGTAATAGTTTAAAGCTGATCTTTCATAGAAATCATATGGTCTACTACAAACCTTCCCGCCATTAGTGTTCTAATCATGTATACTTCCCCACCTCATACCTGAACCTCCCCAACCCCTTCTCCACCCCCCCACCCCCTCTCTCTGGGGGAAGGGCATTTCAAGAACTACTAAGAGAATCTCCTGCGTGCGAGGACTATACAAGAATGACATTTGCAGGTTTCTCTATTAGGGGGTGAGGCGTAATAGTGTCTCGACGAGAAAGACCCTGCATATTTGCTTTAGTTGGGTGGTTCCTCTCATCCTTGTCTCGAAAAAGTTCTTCAGGTGACGTTGAAGCTGTCAAAATGAAGGGAGGTCACTTGCCACCTGGAAGAAGCTGATAGAGAGTTAAGAAGAACGTCTTCACATTATAATCTATTCCAGGATCATCTCAAAATCCTTCAGTTAGTCGGTTGTCTGGCTCCATGTCAAATCATTTACCAGATCGAGTAGAATTCCATTATCCCACTGGGTGGTTGTTAAGTTGTATCCAAGCCAGGTAGACAACAGGCCCTTCCTGGGTTTGTATTGCAATTGCTTTGGCATTTTCATAAATGTACGGCTAGCATATCAATATGTATATACAAGAGAAGCTACACGGCACCTCTTTTACGGACCCTGTTATAACTCAAAAAGACCAGAAACCTGATAGCATATGCTCGAGCACCCTCACCACACAACATTTCAATCAAAGATGTTGATAAACTCTCCAGACCTTTTACATATAAAAACCTAGTAACTCCAAATTCTAGTCATGAGCAAAACTCACAATGATGCCTAAGCCAAATTCAAAACGAGAGACAACCTTCTCGTAGCGACAAAGCCTAGTCCAAAAGCAACTGCCAAACACTTGCACATATGATCTAGGCAAGAATTAACATATTGAAGAACCAGTTTACAAACACAATAATAGATATAGAACCTCAAAACATCTCCTTTACAGCAATAAGAACTGCTGCTGTTTTTCGTTTTCTCATCTAAGTAACTTACATAAAAGACCCAAAAACGTGCCCCTGAAACCAGGACTACGGCCCCACCACAGAGCAATGCCTCATCAAAATAGATAATAACGAGATCCTTGGCTGGGTCTTCAAACTCTCCCACTTCTGGTCTGGGAGTTCGGCATTTCGCAGTCTGCACTCCTTAGGCCTTAGCTTCCTCGCTGAGGAACCCAACTAGTTTGGGGCAAAGGGCTACGTTCAAAGTCATTACAGTCACCTTTTCCTCAAAAGTTATATCCGACCAATCCCCCTGCCCAAAAAGAAAAAGACTGAATTCCTACTCCCTCTTATCCACCTTCTGGTCAGATTTCAGTCACTAATCAAAGGGAAAGATAGAACTACCCTCCTCCCCCACCCACCAAAACAATATCTTCCAGTCTAGTTCCTCGACTAACTCTTCCCCATCAATTGAGATTTATGTTACATGGACTCATTACTAGTGTCCAAGTCGGATACGTCTCTAAGTGTCGGATTCGTCTAATTTTTAAAACTCAAGACACAGGGACACAGCAAAGTATTCCAATCTTCTGTTATTTTATGTGAACATGGTGTTTTATGTGGTTCATATTGGTGGCATATCCTCTGAGATGTGTGAGACACATATCCCATACCCATGTCCAAGTGTTGAGTGTTCGATACGGATATTTCACCCATTTTGAAGAGTCCATGTAACAGAGATTCACTGAATCTATTGTAATCTTTTTTACTTCATTAGCCACACTCAATCACCCTCTTCAAAGCCAAAGAGCAGACAGCTCCCTGAATTCCTATGTAACAGCAGACAGCTCCCTGAATTGTTAGTCTTCTTACTTCTACCTACATGACTTGTCCTTCATAAGACATCAACCGTCTCAAATCCATGGCTTGAAATTCTGTCTTGTACCACCTAGTTATTCGTCCTCATATATCCTTCTAAGAGGTACAGCTTTCAAAGGCCAGGATCGACGACTACAGAAAGAAACATTTGACTGTTTCCTCTCCATCTCAACAAAGCCCAATCCATTAAGCTACATTTTCTTAAATGTGAATGAACATTTTGCCCTTCTCTATCCAACAAACTGAACCTTGATACTGTAGATTAAGACCACCATCGATCTCCTTTCCTTCCACTTATCAAAACTCTAGTATCCACAGCAGATACACTTATCAGCTCACTTGATCTCATTGGCAAGCACACTGTACGAGGGCCGAGGCTCACCGTCATGAAGCGTGTTTTGCCCCGTGTTTTGCCTCTCGTCGTTAATTCGTTACTCAAAAACAACACTAATGGCCCAGCACAAGGCTAAAGCATTTTAAAAGGAAAGAAAATCAGACAGAAAATGGCAACAATTACAAGGGTAATTGTGAGTTGATGTCTTTTCCAAACCAAAGGCCAAATGCTCATACAGGAGTACAAGTGACGAACAGACAAACCTTGACCAGAGCGGACACGGGCGTATGGTCACCGTAGCAGTCGCCGGGCTCGAGGTTGAGGTAGGCGGTGGCGCCGCGGCAGAGCTCGCCGGCGGCCTCCACGGCCTGCACCTCGGCGGGCTTGGTGCCCTGCGCGTATAGGAACCCCTCCCCGACGACTCTTCCCGAACCGGTGGCGATGACGCAGCCAAAGTTGGGGTGGGGGGAGGTGAAGCCAGCGGACTTGTCTGCTAGGTCGGCGGCGCGTTTCATGTGCGCCGCGTCGAGCGAGTGGGGAGTGGTGCGGGCGCAGCTGTGGGTGGCGGTGGCCCTGCAGCTGACGGGAGTGGAGAACGCTCCCGGTGTGAACGCCATTGCAACTCGAGAGAGCTCTGATTTTCTCCGGTTCTATTATAGAGGTTTTGAGTTTTACGTTGTGGCTAGCTACCACTTCATAGATTTCGGTTTTTAAAAGGCTTAATTACAAAACTGTCTCACGTAGTTTATATGTTTTTATATTTTATCCCCGTGTTTATAATTTTTATAATAATATTTTTCGAGGTTGACAAAATCATTGCAAATAACTCTAAAAACAAACGGCCGTTCAAATTCAGCCGTTAAGACCCCACGTGCACAGCACACCCGGTTTTCTCATGGGTATATCGGTCATTTGCCTATCTCATGTTCCCTCGGTTATCACGAAATCAAAAAATCTAACCGTTGCCAGAGCTGAAGAGAGAGAAACAGAGAATAGCGGGAAAACAGAGAGAACAGTCGTGCGATCGTGCGATCACTACCTGCAAATCGAAATTCTTGGATGAAGAAGATCGCGTGTGGGAGATTGATGAGCGAAAATGGATTGGGAACCCCGACAAAGCGATGTCGCACAGCCCATTTACGGTCAGTGCTACTGAAACCCATATTTTGTCCTTGTTTGATTAAACTAGGGTTTGACTTTTAAGTATATAATTAACTAATGTCTCTCACATGTGCAAATCATTTTATAATTTCAGTTCTAATTAAATAATTTTGTTTCTTAAAGTGTTGTTGTTTGTTCGTGCGTGTTGTTTATTGATAGAATAATATTTTTGAAGTTAAAGCTTTTATTAGTTTATGTTTTATGCATTAGTTAATTTGGGATTGTGCATGTTTGGTTTGTTTGTGTGTTTTCAGATCCTCATTCTTCTCTTTTAACCATAAAACTGCACTATGGGGGGCAATTTAAGAACATGCCACATAAAGTTTACACCCCTTGCAAAATAGACTACTTTGATTACTGTGACCTTGATATGTTAAGTTTGATTGAGATTGATAACATGGCAGAGAGTGCAAGAGCTGTAGGATTTATGAACTATTACTATAAGAAGCCTGGGTTAAGCCTTGACAATGGACTAGTGCAGATGATTGTAGACTCAGACATTTTGGTATTGAAAGACTGCATAAATTCACAGGGCCAAGTAGAAATATATTTGGAAAGTTTGTCAAAGGATGAGATGATGGAATCAATTTCCACTCAGTTAAGGCTTAAAGAAACTGTGGGCTCTAATGTGGTTATTAAAAAGATTGATGATGTAGGCAATGTAGGAGGAAATGTGCCTACAGAGACTATTATGCCTGTTTGGAGCTTAGGAAAACAGGGGACAACAAGTACAGAGGGGGTGAGAGGTGGTTCAAGGTTTAGGCTAAGTCTAGACGGTCCAAGCAATGCTAGTGATGATGGGCTTGGTACACAAGCATCAGTAAATGTGGGCACTGGGTGGAGGAAAACATAAACCAGAGCAGTAGGGCAAGAATGGGCACTGAGGGCAGTAGAACCATACACCAAAGGACTAGGGCAGCAAGGGGCAGTGCTAATGAGGGGCCAAGGGGCAGTGCTACTGAGGGGCCAAGGGGTAGTGCTACTGGTGCTAATGAGGGGCCAAGTGGTGGTGCTTCTGAGGGGCCAATAGGTAGTGCTACTGGTGCTAAATCAGACATGAGAAAACCTGAGTTCAAGGTTAGTATGGTGTTTAAAGACAACAAGGTTTTCAAGGAAGCTGTTAGGCAACATTCTATTTTAGAAGGAAAACCAATAGTCTTCCCCAAGAATGAATCAGGGAGAGTTAGGGCTAGGTGTGCTTCAGTGTCAATGGCAGGTGTATGTGTCTAGGATGCAAGGAGACAATGAGGTTGATTTGGTTGTGAAGACTGCAGTAAACCAGCACACCTGTACCAGGGTGCACAAGAATAAACATGTGACTAGTACTTGGCTAGCTACTAGATACAGTAAAGATTTCAGATTAAATCCTAATATGAAGGTTGGTACTTTGAGAAATACATTGATGAGTGATCACTAACTAGATGTGCCACTTTGGACAGTTTATAGAAGCAAGAGGAAGGCAACAATGATGGTTGAGGGCAATATAATGGAACAGTTTAGGCAATTGAACTCTTACATTAATGAACTTAAGAGAAGTAATCCTGGCACTATTGTGGATCTACAGAATGAACCAGGGGGCATAGGACAGGGTGAGTACAGGTTTCAAAGGATTTATATATGCCTTGGTGCATTAAAGGAAGGGTTCAAAGCTGGGTGTAGGAGATTGATAGGGCTAGATGGGTGCTTTTGAAAGGTCCCACTGGTGGTCAGCTCTTGAGTGCAGTGGGCATTGATCCCAACAACCAGATGTATCCAGTGGCATATGCTATTGTGGAGGCTGAAAACAGAGACTCTTGGGGTTGGTTTGTATAGTTGTTGGGTGATGACTTAGAGATAGAAGATAGTTTGAGTTGGACATTTTTGTCTGACAAACAAAAAGGGTTGGTTGGGAGCATAGAGTCATTGTATCCTCATACTTAGCACAGGTTTTGTGTCATGCACTTGCATGCAAACTTCAAGGCAGCAGGGTTTACTGGGATTGCTTTGAGAGATGCTCTGTTTGCTGCAGCCAAGGCAACCAATGTGGTGAGATGGGAGCACAGAATGCAAGAGATGGCTGACATAGACAAGGAGGTAGTGGCCTGGCTTGATGATAAGCCACTTACAGAGTGGTCTAGGTCACATTTTAGTACAAATGTTAAATGTGATGTTCTTTTGAACAATTATTGTGAGAGCTTCAATGCAATGATAAAGGAAGCAAGGGATAAATTGGTCATTACTTGTCTTAAAACAATAAGAAATACCTTGATGGCAAGGATGAGATTTTCTACGGAACAAGCTGAGGAATGGAATGGTGAGATTTGTCCTGCAATACAGAGGATAACTGAAAGATTGAAGGTGTATGCTGGGAAGGGATACCATCACACTCATGGGAATTGAGGTTTCAGGTAGCATGTCCATGGGGGGAGCAGTTCACTGTGGAACTCAAGCAGTACACATGTTCATGTAGGAGGTGGGACTTGAATGGGATTCCCTGTCCCCATGCCATTGCATGCATTTGGCACAAGAACCTAGTAGTAGAGAATTTCATCCATGAGTGCTACAGTATTGACACATACAAGAAGGCTTATGCACCAATCATTAACCCAATGAATGGTCCAAGTATGTGGCCTAAAAGTAATTTACCCTTCATTCTACCCCCCCCCCCCCACCATATAGAAGGCCAAGTGGTAGACCTAAGAAACTGAGGCGAAGAGACAAATATGAAGCTGAGGATAACACAGGCACTGGCAAGATGTCAAGGAAAGGAACAACAACTAGATGCAGCATATGCCATCAGCTTGGACATAACAGGAGGAAATGTCAGAGCAGCAGACAAAATACTTCCTCAATAAGTACATGTTGATTTTATTTAGTTGGCCTAGCTGTTATTTATGTTTGAGATTAATGTATTATAACCTCTCTAACAGGAAAACATGCCAACTGAGCAAGGCAGAGTCTCACAATAGAGAGATAATGCAACTGAGCAAGGCAGAGCCCCACAACAGGGAGATATGGCAACAAGGCTGGCAAAACCCCAAGAAGGCAAAAGTTACAAGTATGTAAATAATAGAGTTATATATTTGAATTGTATATATAAATAGGTGTTTTTACTGAAAATGTCTTTTTGCAGCCAAGAAGGCAACAAATTGCATCTCAACCAAGCCAAGGTGCTCCACAAAGCTCAGTTGTTACAGAGCAGATACCAGCAGGGTTTATGCCAACTCCACAGGCAACATCAGCCCAAAGACCATCATGGCCTATACCAAGCATGGTAGAGCCACCACCAACTTCAGCTGTTGGAGGTGGCCAAAGCCAAGGTGGCCAGAGCAGAGGGAAAGAGATGACTGCCAAGGGAGGTCCAAGCCAAGGGAAGGAGAAGTCAAAAGACAAGGGTGGCCCAAATCCAACAGGAGGACAAATAAGCACAAGATCAAAAGCAGCTGCAAGGAGTCAAGGTGAAGGACAAGCATCTGCTGGTGCAAAGGGCAAGGGAAAGCAAAAGTGATAGAATGTCAGTATAGCTTAGTTTTGTGAATTTAGGGAACTCACTGTTAGTTTTTGTTCAAAGTATAGGAAGGTTGGATGGTTTTTGGAGAACAGTAGATAAATTTGTAGGTGGCTGGTTTTTGGAAGCCTAGTACATACACTATAAGATAGTGCCAGTGTACATGTTTTTGGATGTTGGTTGTAATTAGAAGGGAACGATGATATTGTTTATGTGTTGGATGTAATTTAATTGAAAGATTGATGACAAAACCATTGGTTGTGAGTCTGTATGTTGGATACTTGTCTTGAGATTTGGTTGTGAATCTTACATGAAAGAGACGCAAATGTGATGAATCTGCAAGTGAGATGATGCAATTTCATTGTGCTATATTGCAATTGAAATACAGCAAAATGCAGTGTTTAAGGACAGGTTCATTTGAGTATTTAGGTACAGGTTTGTCAACATGTAACAATGTATGGGGGACACATTTGTCCTGAAAAAGTAAACCACAGGGCACACTTTTGTCTATTATTGTAAATGACAGGGAACATAATTGCAATACACATGGGACATTTTTGCTCGGTATGTGAAAAGTACGGGGGACACTTTTGCCATTAACATTAAAAGTACAGGGAACAAAAATGCAAAAACATCAAATTGAAATTATCTTCATTACATTGCTTGAGTACACAGCTTGGAAACAGGGGATGTTGACTTTTTTATTGCAATCCCTAATTCAGTACATTCCACAGCTCAAAACATTACAAAAGGCCATAATTCCCTAATTCAGTACATCCCTAGCAATTTCTACAAGTTGTTGCCCACATCTTCGCCTTCAATGTTGCTCAATTTTCTGTCTCGTCGCCAAAATCAGACAATAATGCAATCACAATCAGTAGAAGCAACACCCAACTAATAATTGCAACAATCTTCCAAAATCTCTCCTTTGACCTGTTAATCATAATTGAAGGGTCACGCCAAGCAAAAAACCCACACCTACCAACCTGTGAGAACAAGGAGATTGTTCATTCAGCTCACGAAATTGAAGAAGAAAATGGGTTAAACACAAAACTCACCTAGTTGCTGCAAGTCCAAAATCTTTGACCGAGATTTAGATCTGTCCACGAAGTCTTAGCCACGGCTCTCTGACCACACTGACAGTATATATGAGCCATGAGATGGGTTCTTCAAAATCTCTCTCTCTCCTCCACTGAAGTCTCTCTCTCCTTTCCTGAAACCCCTGAAGAAATACTAAAGCGGGACATAGATTTTGGAGAGAAATAGGAGTGAGTCACTTTTGGAAGGAACATGGGGTAGGCAAATGACCGATATACCCATGAGAAAACCGGGTGTGCTGTGCACGGGGGTCTTAACGGCTGAATTTGAACGGTTGTTCGTTTTTAGAGCTGTTTGCAATGGTTTTGTCAACCTCGAGGGACATTATTGCAAAAGTTATAAACACGAAGGGCAAATTGCAAAAACGTGTAAACCATAGGGGACAGTTTTGTAATTAACCCTTTTTAAAACTTCGAACTTAAAATACTTGATATTCATTTTGACTTTACCATATAGACAAAATTAATTATTTATAGTCTATATCTAAATAAATTAATAAAATATTTCTCAATTTTCTAAAAGACATATTGACACGAAGAAAAGGATACCGTAGGCAAACCGTTAATGCTGTGTAAACGACACTAACACAGCTCCAATTCTCACGTTATTACTTATTACACTCGTTATCCCTGGCATTTGCATATAAGAGATTGCTCACATGCTCTCAGATGTGGATCTTTGCCTCGATTCGCCTTCACTTTATCTTTTCATCTGTGTGAATCATGTTTGAGATTGATCAATAAACTTAATTTTTTTATTAAAATACATTTAAAAAATAGTTTCAATAAAATGAATTTGTGTTTGAAAAAAGTTACGATTTTTGGATAAAAAGTGGTAAAAAAGTTTTAAAGTGGTAAGATGAACAAAAAAGAACATCAAAAAAACATGTAAGCTTCTCAATATTTTATGCTAAAAATTTGTGCATGGAACAAATATAGATAATATCACTTATATCCATCACTCTGGGTACAGCCGAGGACACATGTTTATGTTTTTATTACTTATGTCCATTGACTAGATAGAATAAGAAGGGTGTTACAATTTTGCATGAAATGACATGATTGCCCTCAAGACCAAATCCCTTTCTCTCTCTCTCTCTCTCTCCTTCTCTATTCTTCCATCACCCTCAACCTCTCTCCTTTCTCTCTGTCTTTTTTCCCTCATCTCTCTTCTTCCCCTTCTCCCACTCTCCAACACCTCATTCTCCCACTACATTAAACCCCAATATAATTTAGGCGTCACAACCAGAGTCTTATTTGAACCACCGCCAGTGGGTATGCACTGTGGAACATCACCCAGCTCACTAAGTCGCTGCACCCTGAGCCCATCATTAGGTCCCCGAACTCGGCTGAGCTCACCCGTCACTCTTGTCCATGCTCAGATCTAGCAAGTTACCTGCGGTATCGGTCAGGGTCAGCCCCAGCTGGATCAGGTTCATGGAGTCCACATTTTGGTGAAACGGCAGTGCTAGTGCATTTGCGATCGTATGGTGTATAACTGAATTAGCTATAAGCCCTGGCCCCCTTTTTGATCAGTTTCACCCCCCCTTCCAACTTTTCGACGAGACGCAACGTAGATAGAGAAGCGAATATGAGATATTTTGTGGGTTTTAATTTCCACGGCTCACATCCAATTCAGCTACCTCACTTCCAATTTGAATTATACATAAGTGCTTGCTTGCCGCATATCATACTACTACTACTACTAATACTATTATTTTGTTAAGCAACAGCTAGAAATTAATTTTTTTGGTTTTGGTGTTCATTTTGGAGTATTGGGGTAATATTGATTTGATTGGAGTATGGAGATTGGATCAAGTGGTCTAAGGACAGACATATGTAAATATATATAATAAATGGTGATTCGGATGGAAGAGAAGAAGGGGAGTTGGTCCCCATCGGAAAAGGTGATTCCGATTATTCTTCAAATTTTTTGGTTGAGTCTGACTGTCGCGAAAATGGGTATGGTCGTATCAGTAGCTGTTGGTCAGTGGTATGGCCGTATGGTCGAGTATTGCCTCATCCGCGACGACACCGACTCGATCGATAGTGTCGCTAGTGACATCTGCAGCAGTAGCGAAGGCGGCGGTGAGGGGATCTTTTTGCTGCCATGGTCGTCGCTGGAGTGATTGTGAATGTAGCTGGTGGCTTGCTTATCGAATCTAACGGAGGATAACACTCTCTCTCTCTCTCTCTCTGATGAAGGCCACACAAACAGGCATAAAAGAGATTTCATTGTTTTGACCGGAAAGCAAAAGAGGGTAGTATTGTCATTTTTAAAATATTGTATTGCCACATCAGCAAAAATCGTTAGTTTAGGTCACAAAACCTTAACTGTGGGCATATCTGATACAAAAATTTTACAATTTGGATACGATTGCAAATTTTTAAACCTACATCTTTAACTGTAATTTATCCCTATACTGAGGGATACAAGTGATAGTATCCCTAGAATAAATACTAAAAAAACTTCAACTCAACGACTATTTACTTTGAAAGAAAGTGCATGGAGCAAAAAAATGGTGTATAAATAGCTCTTCTCTAAAAAAAAATTTAATTAATCTCGAAGGGGCATTCAATACCATTGTGTAAAAGATGTGAATCTAATTTTGTTGCTAAAATATGCTTTTCCAAAATGTTTAAAAGAATAAACTATACTTAGGTAGCTTATATGCAGTTTATGGTTTTAACATTTTTATGTTTTAACATTTTCTGTTTTTCGGGTGTTTAAACACTTTGGCCCGTTTGATAGGGTTTTTTTCAGATTTTTTTCCAGTTTTAGAAACTGAAAAAAATAAACGCGTTTGGTAACCATTTTTTTCTTCTTCAGTTTAAAAAACTAGCTTTTAAACTGAAGAAGAAAAAAAACTCCAAAAAGGAGTTTTTTTTCAGTTTTGATTTTTTTTTTGAGACCACCACCACCCTCCCACCACTGGCAGCCACGGCCCACCGCCACAGCCACCGCTAGCCGCTGGCAGCCATATCTGGTGATCGTCGCCGCCAGGCAGCCACCTCCGGTGACCACCGACGGCAGCCACCAGCCACTGCCCGCCACTACCACTGTCAGCCACCGCCACGCCCCACCACCGCCACCCCAAACCACCACAAAAAAAATCAAAATAAAAACTGGGGGTTATCAAACACTCACTTTTTTTGAAAAAAACAAATTTTTTTTTTTGGAAATTGAAAACCAAAACTGAAAGTTTTGCCAAACAGAGCCTTTGTCTCTGTTTGCCCAATATTAAACAAACTTGTTTTAGAACTATTCAAAACATGTATGACAATTTATGATCAATCATAAATACTCTCTCAGTTCCCAAAAAAAACCGAAAGATATCCTTACTAAGTCATGAAGTGTCGTTGTTAGTCATTGGTGATAGATGTTCCTACAGTATCCAAGTGAAGAAGATATTCATATAGGATAGCCTTTGAAACGATTTGAAGAGAACCAAGCCTACCACTTCTTGCCCTAAATCGGTGGTGGTAGGTATGATGGTGGATCTCCAGTTGTCGTGTTATCCCTAAAACTGAATAAGGTTTGAAGGATATGATCTTTATTGATATTTATTTCTTGGCTGATTATGCTCGACTTCATTTTTTTTTAATGCAACGTGCAATAAGTGGGCAATTGTTTCTTCAAATGGTGTAATGGGTAAATTGGGTGCATGTGTGATGTTGATTCCTTTTTGTATAACATTTAATGTCATCACTAAATTTTATGATAGAGTGCTTTGTTAGTTTTTCATATGTAAGGGCTAGTGAGTATAATAAGTCTTCCACTCGAGGGGTGTCATTGTATTAAAACTTTGATGATAATGAGGAAAACTTTCATTATGCGTATTGCCAAGGAAGTTGGGTGCCACAAATGAATACTAATCAAGTCAGATGTCAGATACAAGATAGTGGGAGATGCTAGGGTAGGAAGCAAGGACATGAACTGAGGCAAGGTGGTTGAAGTTAAGGACAAATAGTGCTACGAAGAGCAAATACATAAAAGGAGTATGGAGACGACAATCCAAAGTCGAAACCTCAAGTAAAATTCTAGAATTTCCTTTCTATAAGTCTATCAGCTTCAAGATTTTAGATAGAGAAAATAAAAATGTGAGTTCTTGTCCAAATGAGCTCTTAAGCGCTCAGTTTTCAGGCATCTAAGAGTGCTCGCCTTCTTATGACACATGGGCTCATTGGTAAAGCCATCTTACTAAACCATATGTCGGTTCACTCCATCATCGTACTCATTTGTATGCCTTTGGCGAGGCAAATCCCTTACTTGGTGGCACCCTTTCACTGCATGTTGATGTGCCTTTGACATTTTTGGTGTATTGTTTGGCATGTAACGTGGATGGTGTGCCTTGTTTTGAACGGCTAATTGACTTTTTTGACCACTAACCTACATGATGTGTCGCAAAAGGTGAGTCTCAAACACGACCATGTGTGTGCAGCCAAAATGGGCTTGGAATAACTCCTTAGCCACCTATTCAAATCATAGCAATAGACTGCGACAAAATTAATTGTAAGTGACAATCAACGCCAGCAATCTAACTGCTTTGATTATTTTTCTTTTCTTTTTTTCTTTTTTGGTAGGTTACCCTTTTAATTTCTCACATGTGACTTTTTTGTCGAAAAACTTGTTCTTTTCTCTTATTTTTATGTTACTTCGTGCAACGGACTTTGGTGATCTCATCTTCTGCTCTGTAAGTGCACATGTATTGGGTGTAGATTTTGTAATATGATAGAGTTTTCCTGCATGGTGCAATTAGTTGTGTCATATTGGCCTAGACGGTGGGAATGTTAGCATCGAGATACAGACACACCCAAAAACATATAACTAAACTCATTTAGAAAACTATAAAGGAAGAAGGAAGGTATTGTTAATACACAAACTAGGTGAAGAGATAAAGTCTAAATGACTAATATCCAATGTAGATCCATTAACAATGTGAATTGGAAGGGTACTAGTAAAAGGAGATTTATTCATAAAAATAGGAAGGATGGGAGTCAAATGATTGCAGCAGCCTGAATCAATGAACCAAGAAGCATTACTTGGGGTAACATACATCGCTAAAGAGTTAGTATTAGATAGAACTTAACTGGCCAACGCCTCAGAATAGGCAGTAACATGGCTGTAGTCTATGGGGAAGAATAGTATAATCCAGATGTGAATCAGGATGAACAATAACAATGGTCTCGGTTTCACTGGAGTTCGAGACTGACCTATCAAACAGTCGTCCTAAATGTTTACTACACTGATTCTAAGTATATCCCCCAATGCTGCAAAAGGTGCACTCTTTGTTCCTTCTGCTAATAGAACCAGCTCAAAAAATGATAGCAATTGAAGGAGCAAAGGCAGCTAGCAGTCAACTCTAGAGGAGCCAAAGAAGGCTAATAAACAATGGGTGTGTATGGAATAGCAAAAATGGGTGTGTATGGAATAGCAGCAATGAGAAGCTCAGAGCGATGAGATTATAAAGTTTGAATTTTGATTTCTTCAGAAAAGAGTTCTTCTAGTGCACTATTTAATGAGGGCGGATAAATAACGGGGTAGATTCAAACTCATCACAAAGAGCCATTAAACTTAAAAGTTGCATGTTCTCACCATTGAAAGAATTCTGACAAGTGTCTCGGCTCACCACTAATTTATGGAATGTCCCGACTTAGATTTAGACATAGCCAATTGATCCCATACATAAAGTATATGAGAGTGGAATAAATAAATGGACTGACCTAACTCTTGATGTAAGTGGTGAAGATTACTGATCAACTAATATAGGTCCGCAATATCAGCAGAGTAGTACCACTTGGCTAGAAAATCCTATACTTCGCGGTACTATAATTGCCAAAGAGTATCAACACACATGACTGATTTGTTGGTAACCGTTGAAGAATCTGATTATTGATGACATCCCATTCTTTAAGACACTCTTTGAATGCATGATCTGCTTTGTCATCAAGCTGTATAAGAATGATACAAGAACTAGTAATACAACGCCAAACTTTGCGTTTGCTAAGGGATTATAACTGGACCCATCGAGAATGATAGGTCTTTGGTTGAAGCACATCATATTTATCCGTAACATGCAAACAGATGAAAAATGGAGGAGAGAAGCAGAATTTCACATGACAGAAGCAAAATTGAACTCAGAGCACCCAAATTAGTTACGAAGTGGTCCCAGAAGTAAAAAACAAAATCGGGCTAAAAAGGGGTAAACAGGCCAAAATAAGGTGCAATGGTCTGATTGAAGTGGTGAGAAAAATTGGTAGGCAGGGCATGTGATGACGACGACAGAATATTGTGAAAGGGCGTTGTTTAGCAAGACTGAACCTATGAACTCATATACTTAGTTCAACATAAAGTTGACCAAGGGAAGATTGATCATAGTAGAAACAGCACGCTTGTAGTCCACCAAAAGGACCCTAAAGAAAACCCATTGATGCTGTGATAAATTGGAAAAGGGAAACTTTATTGTTGTATTACAATTTTCTACCTGAATGTGGAACAAGAAAATAACCTTGCTTTAATGAACTATTCAATATGTACACTATCCTTTGGGCTAATCATATATAACTCCTATTAGTACACTAAAACATACCATAAAACCGTTACTACAGCAAGTGGGTAACTCTTAAAGTTGGCTTGACGAAATGATGATTTGCAAGGAACTCAATCATAACTAAATATATTTTGGTTGTTAGCTGAGTTGTAATCTTCCTCCAACCTCGTAAATATAGTTACAACTAATAGTCGCTAAATGTTTTTAGTTTTTTTTTTTTGCTGATACTTTCAGCAAAAATTCTTAACTATATTTTTTATTGTCACTAAATAAAAGTCACTAGAAACATTTAATGACCTTTAATTAAAGTTATATAGATGGTAGGAGGAAGACTCCTTCAACTCCGATAACAGCCAATATTTTTTCATCATAACCTACCTAATCACCACAATAGAATCCTGTGTTGCCTAAAAATTCAAATTTATGGCACAATTTGGAAAGCTCTCATGCTCTCAAATCAGATATCAGAATTTATATTTTCATACCAATAAAAAAACTGTAAGTTTCAAGGCTATGATCAGTCTAGATTTGCCTCACCACCTAACAAAGTGGGAAAAAAAAAGGAGAAAATGTCATGTACTGTTAAATTCCACTATAAATACACAGTAGAAAGATGCTAAAAGCCCATCAGTAATCCTAAAAACAAATATCTTTTGTAGAATACTACCAATAGCAAACTACTGGTAGTCATCATACTTAACCAAAATGGGGACTGAACTTAACCTTTTCATGAATATCAGATAAGCATTGAACAGTCAATATAACCAAACCATCAACTTACTAGAGAAAAGCGGTAGCAAATTGTAGGGGAGGGACATGTCAGTATTCTTCTCAATTTGTATGCACATTATTTTTTAGGTGCAACCGATTTATGTGCAATGTTATTGACAAACAAAAAGAATAAAGCAAAGACATTTGTTCTCATCTTTTCTTTTGGGTCTATACATGAATCAAGTTTCAACCGTGTCTCACTTTTATGTGACCAGGGAAGTTCATATGCTTACTCACATTTTGTCAAACTTGGCATGTGAGTTCAACCCAACACTAATAGATATAATCAAATCATCAACCTACAAGAGAAAAGCGGCAACAAATTATCCTATTATCCGCAAAAAAAAAAAAAAATCAATACTTAAAACTCCTAAAGAATCAAACGGATTAAAAAAAGTCTCTAGTAGAAATTCCTTAGACTTCGCGACTTGGACACCGTGGTGGACATAACAGTGTATCATAGTAAAGGGGGGCGCTAGTAACAGCCCTTTACAAGGAGTGCAAGCTCAACCGCGAGAGCATATAACTGTGCCCATACCTCGTGTATGATTCCATGCTCCCCATCCCATCCTCTAGTCGGCTCCTGAAAGTTCAGCTTCATGCTTCTTGTGAAAGCCCATCTCTTGTTTGGGTGGATGCTGAAAAGTGCATATTCGACCTCAGGTTCCTCAACAAAAGCCCTTGTACCCTTCAAGTCTTGTTTCTCGTCCATTTCCTGTGCCTCTGCAATACCTTCTATGACCGACAAATGATTTTTCTGCCGATGAACCTCTAGACTGGCAATTAAGTCTTTAGAAGATAGCTAAACTATTGGTCTCCTTATTTCGACCCGGTCACATAGAATCAAAATCATTTGTTTTGATACATGATCTTTGTGAGAACATGTCACATCCAACAGTGTTGACGTATCTACAGGAACTGAAAGGTTAACAAGAAATTCTCTTACCTCATCAACATACAAGTCGCCAACATCTATTTCACCATGTTTTCCTCGTCAAAAACTTCACTTGAGTATCTTCATGGAGGTATGGTTTCAATATATACCCTTGGTGATATCGACCTGACCATGAGCTCAAGTTTGTGAGCCACCACACGAAGAAGGCCTGTAATGCACCTAGCAAAAGCTTATTGATTATGCCAACTGATTAAAAAAAGAAAAAGGTTCCACAAGAGGCGTCATGTATCGCGTTCATGGTAGCAGGATATGCTCTGTGCCAAACCCAAAAGTATGGATTGGGATAGTTGGCCCTCCATTGTGTAGACAAATGGTAGCATGCAGTAGATTCAGATGTTTAAAAGGGTGGCTGTTATGATACGTGTCTTTTTTGTCACATAGAAGGATAATGCCTGCAACTAGATTCCTGTGGCGACATTTCTTAAGAATACGAATAGCCTTCTTGAGGCCTAGTACAATGTTGGTCCGATTTTCTATTAAAGGGAATGATTGCAACCTTAGCATCTTCCCTGCATGTTTCAAACATCCGATGAAACGGAAAGATTCTTCGAGCACTCGACGAGAAGATAACTATGGCGATTCGATCAGAAGATCCCAAAAGTTCATATCACTGTTGATATATGTCTTGTGGTTATGTCCCACATCGGTTAGTCAAAGAAGGTTATAACTTCGCCCTTAGTATATAAGATATCTTGTCCCACATTAGTTGTCTAGAGAAGATCACTGTTTATTTCTAAGTGTATATAAGTTGTCTTGTATTGTGTTTAAGGTCAAGAGAAAAGAGTCATTCTTTGAGAAGGCAAACAATTGAGAGATACACGTGAAAGAGCATTGTAAATTTGACTTTTGCAAAATGGATTTGAGTTCTCTCAGATTTCTTGTGTTCTCTTGTTTGTTTATCATGTTGTATACATATTTATCTAATGCGATTTTCATAACAAGTGGTATCAAGAGCGATCCAGGTTTATTTTTGGGCAAAACGGAAATTGATTTTAGAGGATAAATATGTCAAATAATTTGATGGGAAGACAAATTTTGGTATATGACAGAGCACGGTGAAGGACGATACGGTTGAATCTGGCGCCTAAAGTTAGTACCGGGTTTTGACAGAGATTTCTCCAACATCTCTATGGTAGAAATTATAGAAGATATATATGTCAAAGTCTTTGTCAAATCAGTTATATCTGAAGAAAGATCTGTACCAGTTACAGATGGACGAAGGTATAGATCTAGGTGACCATATATAAGAATTTAATTAGTTGGTGTCCTAATTGTTGAGTATAGCTGTTAAACTCGAGGAGGAAGATTAGGCGTTTTTGTTGTTATCTTCGTTTCCAAAATCATATGAGACCTTGAAGACTACTTTACTTATTGGGAAGGAGACATTGCTTGTTGATGATGTTATATCGACTCTTATGGACTTGAGCAGAGTTAATGGTACGAGTTCAAGCAATCAAGGTGAATGTTTGGTGGTAAGGTCTGAAAATAAGTATGGTCATGGAAGAAGTAGAGGTCAGTCTAGAAGTAAAAATTCAGGACATGGAAAGGACATATCTAAGTCTTGTGAAAAACAGGACAAGTCTAGTACTAAATGATGGTATCGTAAAGAGATTGGTCATATTGCAAGAAAGTGTTCAGAAAACAAGGATAAGAAGAATGGAAAAAAACATGTGAACAATGCTAATGTTGCTGAAGAAGATTATAAAAGCAGTGATTGTGATCTCTATTTAGTTTCCTCGGTTGAGCACCAAGAAGGTAATCTCTTATCAGTTAGAGACAACAGTTTTTCTATGGTCTGCATATTCGTTTCATATGTGCCCACATAAGGAATGGTTTGATTGTCTTACTCTATGTAACAATGGTAATGTGCTAATGGGTAATGACGATGTTTGTAAAGTCATGGAGATAAGTACCATTAAAATTAAAATGTTTGATGGAATTATGAGACCCTAGATGACATAAGGTACATTAAAGAATAATTTGATTTCATTGGGCACACTCGATTCTATAGATTACAATATATCTATAAAAGGTAGAGTCATGAAAGTTAGCAAAGGTGCCATGTTGATAATAAAAGGTCAGAAAACTGGAAATTTGTATGAATTGATAGAGAAAACATTTATAGGTGGAGCTTCAGTATCAACTCATGCAGGTTCTAGCAATGATAACTCTGAGTTATGGCATAAATGGCTTGGACACCTGAGTGAGGGAGGTATGTTGGAACTTTACAAGTGCAAGTTGGTACAGGGAGGAAATCATGCAAGCTGGAATTTTGCAAATTTTGTGTGTTTGGGAAGTAAAAACGAGTTAGTTTAAAAACTGCTTCTCATACTAGTAAAGGGGTTTTGAACTAGGTGCATTCGGATGTTTGGGGACCAATCAAGCATGTCTCAAATGGGGAGCTCGTTACTTTGTTACATTTATAGATGATTTCTCAAAAAAAGTATAGGTGTACTTTCTGAAGCATAAGTTTGAAGTTTTCAACGCGTTTAAGTAGTGGAAAGCTAGAGTTGAAAATCAGACAGGTAAAAAGCTTAAGTATTTCAGGTAAGATAATGGCATGGAATACAAGGATGAGGAGTTTCTGCAGTTCTGCAAGGATGATGGTATCATAAGACACTTTTCAGTGAAGAGGATTCCAGAGCAGATTGGGTTGCTAAAAGGATGGACAGAACCTTATTGGACCGAGCTAGATGCATGACATTGAATGTAGATTTGCCTAAGAGTTTTCTAGATTGAAGCTGTTAACACAGCTTGTTAGTTGATCAACCGTTCTCCATCATCTATCATTAATCACCGAGTTCCTGATGAGGTATGGTTTAGTAAACAAGTTAATTTTTCTCCAATGAGAATTTTTGGTTGTCCTGCAAATGTTCACCTTCAGAATAAAGAATGATCTAAACTTGATCTTAAGTCAAAAGAATGTATATTTCTTGGATATAAAGGAGTAAAAGGGTACAAATTATGGGATCTAGTGGCCAAGAAAAAGATGGTCAGTAGAGATGTGGCATTTAATGAAGTACAGATTTTGAACATGGATGCAACTTTTAGCGAGAGGCAGGGTCACACAGTGGAGATAGAGTTGCATGAATAGAGAAAAAAAATCAGTTGATGAGTCTACAGATGGATCTATAAATAAGCAGTCTTTAAAGGATCCAGAGGAACGTCCTAGTGATTCTTGGAATCTAGTAAAAAATAGAGAGTCATGTACCAAGAAACCAACTCAAATGTATGGTTTTAAGGACTTGGTCTCGTTTGTACTAATCATTGGAAGTGGAGATCCTACCAGTTACAACGAGGCTATCAAGGCAGAGGATGGTAATTTGTGATTGATAGTAATGGATGAGGAGATGGAATCTCTATGGAAGAATCAAAATAGGGAATTAGTTAAACTTCCAAAGGGTGTGAAGGCTATTGGATGCAAGTGGGTTTAGAAAAAAAGGAAGAACAAAAGTACAAGACAAGACTGGTGGCAAAAGGGTAAAAGGAGGGAATTGATTATAACGAGATCTTTTTGCCAGTGGTGAAGCACACTTCTATCAGATTGATACTATCCATTGTAGCAGCACATAATATGGAGTTAGAGTAGTTTGATGTGAAGACAGCTTTCCTCTATGGTGATTTGGAAGAGAGGATCTACATAAAGCAACCCGATGGATTTATTGAGCCTGGGAAGAAGGACTATGTGTGCAAGCTAAAAAAAATCTTTATATGGATTGAAGCAGTCTTCTCGGCAGTGGTACAAGTGATTCAACATATTCATGGTAACTCATGGTTAATCTCACTGTAAGTATGATTGATGTGTGTATTATCAAATTTTTCATGATGGGTTCACTATCGTTGCTTATACTATATGTGGATGATATGTCAATTGCTGTAAAAAGTAAGTCTCATATTCTTCACTTGAAGATATTGTTGAGCAGGGAGTTTGATATGAAGGATCTTGGTTCTGTCAAGAAGATCCTTGGTATGGAGATTCATAGAGATAGAAAGACAGGAAAATTATGTTGAAAAAGTACTGGAGAGATTTAGTATGCTCAAAAGCTAAACCGGTTAGTACACAATTGGGAACTCATTTTCAGTTATCCTCACAACTATGTCCTAGTACAGAGGAAGATGTTGAGTATATGTCTCGAGTACCGTGAACAAATTTGATTGGTTATCTTATATATGACATGGTGTGTACTAGACCTGATATATCACATGCAGTTAGTATGGTCAGCATGTATATGAGCAATCCAGGAAAGAAACATTGGGATGCAGTGAAGTGGATCTTCTGTTACCTAGTAGGTTTGACCAACTTTGGCATCATGTTTGATCGTGATGGGGAAAGAGGTGAGGTCTCTGGCCTTGTATTTTGATTATGTTGGGGATTTGGATTCCATGCTAGGTCCATGGTTGGATATATTTTTACATTCTATGGAGGGCAGATATGTTGGAAATCAGTGTTACAATCTACTACAACATTGTCAACTACGGAGGCAGGGTACATGGCATTGACAGAGGCAACTAAGGAGATATTATGGCTGAAGGGGCTGGAAGAGGAGCTTGGCTTCAAGCAGCGTGGTGTTTTGTTACAGTATGACAGTCAGAGTGCAATGAATTTGACAAAGAATCAAGTTTTCTATGCTAGGACTAAGCATATTGATGTACGTTATCATAGGGTCCGTGAATGTATTAGTTCTAGACAGATTGTATTGCAGAAGATTCATACTAATGACAACTCAGCTGATATGCTCACGAAGACAGTCACATGGAAAAGTTCAAGCATTGTTTGAGCTTGATTCATCTTCTTTCGTGCTCAGTTCTAGGTGGAGTGCATCCCTATCTGTAAGGGGGATGTAATGTGGAGTACCTGAATAAGGTACTGAAGGTATATTACACTTTTCTTGTGGAGTGGTTTGTTAATACAAGCCAAGGTGGAAATTGTTGATACATGTCTTGTATTTATGTCCCACATCAGTTATTCAAAGAAGGTTGAAACTTGGTCCTTAGTATATAAGATGGTGTTTGGGATTGATAGATTAAATCAGGTTTGTAGGTGTTTGGCAAAATAGATTAAGAGATTAATCTGCCTCAAAAAGCTCAAAACTGATTAAATCCATAATCCAGGAAAGTGAGGATTATGAAATAATTATTTTTCTCATAATCAGATTTGACCTTTTAATTTACCATACTATCCTCATATTTCTAACCAAATGACGTCTCATACCCTTTAATTAATTTACGAAAATTATTATACTATATTCACTAATGTGAGATCGTGGGTGTTTTTAATTTAAAGTAAAAAATAAACAACTTTTGTAGGTGGATGAAAATAATTTTTTGATAATTTACTTGTATAATATAGTTATTTACAAATGAAAGTTACCTTAACATCACCTTTCTGAATGGATATAAAAAATTTATTTATTGTCCTCTATGGTCATTTTGTCATCGTGAAACTGATTTAAGCATTTTTTATCCAAACACTTTTATAGCTTTAAGATAGTTTATAACTACTTTTGCCAAACAGTAAAGTGATTCTACTTAAAGTAGATTAAATCTGATTTTGAAAACTGATTAAGATTTAAGTAGAATTCTACTTTTTAAAATCAATCTCATACGGACTCTAAGACATCATGTCCCACATTAGTTGGCTAGAAAATGTCAGTGGCTTATCTCTAAGTATATGTAAGTTGTCTCGTATTGTGTTTAAGATCAAGAGACAAGAACCATTCTTTGAGAAGGCAAATTATTGAGAGATACACATGAGAGAGAGTTGTAAATCTGACATGTACAAAGTCGATTTGAGTTCTCTCAGATTTCTTGAGCTCTCTTGTTTGGTTATCATGTTCTATACATATTTATCTAGAACGATTTCGTAACAATCACAAATGCAACAGTCTACTTAAGGAGTATCATCTTTGACCTGCCCATACTTCAACATCCAACACCGCACCAAGGTCAAGGGTGTATGAGAGCGGGTGTCATCAAGAGATGGTGGAGTTTGTAGTCCAAGAAAAATGGAAAATGGGGAATGGATTTTGAAGAAACGATGGCAAGAAGCTTTGAAATGACCTTCACGATAATAGGCCGCGGGTGAGAAAGTTGCCCATAAGAGGTTGAATCTGCAATAAGGGGCTCGTCGTCAACAAAGTCGCGGGGCTCACGTGGCCTAATGGGCGATGGTGCAGGACGGCCTTGAGAAGGAGACAGTAAGGACCTGGCTACTACGTTATTATTGCCAGGGAATTATAAAGGGATTTTTTTCCATGTGCTGCGACAAAGAAGACACTTGCGGTTTTCAGCCTTGAGGCTCTTATATATGCAACTATAGTGGAATGTCATCAATTTCTTACTTAAAACCGCCTTGCACAACCAAAATTTTAGTGAAACTAGACAACAAATTTGACCAGCCACCAAAAGGGCATAAGATAGCAAGAAATACTAAATGAAATCATTTGTAATCACTTACCAAAATCCAAACCTGGAAAATGTTGGGAATTTTCCAATATTGATTCTTACCTTATTAAAGTTTGTACTAAAAGGAATAAGTTGCAAAAAGAATCAATCAAATTAATTGATTGGTTTGAGAAATATTAACTCTCAAACATTGGCATTTAATAAGGTTGAAACTAATCATGAAATGGGTTCCCACATGACTTGGGAAATGAAAAAGTTAGGGGTATTTAAATGGTCATGTGACATACCATATTGTTCTAGAAACACGTGGTATGCATGGCCATGCACTCGCACATGTGCGGTGCACCACACCTCACGCGCGCGCCCGCTCCGGCGACGGCGGGGGCTTGGGCTGGGGTGGGGGCGGCCTAAAGGTGCTATTGGCACTTTTAGGCGCACTTGGCACGTGCGCATCGTCGCTAGGAGCCCTCGGCCTAAGCCCAGCTTAACTTTTTGCAACAAATTCAGCCTGGGAGTTGCAATTTTGGACTGAAACAGTGACTGTTGGTGAAATTAAACAGATTTCAGATCTATTTAAATTCCAAATGGCACATGTTTAAAGTGCCTTTTAGTTCAAATATTGCAGCTATTCATTATGTCTACAGATTGTGACTGTTAAGTGACATTTGCAGAGTCACTTAACTGCCATAACTGTTTGCACATGTTCTTGGCACCCTTTGGTGTCTATTAATAGGGCTGATGGTCAGATCATTTATTCACTTCAAATTCTCTCTTGCTCTCTCTCTCAAATTTCTGTCTGTTGATTGCAATCTGCTGTGATCAACATAGTTTCACCTGTTTTATCTTGGGAGGCAGATTTGCTACTACCTTAAGCAGATTATATAGGAGCAAATATTGTCTTAAGGAAAGAGTGCAACGCATTCGACTTAGGCATTTTTAGTTAAGTTTTTTCATATTGCCTTAACTTTTTCCAACAACTCAAGACAATATTTTGGCTACGATGGAGAATACTTCAAGGATGCCTGGGATCAACGACATCTCGAAGCTGGCTAAGTTCGATGGCTCTTTCTTTAGGCGATGGAAGAGCAAGATGTACTTTTTCTTGCTACATTGAAGATTGCCTATGTGCTCACTATTCCAAAGCCTATCATGGATGAAGCTGCAGACGAAGCAATAAAGCAGACTGCCATGAAGCAAAAGCAAAGGTGGGAGGAGGATGACACCTACTGTAAGGGCTACATTTTAGGAGGGCTGTCCGACACTTTATACGACGTGTACGAGATCAAGTATGCAAACAGCACCGCGAAGGAACTATGGGATGATCTCGATAGCAAGTACAAGACGGAGGACGGCGGGAATAAAAAATTCCTAATCAGTAAGTTGTTTGACTTTTGCATGGTAGATAGCAAGTCTGTTATTACTCAGATACATGAACTGCAAATGATTATGAATTTAATTATTTCGGAGGGCCACTCTCTTGACGAGTCTTTCCAAGTGTCTACTATAATTTCTAAATTTCCTTTAGCTTGGAAAGAATGTCGAAAGGAGTTGAAACAAAAGATGGATGCCATGACCATGCAAGAGTTGGTCAAGTATATCCAAGTTGAAGAGAATTCTCGAAACTTGGATAGGCTTGAGTTGGAAGACAGCAAGTCTTCTAAGGCTCTTGTGGTAGATCATGGCTCCTTGAGTGGCTCTAAGCGTAAGCTTGATAGTCAAGCTTCTGCTTCTACCAACCGGCAAGACAAGCCTAAAAAGGCTTGTTATAAGTGTGGGAAAATTGGCCACTTTAAGAAGAATTGCCGAGTGGCTAAGAGGCAGAAAAAGGACCACGCTAATGTGGTTGACAACGAGGACTTCGTTGCAGTGGTTTCTGAAGCCAACATGATATGAGAAGATGATGAATGGTGGGTGGACTCCGGTGCAACCAAGCACATTGCAAAAAATAGAAATTTGTTCAAGGACCTCGAGCCAGTTGCAGAGGGGCATCATCTCTGCATGGGAAATTCATCTACAGCCAAGGTCATGGGCAAAAGAACTGTGGTGCTCTATCTCTCATCCGGAAAGAAGCTCACCCTAAAGGATGTGCTTTTTGTTCTCGATGTTAGGAAGAATCTTATATCTATTAGTATGCTTAATCAGTTTGGGTTTAAGATTCTGTTTGAGTCAGAGAGTGTTATTCTGACCAAAGGGAAAACTATGTAGGCAAGGGATATGTAACCAATGGGTTGTACAAGCTTACTCTTGCTAATAAAGATACTAAATTTGCTTATATTGCTGTTCCATTTAATTTATGGCATTCTAGACTAGGTCATGTTAATTATAAACGCATGAGAAGTATGGTAAAATTGGGTTTAATACCTCAAAATACTTCACCTAGTTTAGAGAAATGTTCAGTTTGTATAAAGTCTAAAATTGCCAGAAAACCCTTTAAAAGGGTTGAGAGGAAAACACAATTATCAGAATTAGTACATTCGGATTTGTGTGAAATGGAAGGTCACCTAACAAGGGTTGGTAAAAGATATTTCATTACATTTATAGATGATTGTTCACGTTATACTTACACGTACATGCTAAGGACTAAGGATGAAGCTTTGGAAAAATTTAAAATTTACAAAGCAGAAGTAGAGAATCAATTAGATTGTAAGATTAAAATTTTACGGTCGAATAGGGGAGGTGAATATCTTTCCTTTGATGATCTATTTGAAACTTAGGGTATCATAAACCAAGTTACAACTCCTTATATTCCATAACAAAATGGTGTAGCTGAGAGGAAAAATAGGACCTTGCAAGAAATGGTTAATACCTTATTACTTACTTCTAATTTGCCTAAGAATTTGTGGGGGGAAGCACTCATGACTTCTACATATATACTTAATCGTATACCCCACAAGGTATCTAATGTCACACCCTACGAGTTATGGAAGAAGAGAAATCTTTCTTTTGGACACTTTAAAGCATGGGGGTGTAGGGCATTAGTAAGGCTAACCGATCCTAAAAGACCCAAATTGGGGGAAAAGGCAATCGAATGTGTCTTCATGGGCTATGCTCAACATAGCAAAGCGTATAGATTCTTAACCATGGAATCAACAGAATCCGTTAGCCAAAATATTATTTTGGAATCTAGAGATGCAGAATTTATGGAAAATTCTTTCTCTAGAAATCAAAAAAGTGAAGACACAGTCGATGAGGATCAAGTTCACCCTACTTCGAAAATGGGGGAAGGAGGTGAACTGAGGAGAAGCAAGAGAGCAAGGATTGAAAAAACCTATGGTCCAAATTTCTACCAATTCTTAGTTGAGGGAAGTAGAAATGAAGTTGATTACTCTCATATGTAGTATAACGTAGAACATGACCCTCTTACATATCGAGAAGCCATAACTTCTCGAGATTCAAACTTGTGGCAAGAAGCTATAAATGATGAAATGGAGTCGATAATGTCAAACCAAACTTGGGTATTGACTGATTTACCACCAGGGTTTTAACCAATAGGCTGCAAATGGATCTTTAAGCAAAAGCTTAAGCCAGATGGATCCGTAGATAAGTATAAAGCTAGACTTGTAGCCAAGGGTTTTAAACAAAAGGAAGGAATTGACTATTTCAACACTTATGCTCCTGTAGCTAGACTTAGCACTATAAGATTATTGTTTGCTTTGTCGTCCATTAACAAACTAGTTATACACCAAATGGACGTCAAGACTGCTTTTCTAAATGGTATTTTAGATGAGGAGGTGTACATGGAACAACCAGAAGGTTTTGTACTAAATGGCCAAGAAACAAAGGTTTGTAAGCTTATAAAATCTTTGTATGGCTTAAAACAAGCTCCTAAGCAGTGGCCTGAATGATTTGACCAAGTCGTTCTCTCTCATAGATTTAGAATAAACGAATATGACAAATGCATTTATTCTAAGTTTGATAAAGGATGTGGTGTGATAATATGTTTGTATGCGGATGATATGTTAATCTTTGGTACTGATTTAAATATTGTGTTGGAAACTAAAATATTTATATCTTCATCTTTTGATATGAAGGGTATGGGGGAAGCCAATGTTATATTGGGAATGAAAATAATTAGATCCTCGGATTCTATTTCTTTGTCACAGTCTCATTATATATTTAATCACGAGAATTGTGCCCCGGTTACTACCCTATATGCCCTTCTATCAAGTTAAGGGCAAATGAAGGGAAATGTGTCTCTCAGCTAGAATATTCTAGTGTTATTGGCAGCTTGATGTATATAATGCAATGTACCCGACCAGATATAGCCTTTGCAGTTGGTGTTTTGAATAGGTTTACTCATAACCCCGGGCAAGTCCATTAGAATGCGGTGTTTAGAGTACTTAAGTATCTTAAGGACACAATGGACTATGCATTAACTTATAAAGAATTTCCTACCGTTTTGGAAGGGTACACAGATGCAAACTGGATCACGGACTCAGATGAAACAAAGTCCATAAGTGGTTGGATTTTTACTATAGGTGGAGGTGCTATTTCTTGGGGTTCCAAGAAACAAACTTTGATTTCACATTCGACCATGGAGTCCGAGTTTATTGTTTTGGCAATGACGGTTAAGGAGGTAGAATGGCTAAGAGACATGTTAATAGAAATTCCTCTATGGCCTAAGCCAATGCCTGCTATTTCTATATTCTGCGATAACGAGGCAGCGTTAACGCGGGCATATCGTAAGGTATACAATGGGAAGTCTAGACATATAAGTCTTAGACATAGCTATGTGCGAGAACAACTTAGCAAATGAGTTGTTACTATTAGTTATGTAAAGTCCAAAGGAAATTTGGCAGATCCTTTTACGAAAGGCCTAGGCAGGGATATAATATGGCAGACTTTCAGGGAGATGGGTTTGAAGCTCATGAAATTAGAGAGGTAACATACACGTGGAAACCAACTAGATACCAGAGTAACCTCTAGTCTTCTAGTTCAATGGAAAAACACGTTGTATTTATAACCAAATATGCACTAAAAAATGAAGATTTTGATCTTCATGCCATCTCAAGGTAGTGCATACTTGTATGGAGAACAAGAGGAGGGTGGGAGTTATTCCCTTAATAAATCTATGTCCTTAAAGGAGGGTGCAAGTCATACAAGTGCACCTTATTAGATTTACCTATATAAGTGCGGGAAGTGGGGCCGCTTCTACGAGATTGAGCTAGTCTCTATGGCACTTATGAAAATCCTAAGATGTAACACATGGCCATCAATGTGCAGGTATTTGGAAATTTGGTTGGAAAGTTTTACACATAGTAGTGATGATCAATCACCAAGGATTCTTAGTTCAAGGCTAAGACTACTTTGAATTCTGATTGACTTTATTGCTATATGGTAAAGGTTCAAGTCGAAGGCCACCTTTATCTTAGTAGGACCTACCAAAGGATAGAGAGAGGTACATTTCTAAATTAGGAATGTGATAAAATCCAATTTTGATAAATTGGGGGAAATTGTTGGGAATTTTCCAATATTGATTCTTACCTTATTAAAGTTTGTACTACAAGGAATAAGTTGCAAAAAGAATCAATCAAATTGATTGATTGGTTGGAGACATATTAACTCTCAAACATTGACATTTAATAAGGTTGAAACTAATCATGAAGTGGGTTCCCACATGACTTGGGAAATGAAAAAGTTAGGGGTATTTAAATGGTCATGTGACATACCATATTGTTCTCGAAACACATGGTATGCATGGCCATGCACTCGCACATGTGCGGTGCACCTCACCCCACCCGCGCGCCCGCGCAGGCGACGGCGACGTAAAGGTGCTATTGACGCTTTTAGGCGCATTTTGCACTTCGCACGTGCGCATCGTCGCTAAAAGCCCTCGCCTAGAGCCCAGCTTAACTTTTTGCGACAAATTCAGCCTGGGAGTTGCAAATTTGGACTAAAACAGTGTGACTGTTGGTGAAATTAAACAGATTTCAGATCTGTTTAAATTCGAATGGCACCTGTTTAAGGTACCTTTTAGTTCAAATATTGCAGCTGTTCATTATGTCTACAGATTGTGACTGTTAAGTGACATTTGCAGAGTCACTTAACTGCCACAACTGTTTGCACCTGTTCTAGGCACCCTTTGGTGTCTATAAATAGGGCTGATGGTCAGATCATTTACTCACTGCGAATTCTCTCTTACTCTCTCTCTCTCTCTCAAATTTCTGTCTGTTGATTGCAATCTGCTGTGATCAACAGAGTTTCGCCTGTTTTATCTTGGGAGGCAGATTTGCTACTACCCTAAGCAGATTATAAGGGAGCAAATATTGTGTTAAGGAAAGAGTGCAACACATTCGACTCAGGCAATTTTAGTCAAGTTTCTCCATACTGCCTTATCTTTTTCCAACAGAAAATAGCAAAATATTGGCTATTCCTTTGCATATTCAGGTATTTAGCTCACTAACATAACCATATTCCAAGCCCGAATAATATCAAGAACTTTGGCAGTACCTTAGTATATCAAAGTATTTAACTTGTGCAACAAGAATTATGTCATTCCAGAACAAATTGGTTATCTAATTTGAACTTTAAACCATCCACTAAAAAGGCTATTTTCACATCGGTATGAATATTACTCATTGCAAAAACCAAATTGTACTTATGCGAAATATTAATACCAATATTTTCTCCCAGCAATGATCCACAAATAAGACGAAAAATTCTTTACATGTTTGCGACTAAAACTGACACTTACTATATATGTTAAATCTTACGTGCTACCATCTTGTTTCAACCCAAGTTTACTTGCAAATAAGTGTGACTAATTAAATGCTCTTAGTGGTACTTTTTGAGATATACAACCATAGGTACCTTCAATATTGAGGCTAAAGACTTTTTCACGACGACTTTTTGCCTTTTTGCCACGCCACCACTAAAACACAATCTTCTCCTAATATCAAAACCGAAGACTTATGAATCAAAAGCATGAACTTAGACAGAAAATATAGCATCGATCAGGCCTTGTAACTTACTGGAACAAGCGAAGACACCCCAAACTCTCAATGTCATAAGATCCATAATAGGATAATATCGCAATAGAAGTCATGAGAAAATCAACAACATCTTAGTAAGAAAAAAAATCCTTAAAAAAATTCTTCCATGGACACATTAAAGATAGGCGTGGAAAGATGTCAAATCCAACTTTGATCATTACAAGTAACTTGAAATAACCGACCTCGGCAACGCCTGACTGGGATTTTGATCCAGAAACTCCATGTTGCGAGATGGCGGATCCTGACCCCTCGAGAATAGCATGGCTGAGTTCAAAGGGCTTTGAATTCTGCAGTTTCTTGAGCAACTTTCTCAACATATTACCAGCCATATTGCACCAAAAGGGAGAGCGAGAGAGGGCTTGAAGGCTTATCAGGCTAATGCGCATGACTAATTTTTGGTAATAGAAGGAGAAAGGAAAAAATTTGAGGGAATCTAATTATATATATATATATATATATATATATATATATATATATATATATATATATATATATATATATATATATATATATGAAAGCCGAAGCTGAGAGAAAGTATCACATCACCGCCTACGTGGACACTCTCTTAGCTCCACATGTGGACTTTTCCTATTTTAACTTTTTTAAATTCTAACCTTGAATATCTTCTCTCTCTTGCTCTCTCTCTCTCTCTCTCTCTCTCTCTCGACAATCTATAGTGTAGAAACCTAAAATTTTTAAATGTCCCTTTAAATGTTTACTTAAATATCCCTTTCCTTTTTACATTTTGTTATGGCAATCTAACTTCCAAAATGGATTTCAAAAAAAATTAAAGTCACTAATCCTATTTAAAATTCTAAAATTATTTGTAAGAATAAAATAATAAGGTGACCGTATCCTCCCTTAATTTAAGAAAATAAGTTTTATAAACACAAAATCCGTAAAATAGATTTCCAAAAAGTTTAAACCTACTAATCCTTTTTATGTTCCAAAACTATCTCTCACAATATTATAATAAGTTGACCATAGCCTCCCTTGAGATAATCTCATTTTATGAACTTTAAAATTTAACAATTATCTCTATGGTGAGTCTCTCTCTATCACAAATCCCTATCTCTTTTATTTATCATTTTATTATCTCATTAGGATTTGTGGTTAATTGATTATACGTTTCTTTCCATTTCAACCAAAATAATCCCTCAATTACCCACAATTAAGTGCAGTATTTAAGCACCTAAATCATGATCAGATCCAATTTAAATTCGGTAGTTACATTTCTTTGTTTCTCTGAATCTTTCATATTTCTTAGGCAAAAATTATGGTGTTACACATTTTTCTCTTAGGTCTTCACATTCTATCTTTTCTATTTTTCATCTCATCATCAACTTAACTTTAAATCTTAAATGTTTATTTTAGGTGACCGTTATATGGACTCCATTTCTTTGTGTTCCATCCTTTGTCAAAAATTTCGTACCTTGCATTTTATTATTTTATTTGTATAATTTATTTGACCAAGGCTGCTTCCATGTACAACGCACGGGATCAAAGCTAGTTAACATTGAGAGAGAGAGAGAGAGACCTAGTAAACAAGCAATATTAATAAGTGTATAACTTCTATACCTTATATTGAGAGGTTAAGCCTATATATTTCTTGGGTAATACTAGACGCGAAAAAACTTTTGTGTTGTCATGCCATAAGAAAAATTTTCTATAGCAGAAGAGTAGGAAGACCATTTATGATTCCAAATGTATTAACTCATTAAGGGTAAATGCGTAATATTTGTTTAAAATTTTAAGAACTTTGAAATTTTACTATCATCTCCGGCAGTGCACAACGGTGGCGGCGGCCCATGACAGCGGTGGCGACAGACACGACTCATGACAGCGACGAAGAGGAAGAGAGATGGATGCAAATCATCCCCCCCCCCCCCTCATTGTCCTTGAATCCCACTCGCGGTTTGTTAGATCCCGCCGATGGTTCGTTTCTGCGGCGGTGGGTGGCTATGGTGGAGTGGGCTACGATTTAGGCGGTTGCGATGGTACGGGCTATGGCCATGTGGGGCTATCATGGTGGGTGGGGCGGCGATCTTGGGATGTTGACAAGATGGTGGTGGCGGGTTGGGGGTTGGTGGTGACGACAATAATGGTGGTGATGGGGCGGAGGCGGAGGCTGACATACGGTGCTTGAAGCTAGGGGAAAAAGAGTATTAGGGTTATGAGTTTTAAACAAAATGACTGTTTTGCCCTTAATGAAATAACATATGTGAGTTTTAAAAAAGGGTATAACTCTCTTTTACGCTAATTGCCATGGAAGAGCTTTCTATGGCATAGTAAGATAGAAATCTTCCCGACTAGAAAAGGACAACATTACTCGTTTTGTTTATGGAAAAGATTACAGAATTGCTTGACCTTATTCTAGTTAAAAAACGGTTAAGATATAATTCTACATAACATAAATAAGAATTGAAATTATAACATATACGTCCTATAATTCTCTCTTTTTATTTTATTGTCAATTATTCAAAGTGAGATTGGGTTGATCCAGGCCCAATTAGGCAATTCAAACTGAAAAATCTTTGGCAAATCCAATCTAAGGCTCGCTTAAAAGAAAGTTGGCTAGACGAAAGTGGGAGGGCGTTGAGATACAATTCCATGTCGAATGAATAACTGTTAAAATTACAACGTCTAAGTCTTGTGATCATGTTCCCCAAAGGCCAATTGATTTTGAATGACATGCTTTTCCGGTTGTCTTGATCTTAATTTTTATTTTTATTTTTTGAGTTACTCATTTTATGGCATGACTTGGTACATATGAAACTATGAATAAAGGAAGAAGTTTTGCACTAATCACTCCAACCCTGAAGAAAAAAGTAAAGTCTAGTCCAATTTCATATAATCTACCCTTTCTATTTATCTATCTATATAGCGGACGAAGAATCCGATTCTTCTATTGAGCCTGCACATCGGCATGGTAGTGTTCATGCCTTCTTGGGAACCATAACATGACGGAAAGGCAAGGTTCTCTGATCAAACCTCAACCGCCACAAGCTCCACCTCTCGCCGAACCATTAATCAAGGGTTACTTGTCTTAAGAAAACCTGGATTCTTGAACCTTGGGACAACTATAGCTAGCCAGACGGCATATGTAAAAGCAACAACAAGTGTCGATCTAGTGCACCAAGTTTAGTGCTCAAGTGTGATGCTTCTCCTCCCTTTCAGTGCTCCAAGTTAATCTCCTTGACATGAATCTTTCACTTACTTAGGACGTTGAATACAATTTTCTAGCTTAAAGCTGATCTTACTGCAATTATATAGCTGTTGCGAAGCAGTTTCACTGACCGACTTGCTTGGGGGAGAGCCTGAGCATGCCAACAATTGTCACGGTGAAGTTGTTTGGCTTTCATGATCACTCAACCTTCATGATTTAGGTTTGGTGGTCTCCGATTTAGGGCAAAAGACTTTTGTAGCTCATTTCTTGGAGCATGTTCATTGACAATCCTACTTGGTTCAAATCAGTTCTATTTTCAATCTACCCTTTTTCCTTGGCACAAATAGCCCAATACCTACAATATACTATTGCTAAAAACATGTCTATAAACCCTTGTCCTTGGTATATTGTTAAATGCTTTTGAAAGTCAAACATCTCAGTAGCCAAAGTTTAATTAAGATGAGATTTATCTCAGGTTTTAGCTTTCCTTCAATTTGGAATTACAAATGAGATTCGTTTGTAGGTGCGTCTATCAATCTTCTACTTGTGATTTGTTTTGTTTTCCTTTTCAAAAAGGTGGTACTACTTTTAATTCAAACATTTTATGGACAAATTTTTTTCCCCTCCTGAAGTTTGGCTTTGTGCAAAAAAATAAATATAAATGTTGCTACTACAGACCGCTGATGCGACGTTTTTCGTCTCCAGCAGGCTCACCGTAAGCGCCACCTTCCGAAGGTGCGTTGGCTCTGAGAGCCAAGTCTCCACCACGAAATCCCATATATTCAGGGAAGAGCCTAACTCCACCAAAAAGCTTAAGCCAATAGTATAAAGTCCTTTTATTATATACGTTTCCAACTTCTATTTCACACTTTATGTGAAACTAAAATAACTCTACTCGTACACCTCAACATAATAAACTGCAGAGGGGATACAGCCGGAAAACGTGACGAATTCCTTTTGGCTAGAAACTACAAATTTCAAATACATAGACAAAACACTTCTAAAAAGCTCCCCAAATCCAAAACAGTTTCATCCATTAAGCTGAGATACAAATTTTAGTCGTCGACTACAGAATGGTGGTGATGAGTATAAATGATTAACGAATCCATGTAATGCACAACGACATGGCATAAGTCGGACTACCTCCAGGCCTTTGTCTTCTGATATCCCAAGATGTGAGGGGCACTGCATGAAAGACTGGGTTTGCTGTCCAGGTCCATGAGTAAATTTTATTCATATCAAAGTATTGCTGCTCTGCAAACGGATGATAGAGTTCAGAATGCGACGATGAGGGCGTAAGGAAGAGAAGCGAAGAGAAAGGAGGGGTAGGCCAAGGGACGAGGGCCGCGAACGTCTATGCCGAAGTAGAAGTAGGAAGGGGAAGAAGAGAAGTCATAGACATTCAATGGGAGTGGAAGGAAGGTCAGGAATGAGAAGAAGTCATCGACACTTGGATGACTTGGATGTTTCCAAGGTCTGTTTTTCAGGACGTCCTGAGGGTAAGAGAGGAGCAGGGTGCGGGAAGAGACGAGGACGAGCGAAGTTGTAATCGGACGATGAGATGAACTTGACAGCATGTTGCCTTGAATTCGTGCGATTTATCGCCGGACGTTGACAAAACCAAGATTACTCTCCATAATTCTCCTCACGTCTTGCGCACTGGCAACAGTAGTTTTGCATAATTGTTGAAATGTTCCGATGCCAAGCCCTGATGCAGTGGAGGCTAGCAGTGCTGTTTTTATATCAAAACTAACCCAAAACACTAACAGGAGCTACTGATAGTGAAACAAAACCCGAACTGAAACACACATGTTGCATAACTGGGGTGGAAGGAAAGAAACGAAAGCCTGCAGCTATTTGTAGCAAAAAAACAAAAACCAAAGCATTAGAAACGAAACCATCTCACAACATTAATATCCATTGATATCTAACAATCCAAAACAGTATAAGCTTCCGAGTAGGGTGAGCAATGAAGAACTCGATTCAAAAGCTCGAACACAGATTTATTGCAACATCGTAACCCAACCATGGAACAAGGTTAGACACGTTAAAAACAATGCATGCGTAAATGCATCAAAATAAGGTCAGAAGAAGGAACCCCGTACCAAGCCGTTCAAGCTCCAAAATCTATTTTCTAGAGCAACTCACCCAGGATCCCTCACTGTTTACGTCACAGCAGGGGATTCGACAAGATGTCACCGCTATCATCCATCAACGACTAAATATAATAATATCATAATTTTGGCTATGCTCCGGCAGCTACCATCACGCATAGCTTCAACTATTGGATTATACCGTGAGATATGACTGGTTTTGGTACTCTATTACGCAAACCCAACGTTCTTCTGGCGAGCTTTTCCATAGAAAATATTTCCATAATTCCTTTTAATACTCTCTCTCGGGAAAATTAATTAAAAAAGAAAGGGTAAAGCAATCGGCCTTCTCTACTTGTCATCTGCCTCTGGTTGAATTTAATTGGAGAAAACAAGAGAGGAATACCGTAAATAGAGCAGAGTTATGAAAGTAGAGACGGGCACAAAAAATATAATGCTGAATTGCGGTTAAATGAGATTGCTTACATCTATCCTGTCCTATTTAGGACATAATAGTATACACTAAGACGATTACAAACCACATGTTTAATCATCCACATCCATTTGAGCTTGACAAAGAAGCAAAACCGAAAAATGAAAGGGGTCTGTTCTTTTGTTTCATATCTATCACATCCAATAGCCTGGAGATGCCCTACTTTTCACTCAATGATATTTATTATCGGGCAACAGAATCTCCCTCATCAACTATTTAACGGTTCGGATTAGTAATAGCAACCTCAAAAGACCAGCAATCGACTCTCATTGACTGGCAGTCGTGTCCTCTGACTGGGCATTGCTTCCATCTAGTAAAGAGACTACAGATTGTGAGCACTTTTTTCAGTAGACAAGATTGTTAGGCTCTTCCCGAGCACCAGTTTCAACACTAAAAGTATGTATGCCATGTTTACAAGAAACTTAAATGGTGCCAAGTTGATACCTTCGCCATCTGTTGGAGCACAAGGCGACTTCCGGTATCGTGTTTGCTGTTGCGTGGGCTAGAACATCAACAACAACAAAAACAAAAACAGGGGGAGAGATTGTCAAAAGCAAAGTCCTATATATGAGAATTCTATCACATTAGTTACTAGTCTCAAAGACAACTAAATGATATTGGACATAAGAAGTTCGCGACATGTACAAGCTTCGCATCGGTTGCCCACATAAGTAAAACTTACCGTTATCAGTTGATATGGGAGACTTTCACTCTAATAAGAAGACTACAAAAACAATATAACCAAAAAAGAAGAGAAAAAAAGTGCCATGCCTGTCCACAGCACAAGCCCTTTCCTACAGCAAATTGGTACAATCACCGCCACCACTACCAACCATTGTCGACAACCACCAATTGCAGCCACCTTACCCACCACCAATGACCACCACCAGAAAAAATTGACGTACATTGTTCTTCTTCCAACCTACCTCTACCACCCACAACCATCCCCAAGCCTAGCAATTTTCCGACAAAAAGAGATGTCGAGTCGATACACCCACAACAGCCAAATGCCACGAGAAATATCGCCAAACCCCAACTGAATTGCTCCCTAGAATGACACTGAGTCGACAACAAGGCAACAAACCACCATTACCCAATGGTTGGAGCAAACGATTATGGTGGTCTACTGTGGGTGGCTTCTAGATCGGTGGTGGGGGTGGGAGGTGAACGGTTGTGGTGGTGGCGGTAGGTATGGTGTTGTAGTAGTGGAGTTGGTAGCTGGTGGAGGTTGTATATGGTTGTGGCTGGTGGAGGTCGTGGATGTCGTGGTGCTAGCCAAGATCCAGCCATTGAACCACTGCACGGTTGTGGCTGCGAATATAGTCGAGAACTTACCCACACACTCAAAGTACTCAACAGAGCCGCCGGCATGTCTTCAACTGCCAGTAGCACTTCTTACTTCTTCTTCGACGCCTTCAATGCCTCCACTTCTGGCGCCAGCGATAAAGATCCATTTCCTTTAGCATCAAAGTGGCAGAGCTGGTGGCCTGGAACATGATGGCAGCTAGAGCAGTGTCGTTGGTGATCTGATGGAGCTTCTTTTACACTGATGCAGTCGAGCAGGACATAGACGTTAACAGCACAGACGGAGATGGTCTCGCGGTGGTTAATTCGTCGGCGAGGTGGGGGTTGGCAGTAGTTACCGTAGTTGGGGCAGGGTGAGAGGTGTGAGGATATAGTAGGGTGGTGGTGATTGGGCGACGGTTATGATGTGGTGGTGGGTTGATAATTGGAAGGATATTAATGATTGTAACAGTTTGCCTAGGGAAAAAGAGCATATGCTGTGCACATGCACACTTAACACCAGAAAATGAACGGTTGTTAGGTACTGGTTCAATTTGCAATGGTTTGCTCAAAGAAAGGACACTTATATCAAAAATCAAGGTTGAAAATAAAGGAAGAAGCCAACAAAAGCGTGTAAAGTACATGGGGTCAGTTTTGTCATTAACCTTGTTATGAAAGCATCCAAATCAAAACTAATTGACAATGTGTGAAGTGGCGCACAAGGCTTACATGTTAAATTATCCCTACGAATTTTCCCTACGTGGGACTATACCTCACCGCGCCCCTTACGTGTGGCCAGACTTTTTTTGAGTGGGCCAAATAGTGATGAGTTCCATTGCGTGACAGTGTACCTTTTCAACTTAAATTGGTTGTTGGGCACCGTTCGACCCGCTCTAATACCAAGTGAAACCATTCAACTCAAAAACTAACTGGAAACCAGGAGAGAGGCCCACAAAGATTGTATGTTGAAGTATATGGGGGATTTATATCTCAGCATGCCCCTCACATGTTGCCCGACTTCTTTTGAATCGAATGACAGTGGATCTTGGTTTTAATTGTATACGAGCGTAGATTGACCCGATCTAAAGGATTGACTCACAACTGATTGACAATGTGTAGAGAGGTCCAGAAGGCTTTCATTATAAATTATTTATGACAACATCTTCAATGAGGGATTAAATTTCAACACTTTTCCCATGTTCTCCTCGGCCTACCTCTACCTCATCTTAACTCATCAACTAGGCACAAATCCTTGCTCATCTACGTTGGATACAACCAAACTATATCAAGTAATGTCCCATGATCATCCCTCAATTGCCGCCACCCCCACTTCGTTACTGATTATTCCTATGCACTTTTGCTTTTATGTGTGTCGTGTTTCTTAGCTGCCCAACATTACATATGATCTATGTTACATGGACTCGGTACGAGTGTCCGGATCGGATACGTGTCCAAGTGTCGGACTCGTCTAATTTTGAAAACGCAAGACACGGGGACACGGCAAAATGTTCATATTTATTATTGCTTTTTAGTTATTTCGAAGGCAAAAAGGTGTTTTATGTGATGCATTTGGTTTTAATTGACAACTTATCTCTACTCAAAGCAACTACTAATTAAACAAAAGACTATAAGATAGTATCATAATGGCATATCCTATGAGATGTGTCGGACACATATCCCATACCCATGTCCAAGTGTCGAGTGTCCGACACGGGTACTTCAAGCAAAACCGAAGAGTCCATGTAACATAGCATATGATACAACATTTCGACTGCACAGCCGTCCTATGAGATTCAACTTGAAAAGAATATCACGACCACGGAAGCAAAAGCATACTTCCATCAAAGCCAACTTTGCTCTTACTGTATGGGCAGTATCCTCGTCAATCTCTTCCTCTTCGTGCATTATCGATCCAAGATACTAAAAGATATCTTTTGTTGGCACTTGCTGCCGATCCATATTTCTTTCTTCCCTATAACTCTTCCTAGTTTTACTAAATTGCATCCCAAGTATCCTACCTAAGTTTAGTCCTGCTTAACCTGCAGCTTTGGATTCTCGAGCACTTCTCCATGACTGACTTAACTTTTAGTCTACTCTAGTCTCATATAACATGCACCACGAGACCTCTGACAGAATATTCTTAATAAGCTTGTTCATAACCAAAGTGAAAAATATTAGCTTAAAGCTTACCTTTGGTTAAGTCCAATCATAATTGGAAACTCACTAGTCATTTTGTTAGTTGTTAGATGAAAAACTATGGCAGAATGTACAAGCACTTGATGATATGTTGGAGAAATTCAACCCAAACTAAAGTTGTACAGCCAAAGAGCCAAGAATATTTCATATTAGTACCTGCAATTTTGGCCGAAGCGCCTCAAGTGGTCCTTTGGGCTTCTCTACTCCTTGCTGTTATATCATCCAGAAATTGTAGAGCATCAAGTATTTAAATACGCTACGTAATCCACAATTATTACAATCTTAAAAGATTCAAGCATGAAAAAATTAAAACATATTACCTTGCCCAAAGCCCAATCGGCAGAATCGAAATAGGCCCGTTCAGAATCCTGACAGCAAAATTACAACTTTAAAAGGAGAAGCAAAAACAAGACAATTCTACTTTTCTGGTGCAATAAAAAGCTAATAGATACAACTTTCTCACGACAAGCGCCACCATTAAGTATGTAATTAGGATAAAACCTTAGAAATCAGTGGTGGTCTCTTAGGCACGATTCCACCATACTTCTTCTTAATAACTTCCTCCTACAAAACAAAATGTGTTGAAAACACAAGCTGGTGATATTAAAGAAACTGCATGGCTTAAAGGAGTAGCAATCCAGCAAAAGAGAAACCCAAGGTGTGAAACCAACCTCCTTCTTTCCATCGACTTGTTCATGTTCTTTTCCACCCTCCATATGTAACAGCCCTTGCACCACCAATCGTACAGTGGCTGCAGTCACAGAAGATTAATAAATATTCATCCAACAGGATTCCCAAGTCACCCATTAGTTTGAGTGGCTGTGCCCAATCGCATTTTGGCCATTCATTTAACTGCTTATGTTTTAGAATTCTAGAATTGAAACACTCTTATCTAGACAAGCAGCTCAAACATAGGGAATGCATGTGCATCAAGATTAAAACCTTGTTATTCCCCACAGTATACACTATGCCTAATTAGAGATGAACAAATATCACCTGTACTAAGTGATCAAAGAAATAAGACAGGAATAAAAAGAGAAAATTATGCCTACAACTTTTTTATTCAAGGTTCCTATGAAAAAGTTCTCGTACGCAGGTAACATGGTATGAAGATAGGGTGAGGGAGCAGAGGTTTCATTTAATGTGTTTTGTCTTTCTCATTTTTATACCTTTCTTCTATTTTTAATTTTTATTTGCTTGATGCCAGGTGTCACAATTGTAGATAGAACGTTGTGTAACACCAAAATTGGTTTTACCAACTAAATCGCCAATTTCCTTGATAGATATCATAGATTATATCATCTTTTCCAAGTTTAGAGGATATAAGTACATGATAATATGTTAACCAGCATAAGCCTACTCAATAATACACATACTAAAGAACTTAGTTCAGACGATAACACTTTCATTTAAACCATGTATAAAATTGCTACACTGCGTACATATGAACATTATACTTTTGCTTTAAAATGCAGTAAGTTCCCTGCTATAATCTGGTCACATTACAGAAGACCTGTATGCATTAAGCATCTCCAAGATAAGGTGAAGTCCCGTGCGTATGACTTTTAGACAGCGGCTATGATCTGTAGGCATCAACTAACCCATTTCCTCTTCCTGTTTGGGAAGTTTAATTCCTTAGGTTGTGAACATGGTTAGCAAAGTCCATCCCTCCATTTGAAAACCTCATCCAGTGGTGAATGTAAAGAAATCACACGAATCAAGTTCGCCGTAGTACCAAAGAAGAAAGACTTCCTAACAGAATTATTTCCATTGCATGGATTGGTAAATTCAAGCATGTTAGGCAAACAAAATGGAGGCGGCCTTATCTCACCCTCGGAATCTTGAATAATGGATAAGAAAAGCTCTGTCAAACCTAGACATTGAACATTAATTCGGACATTGGGCTCAAACAATACAGAATATGCATCAAATTCATACTTTGAGAAGATGCGGTGATTACATCTAAATCATTTCAAGACTCAAGAAACAGAAGCAAGGTAAAGAAGAAGAAGAAGAAGAAGAAGGAGAAGGTGTACCTCCGGTGAGATCCCGGTGAGATTCCGGCTCCGGCGAGATCCTCTTGTCTCTGGTTGCTCTCTGGTATCCTCCGTCGACAGTAGCAGCCAATTAGAACAAAGCAAGGATCTGCCGATATTTGTGGGTCTCAGCCTAATTTCTAATTACTATAAAAGAACCCCAACTTTTCCTAATATTCTATCTTAACCCCATCTTATTGCTTCCCATTTCGACCTTCGTATGATTTTCAATTGGTATTTATTTAAATTTCATTAGCTTCGTGGTAGGAATAGCTTACAATTTCTCCATAAAGTGACAACTGGTGACTAAAAATTGTCGATAAATATTTTTACAAAAATGCTACCAACAATATTTAACGCCAATCAACGGCCTTTATATGATCGGATGTAGGCTATTTCTAGTATCAACTATCAAGGTTCCAACCAAAATCTTTTCTATTAAAAATAATAGTCAAAGCTTTTTGACAGAGTAAACGATAAATTTATTATCACCAAACGGCATTAACTCTAATTCCAATCATGCCACCAAAAATTGCACATGGGAAACCCCCAAAACAAAAACAAGAAAATAAAGGGCTGTACGTTTACGTTTTTCAGTTTTCATTTTTGTAATGATGATGAAAAATACGCTTTTTTTTGTGTATGTTTACGTTTTTTCGATTTCGTTTTGGATAAAATTTCCAAATAGTATCAAAAAAGCTAAAAACACCCAAAGGGTATTTTCACCTTTTTCCTTGACTGTATTCTACCACCTCTTCTCCCTTATATCTACCACCATGTTTCAACAAACACTCACCACAATAGACCACCCATTTCACTGGGTCTTCCTAGAAATAGAAATAGTGGAGTCCATTAATGAATTAGTTCAGAAAAAAAATTGGTAAAAACGAAAATAAAAATGATAAACGTACATAAAAAATTGAAAAAGTAGATACGGAAAAAAGTAAAAGTACACAATACGATTTTAGAACTGAATACTAAATTCTGGAAACCAAAAACAGAATATAGAATACAGAAAAAAAATCTCGTAAGCGTACATGATAACCCCACCACGTCACAAGGGTCATTGTTGTGTGTAGAATTTGGCGAAGGTCCGTAACTTACAAATTTCAAGAAGGAAAAATAAGCATAACATAATTGTATTTTCAGGCACGGTACTTTTAAGAAACCATCTTAATTGTAGTATTTTTCCCACTACAGTGCAAATGTGCTCAAGAAAAATCTATTCCCACGATAAAACTAATACTGCACTTCCACAATTCTCACACACTACCAAGAACTAACTTAGGAAGACACAAATCACTCAGAAGAAATTTCGGGAAGTTGAGAGAGAAAGAGAAGAAATCTGAAAATGACGATTAGTCACAAAATCAATATAGTAAAAAGATTTCGGTTGTATAGTTAATAGATTGGTGCTTAAGCACCCTTAATCGAGAGTCTTTAATCTTCGAAATATGCTTCTTTAATTTGAAAAACCCGTTCAAGTTCTAAAATCAAAGGAAAATAAAAACCCTAGAATAGTGGCACGGGTACTCTGGGAGCGCGGACCAAATAGTCCCTAAATTCGACACGCATAGGATTGGTGCCAATGGTCCCTCCCTATGCTGCCAATATGATGTTTTTGATAAAAAACTTGTAACTATTTTTTTCTTTCTTTTCTTTTCTCTTTTCTTTTCTTCTTCTTTTTGCTTTATTCACTATTATACGTACATATACATGCGTGCGTGTTAAAGAACAAAAGAAACTTTTTGTTGGAAATTTTGCATAAACATAAGTTTCAATGAATTTAACAAGAACTACTTGTCCAAAGTTTCTTTTGTGGAACTAGATGAACACGGGTGTTCAGGTATTTTTTATCAGTATTATGCCTATGTGAATAGACACATTGACCGAATCAATGTGAGCATGTCATTCACGATGACTTCTTGCGGTCGGGCCAAATTGGAGTATATTTTTCCAAAACATATGTATGTATGTATGTATGTGGCGGCCGATCCCAATCGACCGGTAAAAAAATAGCTATTTCTCCATTGGATCTAAGACCGTCCACATCGCAAAATAGTCCGTTTAGATCACTTTTTTTTTCAAAATTTTGCTTAACCGCCTATCTTAGGAGCGGTTAATCACTTTTTCAAGTCTGCCCTTTAATCCCATCTATCATTCCAAGATTGCAAATTTGATTTCTCTCTCTCTCTCTCTCTCTCTCTCTCTCCTTCCTCTTTGTTTTGAGCCCCCGAACCAAGACTCTGCCCAACAACACCACCACAACCCGATGAAACTACCACTGGAATCACGTCACCATCGCCGTCGCATGTCATTGCCGATGCCACCGCCGTTGCACCTCATTGCCGATGCCACCATCGTCGTCGTCACATCTGCCCATCCTCCATGTCGTTGCCGTCGCCACCACATCTGCCCTTTGCCCATATCTCCGTCACCACATCTATTGCCACCGCACCACCATCTCCTACTGCCTCATCTACTGTTCATCCGGCCCTATGAGTTAAAGATACATTTATTTTTCTTCTTTTTTCTTTTCTTCAGATCTATTTCAATGTTTTATTTTGTATCATTATTTAGTTTTGAATTACATTGGTGTGGATTTTTTTGGTGTAATTGACATGTAATTGGGTTTGATTTTGATTGGTATTGATTTTGAGTTTGAATTACAGAGAGGGATAAGGGGGGATAGAAAGAGTGAAATGGGGAAAGGGAAAGGGAAAAGGTTAGAGAGAAGATGATGTTTTGCTAATCGCTACTAAGTGTACAATTAACCGCTACAATTAGTAGTGGTTAACCACTTGGGAGGCATGCGAGGGAGTCTTTAGGGGGCCACGAGGGATATTTTGAGCATAATTTCTAATCGCTACAAAGAGTAGCGGTCAATTTAGAGTTTTAAAAAAAAAAGTAATCTAGGTCGTCCACTTTCATATGTGGACAGTCTCAAATCCAGTAGAAAATAGCTATTTCTCTACCGGTATATGTAAATCGGCCCCTTACACACGCGCGCGCGCGCACACACATACATGTCTGGCCTTTTCTTTGAGTTGGACCTATTAGTGCTCCTCATTGCTAATTAGTCTAGATATGGGTGTAATTATGCTGGTGCCCTTGGTTGAGAAAAGCATGACCAGCATTTAAGGAGAGAAAGATAAGGTGCATTTTAGTCTATCCGCATCTTAGTTCTGGATTTGCTTTGGCATTAGCCACTATTGCTTTTTTCATTTGATGGTGAGAAAAAGAAACTTAAATTGAGTGAAAAAAAAAGATTGGAGGATTCTATTCCTTCAGACACCTTCCACGAGCATCGAGAGAGGCACTCTTTCATATGTGCTGACTCTTAGTCGATTATTTGAAGGAAGGCTTGCCTCTGTGTTCCTATTTTTTCACATATGAATCCCTGGGGGTGGGTTTTGTTCAAGCAAATGAATATGTTCTTGTTTTATTTAAACTGGTATAAGAGCCAAAGATCCTTGTGAGGTGGTTTACTCATCGACTTTTGGCTGCCGATGAGCAACATTGAAGCTTCCCGTTGGGCTTCCTTGTTAATACCATCTTCCTAATGGCAAATTCCCCTTGATCAAAATCTTTTTCTCCAAGACAACAATTTCTTGTTTTGACCCTTGGTATGCCATTCTACAAAATCTTGCAAGCGCATCATAAAGTTGTTGCCTTGAATACGTCATTTTCGCCATTGAAGATTTATCTCTTAGTTGCAATCATTTTCTTTTTATCTTTTTCTAACTTCGAGGTCCATGACATAAACGGTATTATGGATCCCATTCCACGGTAAGCAAAAATTTGTCAAAAGGCTACTTTCTTTTCTTTTTATATTCAGTTACCAGCATTAATTGCCACAATATTACCTTCCTTTCTCAAAAGATACGATTACAAGAATAAAAGTTATGAACTAATAAACTTTTCTCCATTTATTTTCATTTTGATGCATTAAATACCTTGTTAACTGGTGTGGTCTGTGTGCATGCATATCCCTATATAAACAACGATAGCCCTCTTATCTACAAACCCTAGTTGTCATGGAAAACAAACAAACCAAACAGAGTAAGGGCCACCAAAAGATTGAGATAAAAAAGATAGAAAATCTCAAGGAGCTACATGTTACCTTCTCCAAGCGTGTCGTCGGGATTATTCATGAAAGCTAGCGAGCTGAGTGTGTTGTGTGGAGGGGATATTACAGTGTTTGTTCGTTCTCCTTCAAACAAAGTTTATGCCTTCGGGAGCCCCTCGGCCAAGGCCGTTATCAATCGCTATGATACTGTAAATTCTTTCCTGCGGGAAGGGAATGCTCATGCAAAGGTGGACTGCAATAAGAAGATGTATTTTGAGACTGTTGGCAAGTCGAAAGCAGAACAAAGGCGAGCGAAGAGGATCAAGGAGAAGCCTAAGGGACGTGGGTTTTGGTGAATGCACCGATTGATGATTTAGGGTTGGATGAGGTTGAGCTGTAAGTTAAAATCGGAAACTACTATGTTAAAACCCAAAAATGTAATGTTGCAAAGCTTATCGAATTCGGGTGTTGCACTGTCCTTAAGAGTAGCTTTGTCCCCTCAGAGATTATATCTTGGTGCTCAATGTCTGGACGGCTACCCACCAGGATTCAACAGTCTCTTCTTTACTAAAAAGCACTCGAATAGTGAAGGCTAACAGAAACAACTCTTTGCTTGGCTTTACCACCGAAAATATAAGAGAATAGAAATATGTACAAAGAGAGAGGGAGAGAGCTCCCATGAATTTTAGTGTGTCAAAATGAGAGAAAAGCTCGTCCTTTTATAGTTAAAAAGCAGGCAACATAAATATGGTAAGCAGTGTAAGTATGGTTATCAGTAAAAGTCAACTACGTAAATAAGGTAAATATGGTAATAATTTGTAACGGTTATTAATTTAGACAAACGAGGGGTTAATTCCAGGTTGTGTCTAAAATTGCTAATTAATTTAGACCGACAAAGGATCAATTCTTGATTTGTCTGCTAATCACTTCATATTTGGTCCACGAATCCTATAGAAGATTTAAATAAAATTTTCAATTTTGAAATACTTTGTAATTTGTTTACCAAATACAATAATGCCCCACATATTTCAAAGGCAAAAATAGAAGGACATGAGGGGTGATAAAAGCATAAGCAAGCAATGCGTAAGCACCGATATCTTTTGGACTATGAATCAACACATAGGGTCGATAAGAAATGATCCACAGGAACCTGGTAAAATTTGAAGTTTCTATGAACTTCCTTCCTATGGACCAAGAGTACATATTACCCATACTACAAACTCTAAGCAAAGTTATTCATCGCAGATTGGCACGTTTTGGCCATGTACCATACCTAGATTTCATGAGTGCTCTAGAGAACTTGCCTAAGCTCTCACAGAGGCGGCCCTACCTCGACACTCATATATGTGAATCCATTAAGTATGTACTGCAATCAAACACACCACCTAACTTGGGCTATGGATTTCATTAAGAGCTAATGCTCAACCTCTAACATTATAGTTACACAATATCCTACACCATATGAATGGAGTGTCACTATAAATCTTGGATAGTGTCTTGACTGATCAACCAGTAGCTTGTTATTACCCATATGAACCTAATTCCTGGGATCACTATTCATAGAGGTTAGTTTCCCACCACTGTTGATCTCTGTTCTAGGCTTAGGTCTCATTCTCTTCGATGTATTTCTCACTAGCTTCATGCTTAGTGGTTTTGTCAGAGGATCGACCAAGTTCAATTCTGACTTTACAAAATTAAGGGATATAATCCCATCATTCAACAGCAGCCTCATAATGTTAAGTCTTAGGCAAATGTGCCTACTCTTGCCATTATAGGCTTTGTTCTTAGCGCGGGTTATCGCAGCCTGACTATCACACAACATCGACACATGGAATTGGTCGCATCCATAAAGGGATGTCTGCAAGTAGGTTCCTGAGCCACTCTGCTTCAGTACTTACCTTCTCTAAGGTAATAAACCCGGATTCCATCATAGACCAAGCCGTGTAAGTCTGCTTGGAATATTTCTAAGAGAATGCTCCTCTTCCAAGAGTAAAAATATACCCACTTATGGATTTTGTCTCATCTATATTAGAGATCCAGTTAGCATCACAATATCCTTCTAATATTGTAGAAAATCCACGAAAGCATAAAGAAGAGTCCATGGTGCCTTTCAGGTATTTAAGCACTCTACATAAAACAGTCCGATGATTCTTACCAGGATTATGCGTATATCTACTAAGTCTGTTTACAGCATAAGCTATGTTAGGTCTAGTACCATTCATCCAGTACATGAGACTACCAATTATTGGAGCATATTCAGACTGAGATACACTACTATCTTTGTTCTTTTACAGTTGAATACTAGAATCATATGGAGTGCTAACAACACTACAATCGAAATGTCCAAATTTCCTTAACACTTTTTTCACAAAATGTTCTTGAGAAATTATATAGCCATTACTTATTCTATTTAATTTAATTCCAAGAATAACTTATGCCTAACCTAAGTTTTTCATGTCAAACATAGAAGAGAGGAACTTTTTGGCCTCATTGGTTACCTCAATGCTTTTTCCTATGATGAGCATGTCATCCACATTCAAGCATATAGTAACTCCAGGGTTTTTATAAAAAAAAAAACTTGCAGTAAATGCATTTATCAGCTTCATTCACAGAAAAGCCATTTGAGGTCGTCACGCTATCAAATTTATCATGCCTCATATCTTAGGGGCTTGTTTAAGCCCATACAGGGATTTAACAAGTCTACACACTTTCTTTCCATTACCTGGGGTTATAAGCCCTTCTTGTTGATGCATGTGAATTTCTTCCTCAAGTTTTCAATTGAGAATGACAGTTTTAACATCCATTTGATGTATGATTAGCTTATGTACCGCTGCTAAAACAATTAATACTCGAATGGTTGAAGTTCTAGTAACAGGTACACCTGGCAAAAAAGGATCCGTACCCTCGGGTTTACCCGTACCCGTAAAAAATCTCAGGTACGGGTACAAGAATCATAGACCCGTTGAAATTTTACCCGTACCCGAACCGACCCGTAAATTCCGGTTCGGACCGGATTGGGTATGGGCTACCCGTATTTGTTCACTATAGCCATTAGGGTTTCTCTTTCTCTTCAGAATCTCTATCTTCTTGCGTCGCTCCCCTCCCTCTAACTCTCTCGTAACAACCCGTCTCTCTATCTCTTCCCCCCAAATTAGATCCACCTACAATCCCACACAACACAACCCATCTCTCTCTCTCTCCCCCCAAACAATCAGAGATCCACCGTTGAGCTCAGCTCGTTGTCGCACTCGTTGCTCGCTGTCGCACTCGTTGCTCGCTGCTCATTGCTTTGTTGCTCAATCTGTCACCGTTGTCTTCATACACAACTTCTCTGTAGCTCCCCTGTCAGATCCTGCTATCATCACCGCCAACCTTTACCATCGCCACTTGCCGACCAGAGACTCACTACGTCTCACTGCATGAACGCTGATCTGCTGACAGATCTACCTTGATCTACACAATCATTTGACTAAATCGATTGATATACTTGTAATTTTTTTATTCATTTGTTTACTAATGTTAATTATATTACTTTAGACTTTAGAACTAATTTTGAGGTGATTTTCTAGTTTTTAAAGATATGCATGTGCTTATTGGTTGAGATTTGAGAGTTGAGATTAGAGATTTGAGATGATTGTACTGAGTTTGTTGTGTGTTATTAAAAATAGCAAGGTGATAATTGTGTAACCAAAAAGGAGGAGAAAATGCTCGAAAGAAAAAGCAAGTGAATAATCAATTTAGAAAGTTTTTTATTTTTTTAGAAAATAATCAGTTTACCCGCGGGTAATACCTGAACCGGCAGGGTAGGGTACGGGTTCAAGAAATGGCTACCCGTAAAAATTCGGGTAATTTTTACCCGAACCCGACTGGGTATTGCCCGTACCCGGCGGATTTTTGCCAGGTCTAGTAACAGGCGAGTATGTGTCAAAGTAATCTTGGCCTTTTGTTTAAGTATAGCCCTTCGCAATCAATCTGGCCTTGAACTTCTTTATTGTACCATCATATTTCATTTTTCTTTTGAAAATCCATTTGCACCCGATTGGTTTAGCACTTGATGGCAGGTCTACCAATTCTCAGGTGAGTTGACATTATAGATTCAATTTTTCTATTTAGAGCTTCCTTCTAAAAAGAAGCATTAGGAGAGGTTATAGCATTTTTAAAGAATAAAAGATTATCCTCCAAGAGGAAGGTGTAAATGTCCTCTCCTAGGTTCATTTCCTTTCTTTGTCATTTACTTCTTCTGATTTTAATCTCTGTACCTTCATTAGCCTCAAGCTCATGTTCTTTTTCAGAGATTTGTTTCTCAACTTTTGTTTTAAAAGAAACACATTTTCAAAAAAATCCGTATCTTTAGATTCGATTATGGTATTTAAATCTAAGACATCACTTTTGAGGACTAGAAACCTATATGCAGCGCTATGAAAAGAATAGCCAATAAATAGGCAATCCAAAGTTCTAGATCCTAATTTCCTCCTTTTGGGTTTAGGGAGCACAACCTTGGCTAACTTTCAGGTATTTGAGATTTAGGATCCTATTTCATAGGGTGTCTTGTCAGTTCTCTTGAATATTATCCTATTTTGGATATAGCAAGCAGGTAAGATTGCTTCTCCCCACAGGTTGTGGGGTGAATCAGCACTAATAAGTAACGTGTCCATCATTTCCTTTAGTGTTCGGTTTTTCTTTTCAGCTATACTATTAGATTCTAATGAATAAGGAGATGTTACCCAGTGCATGATTCCTTAATTTTCACAATAACAACTAAGAAGACCATAATCATATTCACCCCCTTTATCAGACCTTAACCTTTTGAGTTTTCTATTGAATTTACTTTCAACTTTAACTATGTATATTAGGAATTTATCCTCAACTTCCTATTCGTTCCAAAATAGGTATACTTGGGTATATCTGGAAAAGTCGTCTATAAAGGTAACATAATATTGTTTGCCACCCCTAGACATTGAGTTTTTAATGGCAAGTCTGAGTAAATAAAACTAAGAAGTTCCAATTCTCTTTCTAACACGGTTTCTGAGGTTTCTTTGTTATTTTTGCTTCCGCACTTATTTGATATTTTTGTGTTCTGAAATTGTTACGTTAGTTAGGATTCCGAATTCTTTCATTTTCTTGATATAACGATAGTTCACATGTCCAAGCCTTGCATGCCATAAATCAACGCAATCAAGCAAATAAGCAGAAGAAACATTTTCATTCATGACTTCAAGAACATTCAACATAAACAGACCTTTGTCAAAGTACCCTTTCCCCACAAACATCCGATTCTTAATCATAACAACTTCATCTGATTCAAATGAATTTTACTCCAACTTTCCCAAGCAAAGAGACAACCACAAGATTTTAACGAATTTCTAGTACATGCAAGACATCCGAAAGATAAAGGATCTTCCTAGAGATAAGCTTCAAATTAACTTTCCCTTTGCCAGTCACCGGTGAAGGACGAGAGTCACCCGTGAACACGTGTTCCTCTTTTTCCCCTACTAGAGTGTAGGAGGTAAAGGCACTTTTGTTACCACAGATATGCCTGGTGGCACCAGAGTCTACCACCCAAGCTTTTTCCTTTGCCATAATATTTTCATTAAAAACGACTGCAACAATGACATCTGCCGCCTCAGCTAGGTGAGCTCTCGGTGGGGCATGATTGTCACTTCCTTTTCTATTCCTGCACTGTGCAGCGTAATGACCCGGTTTGCCACAAACAAAGCAATTACTACTTTAGGGCTTCAGGTGATTAGGTTTGGTTTTTTGTTCGTGAGTGGGCATACGACCAAATCTGTTGTTCTGCCTATTGTGTTCCCATTAGCGAGGGACTTCATAATCATACCCTGCATATTTTGTCTAAGGTTTCCCAAATCGAAATTCCTAAACTCTGTGGGATTTGTATCTTTCACTGGTGTGGGTTTAGGTTTGGTTAGGACAAATTCTACCTTAGCAATGTCAGAATTGAAAGGAGTTTGCTTTGTCAACGCTTAAAATTTAAGCCATTGAAAGGCTCAACTTTGGTAAGGTCGGGAATGGCTCTAATAGCGGTTAACATAGCAGCATCCAAAATTACTCTTAAGATAGTAAGTTAAAATAGGAAGCTCCCAAGTTAAAAATAAAAAATTTAACGTAGCAAACTTCTCGAATTTGGAGCAGACTGAGGCGTGTGTTACACTGTCTTTAAAAGTTATGCCCCCTCGGAGATTATATCTTGGTTTTCAAGGTATCGGACGACTACTCTCCAGGATTCAATAGTCTATTCCTTGGAAACAAGCACTCGAATAGTGAAGGGTAATAAAACAACTCTTTGCTTGCTTGTACTACTAAAAATATAAGAAAACATAAATGTGTATAAAGAGAGAGGGAAAAAGCTCTAATGACTTTCAGTGTGTCAAAATGAGAGAAGAGCTCGTTCTTACGTAGTGAGGAAACATACAGCTCAGACATGGTAAACAGTGTAAATATGGTAATTAGCAAAAATCAACTACATAAATAAGGTAAATAGGATAAATATGATAATGACTTTGTAAAGGCTAATTAATTTGGACAAATGAGTAGTTAATTCCAAAATGTGTCTCAAGACATAAAATGGCTAATTGATTTAGACAGACAAAGAATCAACTTCAAATTTGTCTGCTAATCACTTCATTTTTGGTCAACGAATCCCAAAGAAGATTTAAATAGAATTTTTTGGCTTTAAAATACTTTGTAATTTGTTTACCAAATACAACATGGGCAATATGTAGCTGCCTTGGAAGCTCTGAAGAAGAATGTGATCGCCATTGCGAGTGCTTCACCATCAACTTTCTTCACTCCAAGCGAGCAGACCAACTGACCAAGTAAGGTTTTCATAATTAAAACCTGGGGGTTTTAGGGGCCACAAACAGTATTCTTCGTTCATGCTCTCATGCACATCATAAATTTATCGGTTCGTTCGTTTTTCTTGTTGTCTTGATTGGTTAATTTGCACGTCTTCTTGTAACACATGCACAGTATTTCTCTTTCATTTCAACCGCTTAGACGGTCGTCTCATTGGTCCGGTCTCCTTTATTTTTAAGTCGCCATACGCAATGTGAGCGCAGGCCATAGTACATGTTGCAACGTGCAAAGACAATTAAACTAGGAACTCTCCTACGGTCTGGTCTCTTTTATTTTTAAGTCGCCTTACGCAATGTGAGTGCAGGCCATAGTACATGTTACAACGTGCAGAGACAATTAAACCAGGAACTCTCCTACGGTCACTTGCTTTAACAAAGATCGTTACATCATCTCATGTAATGAGAGCATGAACATAGTGTTCAACTAAAGAAATTGCAATAATAATAAAAGGCAAAATTGGACTGAATTAATTGGTGACTCAACTTTCATTTGGGCATGATCATTTCTCAATTGTCTATTCATGCCACCTAAGAGTTCACATTGAACAGTGGGATGGCTGTAGATTTGACTAGCACAACTCACAGATTAGCGTAGTTGTATTCGAAAGTCCCCACGAAATACTTGATCTCAGAACTTTGGGTTAGAAAGTAGCATTTGCCAAACGCAAGAACAAATCCAGCCATAGGGACAGTCTTTAAAGAAAGCGAGTCCACGGTGTAGGTACAAACAAAAAAAGGGCAGCCTACACCCCTGCATCAACACGAGTACAGCAGCAACATGGGTGTTTTGGTCTCAGTTAAGACCCCCACTTGTTGGCAAAACATAACAATCCTCGGAAATTATAGAATACAAACAAGCAAGCAAATAGATCCTCGAAGGCATCCAGGACATAAAAAGTCGTTGCAACATGCCTGTAACCTAGTACTTATTAACAATGGAAGCTAAATATTTTGAGAATGCGAATTTCAAAACTGAGCTGACATATGGGCTCCAGTAGACATCGCTCACTCTTTCTTTCCAATGCCATGAGACATATTATAGATCCCGCGCCCCTGTACAAATGCACTATTACCAAGTGGATCACAGCGACAAGAAATTATCTGAAAGGCGGAAAACTGAGTACAATGAACTTACAATCATAAACAAAGCAGTGCCAGCTAGAGCAAGAGGAATGGCAACCGACGTGACCATGTCATAAGGACCTTTTAGGTAAGTGTGTTTATGGGAATGCTGAAACATATTCTGCTTTTCAAGAAGCTTTTCTCTTGGCCTGAAAGGTTCCTCGATGGTCGACATCCTGCAACGACATCAATTAATTCACTCATAATCAGGCACCGGAAGACGTTTGATTTTTAGGAAAGGGTTTCGCCTCCATTGCCGGCGGTTTTTTGTGAATAACTTTACTTATCACCAAAAAATTTAAAAAGTACTCTACCAAGAGAGGTGCAGAAATTTGTCGCCCACAATTCGCAACTTCTTTCAACCAAAAATCACACACATCAAATCCTTGACTTGTTCAAAAATGAATCTACCGTTACTTTTGGCTTTGTTGTCACAAAGTGAAGCATCCATGTCTACCATCTCCAAGCAAAATTGTGCGCAAACAAATCCACTAGTGTACAAATTACAGGGGACACTTCAAGCTTTGGTGTCACTATTATACCATTCCCAACAGAGAAAAAAACTTCCCCGGCCTAAAAAACAAACCATGCAGTAGGTCTTTCAGTTCTTCCAATAAAACCATCACCGTGCTAATTCTCATCCAGTATTAACAGCTTGAAAGCATGAAATTAAAAACAGCATAGCTGTATCAGAATAGACTACTTCAATTTTCCATAAGAGTGAGTAAACGTTATCCCCCAAGCAAAAGGTGCTTAATGAAATGACCTCTAATGCGGACTTGTAAATGTCACTGAAATTATGAAGCACAAACAGCATTAATAATGCCATCAAAAGACACTGCTTAATCAACAGATTTGTTTGTATTATATGCTTTTATCTGACAAAAAAGTGTTCTATGGAGAACCGGTTAGATGCATTCTGCGGAGGCAAAACCTATTGGCACACCCAAAATTGCAAATGGCACTCCATGTACAAACAACTAAGCAAGAGGTACAACTGCACAAAATTGTACCTTGCCAATAGGGCAATAGGATTACATGCGTATATACACCTGAAAATGTTAGCGGATATAAAGCACTGCATAGTAGCTAGATAGCAATTCTAGCCTTGTGTTGTATCCCAACCGAGTAGAAGCATTTGGGGGTTCTGGGAGATCCAGCATAGGACCCAAGAAATAGGTAACAGAGGAGCCCTCAGAAAGATTATTGACAGAGAAGGTGGCCACAATGTTATTTATTATCATGTTTGAACAGATCTCCCCTAATTTAAGCTACATATCAACAGAGAAGGTGACAATAATGTTTTTCATAATCATGTTCTTCCAAATGTCTCCTCATGTAAGCTACATAAAAAAAAATAAAAAAATTAAGGGGTGACTAACCGACTTCAACCAGTCAGATCCCCAAATAGTACAGAGCACAAGCGGGAAAATAGGTACTAGTAAGCTATGTTACGTGGACTATGACTAAGCTTAGGCATCTATTGCAGCCATTATTAAGCAAAAACAAGATTCCCTTAACACTCGACAACCAGCAGAACTCTACTAGGGCTACACTAGATGACTACCATGTAAGCAGTATCTCTTCCTGCCTAACGTGCAAATTCCTGCTTGTATTGCCACCTCCATACCTCAAAAACACACATGCACACATAAATGTTACCTGCTGCTCCTCAAAAGACACTCCTACACACGGAATCTATTTGGACACCTGTAGAAATAACATACCCGTCTTGGTCATCATCTTATCCAAACATCTTATATTAATGGAAGCATCTTTCAGAATACAACTCACAAAAGAACAAGAAAATGCCACCACAAAATGGTAGTACAGAAGAGGCATCGCGGATGTAATCGCAAAGGAGATTCAGAAAGGACTTTGGATATACCATTTGAACTAGAAGGAAATGCTATGGTAGAGGCATAGAGGATGTCAATCATGTCAGAACGTAGGATACAATAGTATAAGCTTGGAATAAGGTTAAATGGTCCATACAGGTACCTGGTTCCACTTAACATGAAGAACATAACTTAGTAACAGGAAACTCCTCATATGGTGACATTTCTCTCCCAGAAACTCACTTTTGCAATACCAACTTAAGAGCTCCATGGGATCCTGTCCCAAGCTTACATTGGAACTTGATTCCGTCTGTTGGACAAAGATGCATGGAACAAGTAAAAAAGTACCTGAAAATCAAGCCGTTTTCAGTTCAATTCCTTGTTTCCCTCTTCCTTCAAGTCCTTAAAGCCTCCTCTAATGCTTGCCAATGCTGACTACCCTCATCGAGAGAACATAGCTTGTCAATCAGTGCTCTCTCTCTCTCATCAATTCATTTTCGACCCGATGTCTAACCCTATTGGATGGGAGATGTTCCACATAGAAATGTCTCGAGAAGTAAACCAGAAGCAATTCAACTACTTTTACTTTTGTTATTTTCAAAGGGAAGTGGCTAGTAGTCTTTTGATGTGACGAGTACAAAGTAACAATTCATTGTTGCTTACGCATGGATTCTTCTAGATGCTTACGCTTCCCCGCCCCTGCTCCTGCCCTCGCCCCCGCTTCGTGCAACTAAGGAACAGACTACATAAGGAGGTAGTAGCACATTAATTTGTAGCTATTGCAGCTTCCCTATGCCTTTACCATAGCATGTCAATCGTGTCAGAACATGAGATGCAGTAGAATAAGCTTGGCATAAGATTTAACGGTCCTCTAGTTTCCATGGCATACGCGATGCATGTGCAAAGATAAACTTAGCAATATGAAGCTTTTATAATATCAAACTTGGCTTTCAGAATTTACTTTTAAGTACAGTTTTTGAATAAACTTTTAATTGTCAAGACCAAATATGTCCTTAGGTAGTTATTTACTATTTAAAAAAAATTCATTCTGTGTCACTTTTTAGAAGTTTTCTTAGAATGCCAAGTGTCAACATATTAAATAGGTAATTATGTAAAACCAAAAAGGGTGTTACACCAAAAAGTCCATTCTCTTTATATAGAGGATAGATAAAGGTACCTAGTTCCACTTAACATGAAGAACAGACTACATAAGGAGCTAGGAGCACATGAATTTATCTATCCTCTATAAAAAGAGAATGGACTTTTCTTAGAATGCCAAGAGTCAACATATTAAATAGGTAATTATGTAACACCAAAAAGGGTGTTACACCAAAAAGTCCATTCTCTTTATATAGAGGATAGATAAAGGTACCTAGTTCCACTTAACATGAAGAACAAACTACAGAAGGAGCTAGGAGCACATGAATTTGTAGCTATCTCGGCTTCTCCCAACCCTTTGTATCTTACTGAACCTAGCAAAGAGCCAAAGTACTGCAATATTGAAAGGGTTTACATGAAAGCTAGACATGTTCTATTAACCAAATGGCAGTGGATTTGTAAGGATTAGAATGTTCCATTTGACTATGGCGTCAAGATATACGGGAAAAGGATGGAAGAACAACGGGGATTAAAATTTATTTGCGGGCCCAAGGAGATCTCAACAGGCCGGCAGTAGGTCCAGGTATTATGAGTCCGAATACTTTTGTTCTCCTAATCTCTTGGCTGTTACCAAGCGCCGCCCTATCACCATACCTGTGCGATCTTTTAACAAAGTCCAAATCATAGAAAATGACACTCATCAATTCTTCTCTAATCCTGACACTTCATAAACTATTAGGTCGCAACACACACAAAATAGGACAGCTGAAATGCTAGAATCAAATATATCCAACAAAAGCCGCAACAAAAATATCAACAATTTGACTACTAGTCTTTACAGATCAGCAATGATGTCATGCAGAGGTAACGCAAAATATTCTACTAACTTGTCAATCAATAGCTTACCTGCGAACAATCATCTTGTCCTGGGTGCACTTGCGCGCCAACCCCATCAGGGAACGCTCCATAACCCCACCACGAAGCCTCAAGACCAGATGCAATGTTGACTCTGCACACCCAAAATTTCTATATAACATCCTTCAATATTCCCTCAAAATCCACAGCAGCACGTCCTATCTCTTTGCATACATGGTTTCATACGGATGTCTATCGGCATAAATATATACACATGCCTTTGCATTTTTTTTTGGCCTCCCGAAAAATATACAACACGAGTGACCGAATCCATCAGCAAAAAATTATTTCTGACAGCAACAATCGTGTGGATTTAACATTTGGGTAGAAAAACTGGATTTTCTTTTTACCTCGAAAAGTGTATAAAAAGGGATGGGGTCTAGGGAGGGACCAAATTCATCAGCATCAATAAATTCATATCTTAGCGAAAGTAAACATGCAAAGAAGTAGTAACCGCGTGGATTTTGTCTCAACCTTTCTGGATGTTGTAATCAGCAAGGGTGCGACCGTCTTCGAGCTGTTTGCCTGCGAAGATGAGCCGCTGCTGGTCTGGTGGAATACCTGTAACCAAAACAAGATGATAACTCTTAATATACTCCCCCTCCGCTCCATTTACATTTTCCCGATTCGATGTTTTGCAAATTGCTAAAAAAGATTTAGTAGACTAGTCAAGCCAATAATAAATATCTAACATGGCTATTTCAGTTCAATTCAATATCTACGCGGTTCTAACTCCATCCGAAGAATTCCCAACAAAATTAAAGGGCAAAAATCAAATGGAACTGAGGAAATGTATTCGGTTGATTTGGTGATGGAGAAAGGATCAGTTTGTACCTTCCTTGTCCTGAATCTTGGCTTTGACGTTGTCGATGGTGTCGCTTGATTCGACCTCGAGGGTGATGGTCTTGCCAGTTAGGGTTTTCACGAAGATCTGCATTTTCACTCTCTCTCTTAATCGGTCTCTCACTTCGTATTCTGACTATTGAGTTGAATTTCCTTTTGCGGCTCTTTATTTATTCTATTCTGGTTTACGGGTTGGATCAAAAGGCGGGCGGGCCTCAAAAGCCCAAGTAGGGTCGGGGCTCTTAGACAATCGAAATCAACGAGGACACCCGTTCACGGTTCATTAATTATACCGATATATATATTTTAGAGGATATTTGAAATTAATTTTATAATGGTTAAATTTGATTAAACTCAGTTTAAAGTATTTGACAATAAATAAATAAATAAATTGATTAATCTGCTCTAAAGTGCTCAAGACTAATTTAGAATTCTCAACTTCTTAGATTCTGATTTAATCAGTTTGACCAAGAGAATCACTAAAATATCCTCACGTATAAACACATTAAATGCTCCTTTCAATTTGAATAGATTTTATGGTAATTTTGTCATACTAAACTTACTTTAATCTTTTTTTTATCTAAACACCCTTAACAACTTCTAATCTATTATTCTTAAAATAAATAAATCTGATTTTAGAAACTGATTTAGAGTTAATCATAATTACTTTTGAAATACAATCACAAACGACCTCTTAAGCTGCTCTAAGAGTTAATGAATAGACTAACAATTTTCAATATCAGTAAAGTAACAAAATTAAACATATGAATGGTGGTGTGGTCTAGTAGCGATGTTGTAGACTATGCAGGTGTTGATAACATAATGTGGGTAGTCTTCTGGCGGCACAATATACTCTTCTGATGACAAAACGTTTGAAACTTTCGGTCTGTGAAAACCTTCTAAGGAGCATTTAGAAGTTTGAAGTACTTCCACGTGTTTTCAACTCTAGTTACCAATGATTTCAGTCCATTTAATACCTAATTATTTTCTTTTGAAATTAAATCCAAGGACTAATTCCTAATTTGGCCTTTTAAGTTTAATTTCTTAACAGACTGTCTCTTTTAGTTTTTTTGGAGTACCTATGTCATCTATTAGGGAAAAAAAGGACATTCAAAAATCTTCATCTAGCTTTAAATTGTTTTTTAATGGAGTAATCACGTGCATGGCAATGTGACATTTTTTAAAAAGTACTAGAATGGCAAACACTATTAGACAAATTTAAAAACAAAATATTTAAGCTTAAAATAAGAAATAAGAACTTATTCGATGAACACGTTAATTGATAGGGGAGAGAGAGAGAGAGAGAGAGAGAGAGAGAGAGTTCATGTGAAAACCAGCCATCACAAATTTAGCATCAATACACTTCAAATAACCATCTTCACCATCACGACAAACCACCATTTTCATTTCGGTCTGTCTTTGATCCTCCATTTTTCCTTCTTTATTTATTTTGAGGTATAGTATGAGGTTGTTGTTATAAGAAGGCCTATGATATTAGAAGTACCCATTGGGCTAGTCCTTTCAAGAAAAACATTGTACTGTGGTGGGACTGTGGACCGAGTTGTTAAAGTTTAGTATCAGAGCCTGGACTTAAGATCTTATGGCCTGGACTTATGTGTGTATGTGATGGTGATCATGATAAGTAACCATTGGGGAATTTGTGGTGGCAGAAGAGGCCAAGGAGAAAGAGAAAATAGCCTGGAACCTAATGCTACTCAGGTTGCAGCCAATGCAGTGATCATGAACTAGTTCACAAGTTTGCGGCCTAGTAAAACCAATAAAGCTATGGATACTGTGCTGCAAAGCCTTGGGTCAATGATTTTGGTAAGATATGTGAGATGATAAGGTGCACGGGCAAGCATAAAGTGAAGTTTGCAATTTTTCAATTGACTACGGAGGATGAACAATGGTGGAAGATGACTTCAAGGATGATGATGGGACAAAAGAAAGCTGATCGCACATGCTAGGAATTTCGAGAGCTTTTCTTCACAAATTACTTCCCCCTATATATGAAGGAGGCTATAGAGAGCAATTTCAAGAGGATCACTTAGCATCTAAATGACTATCACGGAGTATTGGAAGCTATTTGCAAGACTTTCAAGATTTACGCCTCATACTGTAATAGGATGAGAGACATCGTGCAAGTATGTTTTGGGATGGACTGCAGTTTAAGATAAGGTGATATATGTCTATCTTGCATAACGCTGCCTATGCACGCACATGTGGTTAATGCAAGTGCAACATCTGGAGCAAAAAATATGAGTAGCGGTTGTGCATCTGGGAGGACAAGAGAAAAAGAGGGACTGCAATGAATTTAACTCTGAAAATGGAAGAAAACTGTCATCAGATGCTAAGAAAGTCCAACTAGTGGACCAAGGCAGAAATAGCATATTCAATGCGCTAGAAGAAATTGCAATACATGTGGAAAATATCATGGAAACTCTCCCTGGTAAAAGGAAATAAGAGCGTGTTATAATAATGGAAAGATGGCACATATGGCCTGGAGCTGCATTAAGCCTCCATGTGATCCGAAGTAGAATAAGAAAGAAGATGATAAGCGAAGAGCACACGAGGAACATGCTTGAGTTTATGCCAGGAGGCTCAGCGTAGAATGATGCTCGACAGGTACTTTTAAGATTTCTTCAAAGAAGAAATTTGCACTACTAGATCTTGGTACCACACATTCATTTGTGTCAGTATTCTTTTCTAAGCATTTGATTGTTACAACTAAAGACTTGGAACCAGAACTAAATGTTAATAACCCTATTGGAAACTCTTTAGTATCCTCCAGGGTATATAATTTTTGTCCCATCAATATCGTTGATGGACATTTGATGGTGGACTTAATTCATTTAGATATGAAAGACTAAAATGTGATTTTTTGTTGTCTTCCATTAATGACATGATAGATTGTTTAAGCAAATAGGTTTAATCTTAGATTGTGAAATAGCCTTTGTCTCTCCAAGCCAAATGTCTTCTTAAGAAGGAGTGTTGTGGTTATTTGGCTTATATTCATGACACACGTGTAGCTGAAGTTAAAATATAAAATATCCCAATTTTTCGACACCTTGGGACGTGTTTTTGGAAGACTTGCCTAGCCTTTCGTTTGATAAGGAGATTGAGATTATTGTCAGTTTGATGCCTAGGGCAGCACTTATATTCAAAGCATCCTACACAATAGCTCCTACTGAACTCAAGGAGCTAAAAGAACAATTGCAAAAATTATTAGATAATGGGATGATTCGTCCTAGTGTGTCTCCATGGGTGCACTAGTACTTTTTGTGAAGAAGAAAGATGGGAGCATGCGTTAATGCATTTACTATAAGGAGCCTAATCATATTACAGTCTAGAATAAATATTCCCTGCCTAGAATCGATGACTTGTTTGATCAACTTTAGGACAAAGGTACTTCTCTAAAATAGACCTTCATTCTTTAGTAATTCCTTTTGGTTCAATGAATGCCTTAATTACATTTATTGACCTTATGAACATGGTGCTTAAAAAATTCTGGATCACTTTGTGATTGTCTTTATAAATGTTATCTTGGTTTATTTCAAAAGTAGGGGAGAGCATGGAAGACATTTGACTCTCGTTTTGCAGGTTTTAAGGGAACATAAACTCTATGCCAAGTACAAGAAGTCTGAATTTTGGTTGAAATTGGTATCTTTTCTGGTCATGTCGTAACTAAGATGTGATATCTGTGGATCTTACTAAGGTTGAAGCAGTTGTGAATTGGGAAAGACCGACTTCAGTGACAAAGGTTAAAAGGTTCTTGGGACTGACATGTATTATTGAAGGTTTTCCTCGCAGTTCTATTCCTTTAACCAAGTTGATGAGATAGCATGCCAAGTTTTTGTGGATTGAAGAATGTGAAAAGGGATTTTAGGAATTAAAGGATCGTTAATGCAACGATATGGTCCATGGCCCCACCACAAGGTCTTGTCTCCCTCAAAAGAACTAACCAAGTAGGTACTTATGAGTTCATAGGCGGGGTCTAATAAAGCAAATCACAAATCATCCCACATCCGATATGGGGTATCATAATCTTCCATTCTTATGTCTTAGCATCTCGCTAAGGCTCAATCACACATAGCCCATAATCTTCTTCTCTAGATAATGTGGGATATACCCAGGTCACCCTTCCTTGCCCCAACCATCCTCTTGATGTGGATATATTGGGGCTTACCCTCGTTTCCCCTAACCATCGATAGCCTGACTGGATAGCCCACTCCGAGCTCTTAAGAGTTGGCTCAGATACTATCCACAACGACCTAGTCCACGACCCCACCACCACAAGGTTTTGCCTCCCTCGAAAGGGCTAGCCAAGTAGCTGGTACTTATGAGTTCATAGATAGGCTTTTATAAGGCTAATCATAAATTATCCCACATTCGATGGTTAGGGCAACGAAGGGTGAGCCTATATATCCCACATTGGCTAGAGAGGAAGATTCTGGACTATGTTTAATTGAGCTTTAGTGAGGATGCTAAGATATAAGAAGAAGAGATTGTGATATCCCACTTCAAATGTGGAATGATTTATGATTGGCCTTATAAGACCCTACCTATGAACTCATAAGTACTTATTTGGCTAGCCCTTTCGAGGTAGGCAAGACCCTATGGTGGGCCGTGGACCGGTTTGTTGCAGATGGTATCAGAGCCGACTCTCAAAAGCTTAAGCTGCGCTATCCAATTCGGCTACCGATGGTTAGGGGAAACAAAGGTAAGTCCCGGTATATACCACATCAAAAGAATGGTTAGGGTAACGAAGGGTGAGTCGAGTATATCCCGCATTGGCTAGAGAGAAAGATTCTAGGCTATGTGTGATTGAGCCTTAGCAAGGATCTTGAGGGATAAGAAGGGTAGATTGTAATGTTCCATATCAGATGTGGGATGGTTTTTTATTGGCTAATCCTTTTAAGGGAGCCAAGACCCTGTGGTGGGGCTTTGGAATGATCAACATAGTTTGGTTTCAGCACCAGTTCTTACATTGCCATCGAGATTCAGTGGATTTGTTATCTATAGTCATGCATCGCGACAATGACTCTATTAAGTGTTTATGCAACAATGCAAGATAATTGCTTATGCCTCTAGATAACTTAAACTATATGAGCTTGATTATCCTACGCATCTTACCCATGATTCAGAATTAATAGTTATAATGTTTGCGCTGAAGGTTTGGCTTCATTATTTAAACTGTGAGTCGTTTGAGATTTATATATATCATAAAAGTTTGAAAGACATATATAGATCACAAAAGTTTGAAATAAATTTTCACGCAAAAGTGTTACATATGAGACATAAAAGATGGTTAGAATTGTTGAAAGCTATTATTGCAACATTTTGCACCATCCAGATAAAGCTAATGTAGTGGCAGACGGACTAAGTTGAAAAAGCAGGGAAGAATTTCGGCTATAATTAATGGACAATCCCACTTGTTGGAAGATTTAGAAAAGTTGGAAATTTATTCCAAATTCTAGAGCATCTGAAGTTCAACCATCATTCATACAGAGAGTTAAGATGGTTCAAGCATGAAATCCTAAGTTGACCAAGATTAGTGACATAATTAAGGAATGTGGGTACACTAACTTCAGATTACATAACAATGGTGTTCTACGTATTGGTACTAGACTGTGTGTTCCGTCAAATAAAAACTTGAGACATATATTCTTTTAGAGACTCATAGTTTAGCTTTGCAATTCACTTGGATAGTACCAAGACATACTAGAACTTACGTGATGTCCATTGGTAGAATAACAAGAAAATAGAGGTAGCAGACTTTGTGGCTAGAGATTGAAAACAGAACATCAAAGACCTATTGGGATGTTGCAACCACTTCCTTTCAAGAGTGGGAAGTGGGAGTATATAACAATATATTTTATAGTTGGAGTACTCCATGTCGCGCCCACAAAATTAGAAACCGTGAGTAAAATCAAAGTCCTAAATAAAGATAATATGTGCTATTATTCTGGTAACATTAAGTATAGACAGAGCATCTAAATCCAATAATCTGAAATGTCTCAATAAGACCAAAATTGGAGAGAATTCATTCTCTTAATAATCTCTTACAAAACAGTTCATTAAAAGCAGCAGCTAAAACACTTACACAAGCCAATTCAATCAAATTATCTACATCCGGGTAAAGTTCTCAAAAACAAAAACAAAACTACATGGTTCAACTAACTACGAAACTCTCAAAACTCTAAAGCTACTAGAGCCGTATTACCTCTTTCACCAGTGACAAGGGACAAAATTAAGTAGAAAAGTTGAGCTTATACATAATATATAATATGCATGGAATGCAAAAAAAAAAGAAATATGATGACTATGTTAGTCGTAAGGACCCAAACATCGAAACAAATGTACAAACATAAAACATATGCAGACCGGTAGCATTAGGCGTCCATTGATCACCAATAGATAAATAAACTTGTTCGAAAAGACCCTCTCAAAGTGAAAGTTGTTTAAACACTCATTTAAGGAACTGGAAAATAATGAATTGATAGACCATATTCAGACCCTCACAACAATTTAAATGACTCCGAAACTTATTATGAAAAGGCCAATAAGCATCCATGTTCTTAAGGTACATGGGCAAAGAAAAATCTCCTAAGAAAAGGACGAAGAGCAAATACTAATGTGATAGCAAAATAGAAGATGTACGAATGGGGTACCATTTCATGTGATGGGAAGGTTTAGTTGGCATGAGACAATTGAACTTTTACCACAAAAGGAAAGGAATAATTGACTAACTAAGGCTCTGTTTGGCAACAATTTTTTTTTGTTTTCAGTTTTCAAAAAAAAAATAAAATTAAAAAGCAGTTTAATTTTTTTTTTTTTACAAAAACAAGTGGGTGTTTGATAACCCAATTATTTTATTGAGTTATTTTTTTGAATGTTTGATAACTTAGTTTCTTTTTTTTTTGAGTTTTTTTGTGGTGGTTTGCGTTGGCGGTGGACGACGGTGGCGCCGGAGGTGGCTATCGACCGCTGACAGTCGCCGGTGATGGTTGCCGGAGATGGCTGTCGGCGGTGGGAGGGTAGTGGTTGTGGTGGTCTTAAAAAAAAAAACCAAAACTGAAAAAAAAATTCATTTTTGGAATTTTTAAAAAGAACCTCAGTTTAAAAGTTGGTTTTTAAATTGAAGAAAAAATTTGGTTACCAAACGCGCTTATTTTTTTTCAGTTTCCAAATCTGAAAAAAAAAATTAGAAAAAAGTTCCCGTCAAACGGGGCCTAAGGCACTTAACTCATCCTTTGTTTTCAAATGCACCGGTGTTTGCATGAGGTGACTAACAATGTAACTAGGTGGGGGTGGGGGCTAATTAACAAAAAAAGTAATCAAAAGTGATCCAACTTTTTATTGTCTAGAATGTCTAAATGAATAAGTAGATAATGGCACAAGCCCATGAATGCAAAAGAGTTGACTTAACACTAAAAGAATCAAGTAATAGCATGACAAGTTCCTTGCCACTAAAAGAAGCCCGTGAGAGTGTTGCAGGTTCCTTGGCTAACAACAAGCTGAAAACAAAAGAATGCAAAAGGGCTCTGAATGAATGGTAGAATTTCGCACCCTCCTAGCTGCGGACTTTTATGTCTTCAAAGTACACGGTGCAAAGACTAAAAAACTATATGATGTTATTTGCCCACAAGTTTAACTTGAATATGAGTCGAATTAGGCTATTAAGAGAACCAAACTAAATGGGTAGGAAGATTGATGATTCGAATAGAGAACACAAGCATATATAAGACAAGGTTAAATAGCAAAAACATTACAGGGAAAAGAAGTAACTTCATGAAGTAATCAACTTTAACTACTACAAGAAAAACAGTCTTTAGTGACGGACTTAAATTCGTAGCCAAAAGTAGTCTTTACCGACATAAAAGATCGTCGCTAAAAGTAACTTTTACCGATGAATTTATATGTCGGTAAAGGTCCGTCGCTAAAAACCTTTACCGACAAATTTTATCGTAGCTAAAGATTTTTAGCAACGAACATTTACTGACAGATTATTGCCGTATTTTTAAAAATTTCTCATTTTTTGAAAAATTTAAATAAAATTTTAACAATGGACTGGACTCCGTCGCTTAAGGTGATTAAAAGAAAAAATCATGAATTTTAGCCACAGACTTTTAACGACGGGCTAGAATCCATCGCTACATGTGATTAAAAGCAAAAAACCCTAGTGTTTGCTTTTTCTCCCTATCGCTCTCCTTTCCCCTTTCTCTCTCTCTCTCTCTCTCTCTCTCACACACACACACACAACTTTACCCCCACCCTCACCCACCCACAGTCAGCTTTGCCGCCCACCTCCCACACCATCCCACCCCCACCTCCCAAGCTGTCAACTCAGTTTCACCGCCTCTCTCCCCCCTCTGGCTTCTAGGCTCTTTATTGTCGACTCTTTCACCCACTCACTCTCGCATCTCTCTCTGGTTGACAGGCGACGGTAGGACAGTGACACAGGCACACCCTTTGTAACATCTCGGAATTTTTCAGAACGTTAGACACTGAATCGATCAATTCACTAAGACAATAATCTCCTCTATCTTAATAAATAATGCAACAAGCTGTCAGAGCAACTATCTGTCAATCACACCATACGTACTCTCAATCAACTGTCATAATTAAAATACCAAATCTAAGTCTAAAAAAATTTAAATAATTCTATTCACCCACACAGGGGTTCTAGTGATTAACACTAACTTAACTTATTTTAATTTTCTCTCGCCTGACTCTAATCTGTGCTGGCAACCTCACCTAATGCTGCGAAAAGGAAGTCAAAGGGGAGTGAGCTTTCGAGAGCCCACTAAGGTCGATCAAATATTTAAACAGCAAAAACGATACGAACGATTTTACATTTAAACCAAATAACAACTTTTAAAACGGAGAGACGGAACGATTCAAACGATTTTCTATATACAATCAAATGAAAATTCTAAAAGAGTTTTAAAAAAAAAACCCACAGCATTTCAATGTAAATATAGGGATAAGTATTAACTCAATCCCTTAATTCAATAATCATTTCAAAACACTTCAGGTGCAATAAAAATAGAAACATGAAACATTGAACATGAGCAGTACAATATAGCAAAGCAACGCCGGCAATGCTCGATACGATTTACATATGCATATGTACACTAACTAATCCATTTAGGTACTAGTTTAACCTAACCAACAGACCATCCTTATAACTCTTGCAATGCAGACCATTCTTATAAATCACAGGTTACTAACTCATGTCAACATTAGAATAAATAAATACAATTGAAAATGATTTATGATAATCGAAACAATAAATAAATGAGATGAACAAAGAATTCCAAATGATCGCTTAAGGTTCAAGTTAGGGTTACACGGACAATTGAAAACATTTTCATGACAAATAAGATATCAGAGTTCAAGTTAGGGTTTGACTTGTAAAATTCAAATATTCTCAGGAACATTTATAAAACCATAATTCAATAAGATTTGTGAAACAATTAAGATTAAAACACATGGATTCAGAATGATGAGTAGGGTTCGGAGAGAAAATCCTTACCTAGATCCAAGTTAAGCGATGCTACCAACCTCGATCAATATTTTCAGAGTAAACCTAGATTGGCATTCCATATGTTAGAACACAATCTATACTACAATACTATAACCTAATATCAACTACCCAAACGATGCTCACTTCTAACTCCGAAATCGCTCAACTCAAAAAGGTTCCCGCACACGACCAACCTAGCAGAAAATCCGGTACGCTCTTTAATGCGTAACAGTATTCCAAATTTATTATAAATTTCAATAAAATACTTTTATAACTTAAAATATTATAAAAGTCAAAATATGAATTTGGGCTAATTACACTTATATATATATCCCTAAGGTTAGGGTATAATTACAGGTAAGGACAACAGTTTGGACAAATTACACTTATGCCCGTTGACCAAACAGAATCTAAAAAACCCTAACAGTTTTAGTAGAAAGACTTTATTGCCCCTAAAGTTGAAACTTTATTTTTTTGATGCCATTGCATCATTTAAAAAAAAGAAAAGGAAAAGGAAGCCATTACTCTTCAACCCTTCACACACCGCCCCCCACCTTCTATCTCTCAAACTCCTTCGCCGCCCACCCACCCCTTCCCTGTCGCTGCGCCCACCCTCCCCTTCCCCGTGGCCGTGTTGAGCAGTTTGAACTAGATGGATCATGTTCTGCCTCCAGTGGGTCTGGTGCGACGAGTGTGGGGAGTGGCCGCCACTACCGGAGGAGTAGGAGGGGGCGGTAGGCGTCGAAGACGGTGCTGCAACGTCGGAGGTGCTCGATGACCATGTTCGGCAGGTTGCGCTATAGTTCACTCGTCAATTGCAGAGTCCTAGATGAACATTGAGGTTCGGCTTCCATCTAATTCTGTGGATACCAAGTTAGCAGCAATTCTGCCGGCGACGTGGGGTGAGGTTGATTGAGGTTGATTCCATGATTCCAAATTAGGGTTTCAAAACCCTAATTTTAAAAAATTAGGCTGTATCTTCACTCAAATCCAGGATATACAGTAGAAGGACAATATTGCCATTTTAAAAATACGTAATGATGAAAATTATATTTTTTTGGATAGAACCTAACAGATAGATACAAATGTTACATTTTAAAAGTGTTTGGTCAAAGAATGTTACATTTTAAAACTTAGTGTCCTTAACTGTAATTACCCTTAACCTCAGGGACATAGGTGTAATTAGCTCTATGAATTTTTTAAATTTTTGAATATTTTTGAATTAAAATAATTTCCTTAAAAGCAATAAAAATCCATAAATTGCCAAAATTGCTTCTAGTTGAAAATAAAGTCACATGATTTTTGTAACAGCTTTAAAATATGTATAAAATTATAAAAATTTAAATCAAAAATTAAGATGCACTAAAACTATTTTTAAATTATTCATTTTACTAAAACCAATGCGATATGAAAACCATAAAAAATCAACTCCAAAAATCATTAAATTCAAAGTAAGTCTTATTTATACCATAAAAACATTACTATAATTTTTCTCAGAACATTTTCAGGGTTTAATGACTCCAAAAGAATTTTACAAATCTGAAATCACAAAAAATATTTAAAATACATACAATTTCAGAAAATTGTAAAACTTTATTAGAAATTCTATTGTAGTCTAACGTATTATACTATAAAATGTTACGTACTAATAATAACCGTACACTATCAGATGTTCGTGCCGTACTTAACTCTAACTTAATATCCGATCTACACTTCTCTTCTTCTTCCTTATTTATTTGTATTTTCCTATGCCCATGTCCTTCCTAGAACTAAGCTCACTCCCACACAGTTCACTCACTCCCTAAACAAAAACCACTCACTGCAGCTTCCCCCCCCCCCCCCCCCATTCTTGTCATTTATCTTCATATTGACATAATGCACACACAGAATTCCTTTTCACAACACCCTGCTCACCCACCTTTTGCATACCTCCACACACTATACACATACTCTTATAATAACCCCTCAGGCACCAGTTCCTCTTCTACCTTTTATGTTCCTTTCCACCTCACAATCACACACTTTTCATGCACACACGCACTACCTGTTATACATCACTCTTTTCACACACAAATAAAACAACCTAACCCACATATATATACTTACAGTATATACCCACAACACCAACATACACCATACACAAACACACTCACATTTTTAGACCACTTGCCATGCCCACTACCGTGGCTCCTTCTTCCTCCTCCTTGTTACACACACAAAGCCCAGCTTTTTCTTCTTTGCCCAATTCCCACACACATAAAATACACACACACAACACTTATACACAGCTGCCTGGCAGCTTCATTTACACAATCTCACCCTCACACATGGAAACACACAGTAGGCACACACACAGAAATACTAACACACAGGCTGCCTGTGGCAGCCTCTCTCCCTCCAAACCCACATATCCTCACAGCCGTTTTTCCATCTCTAAACCCCGGAGCTCCTTCACACACAAACACACGTACGATACACACACACACCCCTGCCTCACGGCAGTGGGTTTCCTTGTCTAAAACACTCCCATTCTAGTCCATCTATACACACACATATATACACACATTAAACTCACACACTACAAACATTAAACCCACACACACACACACCTGCACACTTACACCTCCACGGTAGCCACCTTTTCTCCCTTACCCCATACAAAATTTTAATGTCACACTCTAAACACATAAAGACTGATTTTCAGCCTTCACGTCGCATACAAGTATTCCACAGCTCTCTCTACACATGCACTTATACACCTATTTCACCCCTGTTTCACAGCTTTTTCTCTCCCTAAAATGTAGCCCTTCACGGTTGCTCCATCACCCAGCTAATACACACACAGATTTTAAACATTGCGTAGCTTTCGGCAGGTTCTAAGAGCAAACTACTAAGGGGTAAGCATAGTTAGTAAAGGTGAAAACTCTCATTACTTGGAGAATCTGTAACTAATTTCTAAACATCCCAAAGCAACAGGCACCAATGTCACCCTAAATAACCATATCATATCTTGCTTCCTGGCTATTCTGGTTTAATAAGTCAAACCTTCCTTTCATCCCTTAACTCACCCACACGGTTTACAGTCACAGCCACCATGGCTGTGACCTACGTAACACCCTTTTGCACTCACGGTACCCCTCCCTTGATCCCATAATCAACGGAAAGAAAAAAAAAGGGAGAAAAGGCTAGAAACCTTATCGAAAAGTTTCGCCGAAGAACCCTTCTTCATCTCATTCCTTTCTTCACGAATACACTCACATCCTTCTTCCCACATACTCCTTCTCTTTCTCTTCTCTGTAACCGAAAAACAATCTGTGTGTGTGTGTAAGTAACTTTCTTTATCTTTATCTTTTCTTTATAAATTTCTCTCCCTTTTCCCTTACTCTGTCAGTAACCGAAATACGCTTAAGGTAAGGTAAGATTAAATTTCTCATAATTCTCCTCCTTGATTTCTTGTCTTTCCAAAATAAAAGAGTTGACATTATTATTATTATTATTATTATTATTATTAACTAAATCAGATTTCAATTATTTTATTTATTTACTTATTACTAATCCTACTTCACTAAGGGTCGCTAAAAATTATCGATAGAATTTGGTTACGCTAATTGTCACTAAAGACCTAAATCGGTATCACTTATACTGCATCCGTTAACTTATAATGTATGGGTTTTTAAAAAAAATTCGCTAAGAATTATAATGTTTAATGTTCACAAATTTGTCGCTAAAGGTCTCCAAGAATATCCTTATGTTACTTATCACTAAAGACCTCAATCATTAACGCCTATTGGTAAATTTACAACTTATAGTTCATAAAAATTTAATCGCTAGAAGTTGCTAAAAATGCATTGATGCTAAAAAAAATAAAATTTCGTCGCTAATTTTTTTTATTTAACCCGTTAAAATATTTTTGGATTCGGGGTGTTAACCCTTTCCCTTGAATCAAGTCAGTCGAGAGAAGATCGGCCTGAATAAGTTTCTTCCTTATGTTTTATATCCGAGAGAAGACCAGCGAGCAACGAGTGATTGACGAAACTCCACTGGCACCGACCACCATCTCTCTGCCGGTAACGATGACGAGCATTCCACCGCCAACCCTTTTGCTATTTTGCCATCAAATTGTATTCTGCACCTCTTTTTGCTACTTATATAATGAGGTTGATTTACTAGTATCCTTGCCCCTTGGTGGTTCTAGGGTTTTTAGTATGCGTATATGCCCTCATAAATGTAACCTTTTGGAGGTAGCACCCTTGGCTTTTCTGGTATATTTGGCTTGAAAGTGATCGGTTATATGACATTTGGCAGATCCAAGCTTGATTTATTACTTTCAGATACATATACACTTGAATATCCGGGACCCTGCTTAATCTTGCCTTGCAGAACATCATTTGGGTATTCTGTGTACATTGAACACCATAGTGCGTAATGATCTTTGTGTTGGTTTACTTGACTCGATTTGCATATTTTTTTCTTTTTCATTTAGAATGGTTGAAATGCACATGGATGTGTATGTAGGATAGTGGTGGAATTGTGTTCTGGGGGAGGGTGAGAAAGCTTGCATTTGCATTGATACAAGTAGTCTCATGGCATGCTTTTTGGTCGGTGAACAATGCCTAGTGTGTCTCATCTTTTGCCCATCCACTCGACAGACTTATGAGCTAGAATATTTTGTTGAGGATTAAGTGTTGGTTATTATTTATATTTCGTTCTGCAACTTCATATTTACTTAACAACATTTTCCTTGTTGAAATGTATTGATACAAGTTGTCTCATGGCATGCTTTTCGGTCGATAAATAATGCCTAGGGTGTCTCATACTATCATCTTTTGCCTAGCCACTTGACAAACTTATATGACCTAGAATATTTTGTTGAAGATTCAATGTTGGTTATTGTTTTTGTTATTCTGCAACTTCATGTTTACTAAACAGCATTTTCTATGTTGAATCAATAAACGACACTTTTATAACTCAAATTTGTGACTGTAATAAATTCAGTAGACATAGGGAGATGGGTGACTAAGATTAAGGACAAAGCCAAGCTGTCCTTTGAAAGAACTTCTAGGGCTACTTGCACAGTCAGTATATCTACTTGCACAGTTAGTATATCTACTTGCACAGTCAATCTTGTCGTGGAAGTGGTTGGCTATATATGACATTTGGCAAATAACTAGTTATATATTACCCTTGGCTTCTCTAATATATTTGTATTTGTATTGAAGAACGAAGTCCGAATGCTTTGTGCTAGATGCACGCTGCAGTTAGTGTTGCAGTGAGCCTTGTACCTATTTTACTAGGGCTAATATTCCTCAAAATAGTAGCTAGTTACAATTGGTTTATGTGTGTTTCTATTGGAGTAAGAGATTATAGTGGGTACAAGGATTTAATGTGTGAAACAAACTAAACCATATAAGAAAATAGGGGAGTGGGTTTGTACAGGGTTGATGCAAATGATGCAGCATTTTGCTTGGTACTTATCTAGTTGTTTAAATGGTCAACAGACTAATGATTTAGAAGGATAGAGAAGAGAATAGAAGAAGAATAGTAGAAGAGAAGATTTCAGACTGAGAAGTGATAGAGAGTGTAAAGAATGGATCTTAGATAAGATAGCATGTCAGAGTAAGAGAGAGGTTATAGAGATAGAAACAGATATCCGTTCATTCTCTTGATAATCAATTTAATTCACTCTTGACTTTATATAGGCCTAGAATGTTACATTTGGATTCTAAATGAAGATGAAAAATCAACTTGGCGAAAACTCGATGTGGTGCACACGTGATTATCAAATATTGCGTGTTATAACAACATGGTTACAACCTTCTGCGTTTTCTATTGTCCCATTATCTTAACATAACCAACATTCCCACTGTATTTCTTGACAAGGAGTCTCACACAATCCCCATTGCGGCATTCTTTGGGTAGAACATGATTTACTTAACCTCATGTCTTCACGGTTTTCTTGTCTAATAATTAGCAATATATGTATGTTTACCCTGCATAAATCAATGTTTTTCTTTTCCAAGATATTCATGCTTGACCTAAAAGATGCATAGATCTTGAGCTTGTTTGGTTATTTAGCTATTTTGAGAGGTTGAAATGTACTGTTGGATTCCAATTCTTGGAAGCTTGTTTGGTTATTGGCATTATGGGTTTTCTTCTCAAATTAGAAAATTGATTTTTGGTTCTAATTAGGTTATGATGGTGTAAGGTAAATATTGAGTGTTAGTTGATGGTGTAAGAAATTTGATTACGATTAATTGTCAATGAATTAGTTGATTTTATTGTTCGTGTGTGTTGCTACTTAAATCTTGATTGGAAACCACGGCAGGGTAATGGACCTGCAAAATAGAACATGGAGTGACCACCGGGGGTGTTCCGGTGGAGAATGCTCCGATGTTAAAGTCAGAACGTCGCTACAGGGATGGAGCTCTTAATAACAGAAAATTCACTGAGTGCTTGTGTGTGAATTTTTTGTGTACCTGAGGTTTTGCTCATCATATAGGCTCCTCCCAGAATCCTCCTCTCTTCCGAACTTTTCTCTAATAGGTCCTCGGTGTCTTAGAACCATGTTAGGACTCTCCTTTCAGTAATTGAGTCCTACAAGGTACTTTTAGGGCCTATCCTGACACAGTCTCTGTGGTTGACTCGGAGTCAACCACGCCACGTGCCATTATTTGGTTGGTTGGACATATTTAGTTATATCATAATGCCCCCTGCTTTGGACAGTTCTTCCACGAGAACAGCCAAAAGCATATGGTGCGAAGACCAACCAAAGTCAGTTCAACTGTGGATTTCCCATGTCCACTATCTGTTACTCAGAGGGAACTACAGGATGTCATACTTGAGCAGCCTACTCAGGAGATCTGCTCGGGAGTTTTGCACGGGAGTTCTGCTCCGGAAATGCACCCGATGCCGTAGCTAATCGAGTCGCTAATGCCTGAGCACTCAGAGGTCTTGCTTGAGCAATCTGCTCGGGCACGGACTTGTGCTTGAGCACTTTGAAGTCTTGCTCGGGGGCCTGCTTGGGCAGTCTGCTCGGGCATGGACGTGTGCTTGAGCACCCTGAGTTCTCCCTTAGGCAGTCTGCTCGGGCAATCTTCTCGGGTATGAACGTGTGTTTGAGCACCCTAATGTCCTGCTCGGGCAGTCTGATCGGGCATGGACGTGTGTTGAGCACCCCCAAGGTCCTGCTCGAGCATGGACGTGTGCTTGAGCACCCTGAGTTCCTACTCGGGCATGGACATGTGCTTGAGCACCCAGAGGTCCTACTCGAGCAGTCTGCTTGGGCATGGACGTGTGCTTGAGCACCCTGAGTTCCTGCTCAGGCAGTCTGCTCGGGCATAGATGTGTGCTTGAGCACCCCGAGTTCCTGCTTAGGCAGTCTGCTCGGGCATAGACGTGTGCTTAAGCACCTTGAGGTCTTGCTTAGGCAGTCTGCTCGAGCATGGACGTGTGCTTGAGCACCCTGAGTTCCTGCTTGGGCAGTCTTCTTAGGCATAGATGTGTGCTTGAGCACCCTGAGGTCCTGCTCGGGCAGTCTGCTCGGGCATGGATGTGTGCTTGAGCACCCTGAGTTTCTGTTCGGGTAGTCTGCTCGGGCACGGACTTGTGCTAATGTACTTTGGGTTCTTGCTCAGGAAGTCTCCTCGGGCATAGAGGTGTGCTTGAACACCCTGAGGTCCTGCTCAGGCAGTCTGCGCGGGCACAGACTTGTACTTGACACTCTGAGGTCTTGCTCAGGCAGTCTGCTTGGGCACGGACCTCGTTATCTTGCCACGTGGCAGGGGCTTTAAGGTACTTTACAACCTCAATCTTCAAGGGAAGCACGCCTGTGTAACGGTCCTTTTGCCGCCAAAACTAAGGCAGTTACTGTTTAAATTTCAAAACTTAATGCTCCGGGAATCACGCAAGACATGTGCATTGAATGTTGCCACCTTCCGAGGGACGGTTATTCAACCTCATTCCATATATTTGGGCTCCTCCCTCTATTTTGCCCCCTGCTATTCATTTTCTCCGTGTTCGGCTCAATCTGTGCAAGTAAGTTCCTTTTTTCCTCCTTTTGCTCGATGCATATCTATTTTTCTTCCGTAGTTCTAGTTTTTATAAGTCCCAATAGAAAATGTCCTTAACATCGTCAAGTAGTTGTACATCGTTCGCGACTAGTTCAAAAGAAAACACCTTAAAAAGTGATTTCGAGAGTAGATCTTCACAAGTAGGTACCTCTACCCTTAGGAGTCAAGTAGGAACCTCTACCCCTCAGGCCAGCACTTCGATGCCCGTAAAGATGCTCTCAGGGATATCAAGGACGAAGTTGAAGAAAAATTTGATGAAGACACTTGGTTCACCGTAGATGAGAAGAGGAACAAGATGACAAAAGAAAGCATAACGGAGCTTTTGGAAGAATCTCCCTTGCTTCCTCCATTCTCTGCTCGGGTTCTGCGCTCCAAGAACCTGCCAACTATGGTACGGACTTGGAGACAAGTGTCTATGAAGGTCAGATAAAATCTGGCTATAGAATTTTAATGAATCCATTTGTTGTTGCCTTTTTCAATTACTACAAAATGGCACCAGGTCAACTTGTGCCTAATGGGTGGAGAAAACTGCTTGGCCTGATCTACCTCGTGCAGACTTCAGGATACCCAGTGACGATCCACGATTTTATGAGGTTATACCTTGAGGTGTGCTTTAGAAGAATGTGGCCAACAGTGTTGGCTGGTATTATATCCATAACCGGGTTAGAGTGATAAGGGGGGGGGGGGTCCTAAATCCAACAAAGGTTGGCATTCTCGGTACTTCTTTATCCAGCTCAGAACTTGGGGTCAACTTATGGAAGTTGTATGACGCACCTATGACTTGGTCGGCCCGTCAAGGACCTCAAAGTCTCAAGCTCAGAATGCGCTGATTGCAAGTGGCCAGTGATAATAACAATAACCGAAAGTGCCAATCCCAGGTAGGGGATGGGCACCCTAACAAGAGAAGGCAGGTGAAACATGCTCCGGATTACCCATACGACTTGAACAGATTCAAAGATCTTCTAAATGATAGGATCAAGGACAAGTCTGTAAGATTTACCTTTCATTTTGTCAATGTTGAACCTACCCAGAAGGACTTAGTTAAGCCCAATTAGTGCCCCTATCATAGAACTATTGACCACGCCCTTAAGAACCATAGGTACCTCATCTTTGCCTTTGCTAGGAATCCTGTATATAGAGAAATCAAACTCTGGAAAAGCAAAGAATTGCAACCTACCTGCTCAAGCTTTGACTGGCTTTGGTGCACTACAATTGTATTTTCCCCCCTTATTCTGTAAGTTTCCACGTACGCACCCCCATTCGGTGCAAAGGCATGTTGCCTACATATGTAACTAATGCAAAGCTTTTATCTTTTAACGTAGACTACCTTTCAAGTTACAATTTATTCCTGCACCAGCCTAAAGAGTATACCTTGCTCTGTCAGGGGCTCCCCCCTCCTAATCAATCGACACTTCCATGATCCTAAAGCGGGCCGGGTTCTCAACCTCACCTTAGCTTAGGATATTGACTTGGGAGGTAGTGTGCTTGGTGACTCAGGTCAGGCCACTAAGTCTTAGCTTTTTTTTGCCGATGTTTATCCCGACATACGCGATGCTGCGATCAAGCATGCACACAACATGTCATAAGCTCAACGCCTAATGATGGCCAGTTGGCTGAGCAACCCATTTGGCCTTCTCTCGCCTCTATGCCTTGACTCAACCTTATCTTTAGCGTTGTCTTGCCGCCACGGCCTCGGCACTAGCTACTCTTTTTGACTTTACCATGTCAGAGTCTTCCCATCGACACCTCAGCTCGACCTCCCTAGGTCTCTCCCTCAACCTAGCCTTGACTAGATAGTTCCTAGCATGAGATAACTAGACTGCTTGAAGCTTTGTTGTTGCGACATTTGATGTAAATTATATCTTATATGGTATTATTGTTAAGAAATTTTCTACTCGTCTCTTGCCGTGCAAACCTTATAAATCTTTCATCTCTAACACTGTAGAATCGATTTCCTTGCAATTCGCACTTCTAATTTCACCTTTTGTTGATTTCTTTTTTAGGCTTAGAACTCTATGATCATGAGAATGGCCGGTGAGTGACTAACTTACTTTCTCCCTTTTTCATACATGTATAATCTCTTTGTAAGTCTCCTCACAAGCTAAGTAACACTTTGCTCTCATTGCTACTCTCATACCTTGCTTCCCCTTTTCTTTGTTGGTTTCCTTTCTCTATTTGCATTTCTTGAAGAGCCGTAACACCTTACTATCGTGCACGTGTGTGCATTTGAAATGGATTTTTCAAAACAAAAAGCAAACGCTTCTTTTGCATGTGTTCTTTTGATATCAAGATCTGTGTGTTCGATGAACTATTTAGGTTCAACATTCTTGCAACTTTGGGTTTTAAGATTATATATTCAGCAAGAGCAAAAAATTAGGAAGCTTTTCGTGCAAGCGGAGTTTTTCGTGCAAGCAACAAGTTTTGATGGGTGAGCTCTAAAGGGGGATTTCGTGGTTTGTTGATGGTAAAAACCCTTCATTTACTTTAGTGCTACAACTTCAGGAGAGTATCTATATAATATATAATAAGCAAAACGAGAAAGATGTTGATAATTTATTTGCGCAACACATCATCATCGCTTCTTTACATGACACGTCATCAGATCCTTATTTTAAGATTACCTAACTTCTTAGTAAGTCTTATTTAATTTAAAAACTACTTCTAATCATTCTAAAACTCTACATAATCAATATACTAATTTATTAAGACTTTTTTTTATAATTATTTCCTTTAAATTCAAAAATCAGTTCTAATCATTCTAAAACTCAACCTAATTATTATACTAACTTATTAAAACTTAATACTGACTATTTTGTCTTAAAAAGTACTCTCAAATATGAATATAAAATTCATATATATAAAAAATAAAAATAATACTTTCAATTTAAAAAAAATAATTTAAAAACTAATTCCAATCATTCTAAAGTTCTACCTAATCAATATACAAATCTATTAAGACTTGACAATTACTTAAAAGTCTTTTTAATATGAAAATTAAAATTCATAGACCCAAAAAATAACTTATGAGATGTAGAATAAGAACGTGATCTAATAATTAATTTAAAATTTGATAGGATTCTTATCTCTAGATCTAATTAATTTTGTAAAAATAGTGAGGATTTTCTGTTAGCCCTATGTAATTCAAAAATTGATTCTAATCATTCTAAAACTCAACCTAATCATTGTACTAACTTATTAGGATTTAATATGACTATTGTATCTTCAAAATCATTCTCTAATATGAATATAAAAACTCATATATAAAAAAATGAAACTAATACCTTCAATGTAGAAGAAAAAATTTGAAAAATTAATGTTACAATTAAGATTAGACAACTTACGAATCTTAGAAAAAAGTGATCTAACAATTGATTTGAATTTTTAGAGATACTTCATCTTTATATTTTATTAATTTTGCAAGAATAATGAGGGTTGTATAATTTAAAATATAATTCTAAATATTTTAGAACTCAACCTAATCAATACACTAACTTATTATGACTTAATTTTGACAAATGTTTTCTTAAAATCACTCTTTAATGTGAATATAAAATTCATACATAAAAAAAATAAAAAAATATATTAGATTTTGAAAAAAAAATAACGTTCTAATTGAGTTACTATATATATATATATATATATATATATATATATATATATATATATATATATATATATATATATATAGACAAGCGCACACACACACACACACACACACACACACACTTAACATACATAAGACTGTCATCGTAAAAATGTATAATGTGATAAATATATTTAATACATGAATTATAAGTCAATATTTTTAAATAAGACCTCACGACTACCAAACTGGTTATATCCCATATATAAGTATTTAGAAAACAAATCAAATATGAGATTTAAAAAAAATTATAAGATTCATTTACTCTTAGTATATCTGAGAAAATATATCCCTTAAAATGAATTCGTTTTAAGTAATTCTACAATTCTTATTGTAATCGACTACAGACTAACAATTTTTTTTTAATAAAATAGTAATAACAAAAAAAATTATTATTTTTGTACTTGATCAAGTTTACAAGAACACATGATAAATTAGTGGATATTAGACTAAATATAAGCTTTGGAACTTAATCATAGAGTTGATTATAACTACGAGTAGCCATTGCAGTCAATATTATATATATAAAAAACTCCCTAATATGAAATAATCACATGTAAAACGAAAATTACTTAAGAGATTTGAGAATAAAAATTAAATACTATTTTAAATTCATATTTAACTTAATATAATGATATTTGTTATCCTTTTCAAGCTCATTATAGTTACAGGTATAACCTAACATACTTTGATATATAAAAGTTATATTATGTTGTGATAAAACAAGTATCATTCATGAAAAAGTACCATTAAATGCAGTTAGCAGATATAAGAACTATAACTTGACAACTAATAATAGTCATAGAAAATGTGAAAAATAATTTCAACATTACGAAATAAGGACACATTATCTTAATCAATTGAACGTTTTCATTAATAGCAGCTTACAAGAATTACAAAATAACTAATTTCCTAAAAATATTGGATATTATGTGGTCGGTCTGTTAAATTTATTTCGTTAAAAGCAATAACTTATTTGAAAACGAGAAAATGTGTGCATAAGTCTTGTTAAATTTGAAATATAACTTTATTTCTTTTAGATTCTATTTATCGTTATAATAACCTCACGAAAATGTATATATATATATATAGCATATTAAAAACTCATTGAAGTTCAAAAGGGATAAGTGATAGCGTAACCACTTATAATTACAAGTATAATGGTATCTATTATTTAGCTCCATATGGCACCAACATGACTATTCTTCTACTCTAAGTGCTAAGTCAACATTCATTTGAAATGCTACTTGACAACTTAAAACAAAAGCTTAAATAAGGCAAGTAAACAAACATGTTTATTCAAATATCGCATATTAATTGCATGCAGCCTGATAAAAAATTGATATTTAATAATCGAAAGTTGTCAGTAATGCAAGCGAATTCATTATTTATATTTTACTTAAGTTAGTCGTGATTAATTTATGCACTAAAATTATTATTTATAGTCAAATATGATTTTTTATTAGGTTGATATTTTTTTGTCTAACAAAACGTGATACATATTGATATATTTTTTTAAAATCTTATGATATATAGTATTTTATTAATCGGCCCGAGCTTGGCTCGGGTTACTGGGCTTAGAGTTGAAGGATAAATAAAGAGTTTAAAATTTATAAGATATGATAATTTACTTTTACGGCTCACAATTTGTTATGCTTATACCTTGTCTAGCTAGATTAGTTAGTTATTTTTTACTAACTCTTACACCTACAAATATAGCTAGGTGCTTTGTAAATTCGGTCATCGATTTATGTTGATCACTTATGTTATGTTTATATTGATCATATTTTCTTTTTGTGGCGTCCTACAAAAATTACTCATTTTCTAAATTAAGAAAGATTCTGTAAATACTTTTACATATCTACCCTTTTTACTTTTTTTATTCTATTTATTTCTCCTCTTTTAATTCTACACCAGCTCAGTTTCTCTCTTTTGACCTATTTTTTAATACTTTTTATTTTATTTTTCTCTCCAAATTTGACACTCCATTAACCAATTTTATCTCTTGGCCCACTTTTTTCCTCTTCTCTCCTCTCCGTAAAGCATAAAATGAAAAATACGCAATATATGACTTAAATCCTTAATTTGCATGCCCAAAAAAAGAAAGAAAAGATAATCGATTTATGTGGGACGAATGAAGTATATTTCTAGAAATTAATTTGACTTTTTGTGTTTGACTTTCTGTGAATTCTTTTGATAGATCTAATACATTGAATTTACTCTAGCTAGCTTGACTTGTCAAGCCATGCTCATTTAATCTACAAAAAATACTTAAATTCAATGATGTGCCCGCTCTGTTTGTCACCAAATTGTGTTAAGCTTACCAATTGTCACCCATTTCGTGTCCCGAGCTGGTGTGTTCCTCACGGACCTCCGGAATAAGGACAAACACAGATACGGATTTGACTAGACGGATTTAGCTCCGACTTTCCTTCTCGTTTCACCCTTATGTAACAAGTATGGATTGCCCATTTATACAAGAATACAAGCATCCGCTCACTATCCGCAACCAAAAACTATAAGTTTACCCAACAAGCAGTGGCAGCACTGTCTACATAAGCAGCACCAACAATGGTGAAAGCCATTCGGGTTAATGAACTTGGTGGCCCTGAGGTTGGTTTCTTTTTTATTATATGTTTTCTAAGTCACGGGTACAGTGGACACTTGATAAGGCGATAATCTAGTAGTAAAGGATGCTGTATTTCATGTGCAAAGTCGCAGGTTGAGCCTCGGGATAATTGGGGTAAGGGGACTTCAATCGCTGTAACGAAAGAAGGAACATAGATTTCGGGACATACGATTCATGCGGCAGCTAGACATGAGTTTTGTAACAAAATGCAATTGCTGTATGCCATCTTAGATTTTGTAGTACATGGTTGTCTTCTGATAGGATGTTCCGAATGAGTTTGTACACTTACTCGTGAGATGTGCAAGAACATTTTGGAGCCACTGATCCGTTGTACTTTGAAAAGCATGTGAATTTCAGTTTTGAACAAATTTGGATGAGTTTATAATTAGCATTAGGGCGCCCATTATCTCTTTTCTTTAACTGTACGAAACCAAAAATGATATGTTAGGTCCTGAAATGGGAGGATGTGGAAATAGGAGATCCAAAGTGTGGGGAGATCAGGATCAGAAACAAGGCCATCGGGCTTAACTTCATTGATGTGTACTACCGCAAAGGAGTCCTAAAGGCACCCACAGTGCCCTATACACCAGGTGTATCGCAATGTTTCCCTCTCTTTCCTGAAAGAAAAGAGGTTTTGGGGCTGTGATAATACTTGAGGTCAGGCTTTGGTGCAACATTGAATCTGTGCTTTTGACTTGCAGGTGAGGAGGGTGTTGGGGTGGTTATAGCCGTGGGTCCTGGAGTAACAGACAGGAAAGTGGGAGAGCTCGTTGCATATGGTGGTTATCCAATGGGCGCATATGCAGAGGAGCGTATCCTCTCGGCCGATAAAGTGGTGCCTGTTCCGCCTTCTGTTGATCCTGTAGTAGCAGCATCTGTCCTGTTTAAAGGAATGACAGCTCAATATCTAGTCCGTCGTTGCTTTAAGGTACGTGCATGGCATTGTTTTCTCAGGCATCGATCAGACAACTTAGGCACCTCTAAGGATCACCAGGATTCAGTTTGGTTAGGATGAATTTGTAATACCCCAATATTTTTTATGCTATATTATTACTTTAAAATAATTAAATAACTAAATAAGCAAGTTTGTGGTCATTTTGCTATATTATGAAAGTTTTGGTACCTTTTGAATAAGAGGTTTAAGTTCAGGGGGTTTTGTGTAATTTGCCAGTTTGGGGGCTTTGATATAAATAGCCTTTTTCTCCTTCCAGCCTCCTCTTTCTTCCCGGCAGGCCGCCTCTCTCATTCTCTTCTCCATTTCAGCCCTAAATTGCTTGTGCTTTGGAGATTTGCGGTCTAAGTCGAGCGGCGTGGCTTGGGGGGATTGAGTTTTCGTCGAATCGCTATTATAAGGTAAGGAATTTTGCCTCTCTTTGCTGTGGTAAGGGATTGTTTCGAATATCTTATCTTTATAACTTGCATTCCGATTGCCGCAAAAGATTGTTGCTCTTGAAATTGGCAGCAGTAGTGCGTTTATTGTTCCAATTTGATTTCCATGTTTTGTCCCGTGATGTTGCTGCTTACATGGAGCCTTTTTGGGTAATTGTTAACGGGTCTTGAACCATATAATTTTGTACATCTTTCACCTTGATTCTCGTAGTGCTGTTTATTGAGAACAAAATTAGACAATCCATCTGCCATGAATTTTAGTTCCTAAAACCATCTTGATTGTAAAGCTGGGTCTTGTATTTTTAATCGTTTCTTGTTTCCACTGTTTCTGGGCAGTGTCTTTTGTCAGCCATGTATTGGTCTTTTTCTTTCCTTAGGTGGTGTCATTGTCTTCATCCATTATAATCTCTTCGTGCTATTTTTTTTACAACAACTCGTGAGTGCCTTAGTTCTGAGGAGTATAGATGGTTTTGGTTTAATCCATATTCTGATCCTTTGAAATCTTGAAAGACTTTATTTGTCAATGGTAGTACAGGTTCACACAATTCACCTTACTGATTGTTTCTTCACCTTGCCCCCAAAGTTGCCTTATTTTAATTGCTGGAAATTCTTGGTTGTTCTATATTTTTGCTACACATGTTTACTGTAAAACTTTGTCTCTTGTCTTCTTTCATTTCTAATACAACCAAGCCTTAGAATAAGGTCTAGTTCCTTCTTGTTAGGTGGTGGTAATCTTCTTTGTCCTAAACCACCTTTTTATGGTTTGTTTATTTCCATTGCAGTCCGGTTAGTGTTTAGTGTTCTGTTGCCAATGCTTATACACTTTGTGCTTTGCCATTTATTGGGTATACTGCCAAATTGGCAACATTTTGCTTATCTTTCGTATATTTTTTGTACTACTTCTGTTAGCGTATCCTGTTCAATCAAATTTCAGAGTTAAGTGGCTTTAATCTCGTTGAACCTTTCTTACGGTGCTCGTCAATTGACGATGGCTAATGACTATGTTTGAACAACTCTCAAATTTGAGAGGGTCCTTTGGACACACGTTTGATTATATGTTGGCGATTAATAGATGCTTAGCATGCTACCGGTAGCACACGTTTGATGTTTGTACGTTTGGTTCGACGTTTGGGTCTTATGACCAACATAGTCATCGTATTTTTGTTGTGTAGCATTCCCGGCATATTAAATGAACATATGTTTAGGGTTAATGCTTAATCACGTTTGTTTTGGCATTTGATATAAGAATTTGGTTTGCCCATTCCATCAAGTATTGTCGTTTGACTCTGTTACTTTTGCTTTGATAATTTGTCGTTTTGCACCTTACTGAGCTATTTGAGCTCACCCTTTCAATCTTCCTTGCCCCTTGCCACAGGTTAAAGAAGCGACTAAGGATCTTTGTAACAACGTTGGAATTTTGGGACTTTTGTTTTAGTTAGTTAAACTTTCTAGTTTTAGTTTGAGAACTTTACCCGGATGTGGGTAATTTGATAGAATTGATTTTATGTGATTTGTTTAGCCGCTGCGTTTAGTACATTTGTTTTGTATGGATTTTTTTTTAGAGAACAGATTGTATTAGATTTTGTTTTATGGAGATATTTTATGTTGGAGGATTTAGTTGCTCTGTTATATTGTTATCACCAATTATAGCGATATATTAGGAAATTTGATTGCAGTCACGGCTTTCATTTTCGGGGCGTGACAGAATTGAAGAGTCTTGCCGTAGAATTTTCACTGACAATAAATTGCTTGATTTTCACTTCCAGCAAGTGATGAGATATACTTGTAAAAGAAATTACTTTATATACACTTCCTCCTCTCCAAAATTGGAGTCCCTGTTGGCAAATTTTTTCTGTTTTACTTTCAGCATATATGAATATTAATACTCGTTATTATTGCTCTCATTTCACTTTTCAAATAGTGCTTTTCTTAATCTGTAGTTGCTATGGTACCTGGGTGATTATCGGTGTAATCATTATCTATTCCTATGAAAGCGACTCATACTTTGGAGTGGAGGGAGTATCACTTCGATATGATTGTACCATCTCACCAAAGAGTACCTTAATCATGTAGTCCATTTTGGCATATCAAGCCAAACGTAATTGTGCATCTCATGGAAAATGCTTAATTGGATCCTTGATGGAACATCTGAAGCGAGCTACTTTTATTACAGGTTCAACCAGGACACACAGTACTAGTACACGCAGCTGCAGGTGGGACTGGATCTCTTTTGTGCCAGTGGGCGAATGCGCTTGGTGCCACCGTAATTGGAACCGTCTCTACCAAAGAGAAGGCAGCCCAAGCCAAAGAAGATGGATGTCACCATGTCATATTATACAAGGAAGAGGATTTTGTCGCTCGCGTCAATGAGTTAACCTCAGGCAAAGGGGTTGAAGTTGTCTATGACTCCGTTGGAAAAGACACCATTCAGGTAATGGATGTCCAATTCTTATCATTAACTGCACAAATTGAGAAGCCGAAAATCAATCTCAGTAATTGGATGTTTTTCACTAACTCAATTTTTCCACAAAGTTCTGCACACAACGTGTGCTTTCAGTAATAAACGTCCCGCTCGTGTCCACGACGCTCTAGCAGATAAATCGTTGCTAAGTCTATTACTCAAGACTTGGCAACCTCGAGTGGCACGTTTATTTCTAGTTTTGAGCCACAGCATTTTTGGTATCACTTTCAGCAACACCTGGCACCTTTAGTAGCGACTTCCGGGGCTTTGAGAAGTTGCTCCAACCAAAAAAGCTAGCAAGATGCATTTGAGACTTGAGGTAGGTTAGTTACTGATCGGGAAACCGTTGTGTTCAGGGGTCCCTGGCATGCTTAAAAATTCGTGGATATCTGGTCAGTTATGGTTTGGCGTCTGGTGCGCCCGATCCTATGCCTTTGTCTGCGCTTGGAGCGAAATCCCTGTTCTTGACAATGTCTACTGTCTTTCACTACACTGCAACAAGGGATGAGCTTGTGGAAACTGCAGAAGACGTATTTGCCAGTCTTGCATCGGGTGTCTTGCGTGTCCGTGTTAATCATACGTACCCTTTATCGCAAGCAACACAAGCGCATGCTGACCTTGAGAACCGGAAAACAACAGGATCTGTTGTGCTGATACCAGATGGTGCCTTCGAGCAGTGAGTTCCACATTATCAATTGTTGTTTTTGAACAATTGTTATATGGTTCTTGAAAAACCATTTGATTGTAAAGGAAATAAATAAATTCCTAAGCAGTTGTATTTTGGGTAATTCTCGTGCTGCTCGAGAATGTATTATTTTGAACAACATTTACAGTTCCCTGGGTTACTCGAAAACTTAAGGAGATAAACAAATTTGCTATATTATCTGGACATCAACGATGATTATTCTAGAACAAACATGCCATACAAGTTGGTCATCAGGTCTTATCGCGTTCAATGCACCAATACAAGAAATAATCTACTCAAAGAAGTAATTCTTTCCCGCTAGACCTACTCTTAGCGCAAATGAGTTTTGGAATTATTGTTTGGCCTTGGAGATCATAACTGTCGACCTACTTGGTTGTTCGTAGACCAAAACCTTTATCCATGAACTTAATCGAGGACCTAACTACTTGTGATTCAGGATCAAGCAGGTTTGGTCCAACGTGGCTATGAATTTATCTCTAGGCTGATTATGTAGCGACACAAATTGTGCAGTGACCCTACGTTCGATTTCTACATTCTTTCGTCGTTAGACATTGTGACATTTGTCCACATGTGTATGATCCTATTCTGTAATGAAGCGGTTCGTCCCTGGCCACCAAATAGTTTTTGACAAGTTAAGCTTTCGAAATTGTAAAGTTGACTAATGTTTGACTAGCTAACTTTTTCATCTTAGACCATTTTCAACAACGTAATTTGCAACGGATTATAGTTATGCTACTTGAGACTGTTGTTACCATCGTTGTAGATAGTCATACCATGCAGTTGAAAAGCAGGAACTGAAGAGAACCCGTGATCTAAACTAACTGGCATTGCAATTAATTCAAGAAATGGACTCACAGAAGTACTCATTTACATAAAGGGCAGAATTAAAATTCGCTCGAGTTTGTACAAAAATCCCGACCATTCTCCCTCTAAACTCCTAACAGAAGAACTTTCAAGGAAAGGCTCCTTTCCGTTGTAATGACACCGTCCGAGCCTCTCTCCGAAACTTTCCCTGACAATGACAAACTGATGGACTTCAATTCTATCTACTTATCCTTCAAATCATAGCTGTTTGGTGGTCCATCCGAACTTTGAATGTCTGAGGACGCTGAGGAGGAGCAAAATATCTCAACTTTTGTCAACAGGTTTGTTATCATACTGTCTACGCTTAAGGCTCTAGCAGAGTTGGCTGGACCAAGCACTCTAGCATTCAAAAAAGGAGGTTGATGAGGCATGGGGATTTCATAATCTTTATCACTCAGCATCCGAACCACTTCAGACATGGCTGGTCTTAAAGCAGCTGAAGCCTGTGTGCATAAAAGTGCAATTGCAAGCGCCTTGGATGCCTCTTCAACTGGAAAATTGCCTTTCAGGCACGGGTCAACCAACTCAATCGATTTATCCACTTTGTAGAATATCCACACCTGATTCAAAAAGGATATTAAAATCAAAGTTAAGTGGTAAAATGCTTTGGTTAGCATCATACAGGAGTTAGCTGTCTTACTGTTTGTAGAAGGGAACCTGAGTCTTCTATGACAGCGTTATTCTTTTTTCCGCAGACAATTTCAAGAACAAGAACTCCAAAGCTATAAACATCAGCTTTCTCTGTAAGCTGTCCTCTGACAAGGTATTCAGGAGCCATGTATCCTCTGCAGCACCAAAATTCATCCATTATAAGCTGAGGTGTTTATGAAACCAGTGTACAAATAGAATATTCCTACCTTCATTTAAGAAGTTATATAGGAAAATCTAGTCTTCCTTTTTAGAAGAAATGAATGCATCCGTATCAAAATCATTCTTTAGAGAGAGAGAGAGAGTGCGAGTTTCGCATAATCACATGACATCATCAAACCATGAGCATTATATAATTTGTTCTGCTGCGAAGCTGATGTTTACGTCTTTGCAGTTGCGAGCAGATGCTCAGCACTATGTAAACTGTAGTTAAACCAGTCTGCTACAAAAACACCGCCTCTGTCCCTCCCCCCCCCCCCCCCCCCAAAAAAAAAACCTAATGATTACTTATTCAATCGTACCAAGCATTTTGGCATCTTTTATACTGTAACGAAGTTTATTTCAACTTTTGAACTAAAGGGAGATATAATGTGACCACCTCAAGCTACCGAGAATTACATGCCACAATCCCTTAACTCTCCCCTGCACCTATTTGCATAGACCGTTCCTTTTTTTTTTTACTATTAGTGGAAAGAGTGAAACATAACACCAGAAGAATATTTTCCTTACAGTGTCCCTGCAATTCCAGTGCTAAGATGAGACTTGTCGGATGCAAAACATCGAGCAAGGCCAAAATCAGAAATTTTTGGGGCGAGATTTTCATCAAGAAGAACGTTGCTGCTCTTAATGTCCCTATGGATTATTCGTTTTTGAGAACCTCCATGAAGATGTGCAAGTCCCTCTGCTGTACCGACTATAATTTCAAACCGTTCCTTCCAGTTCAAAATTTGAACCTTATTCTTATCTGCAAAATAGAGATATTAAACAATGTGCAAGGCCTCAGAATTTGCAAAAGGTGTATTAGAAACAGCACAAAGAGCCGAGAACAATACCAAAGAGGAACTGGTCAAGACTCTTATTGGGCACATACTCGTACACCAAAAGGCTCTCGGGGCCTTCAATGCTACAACCCAGAAGCTTCACAAGGTTCTTATGCTGTATGCCGCTGATCAGGTTAACCTCATTGAAGAACTCATCCACCCATTGCCTTGTATTATAAAACAATCTCTTAACTGCGACGTTCTTTCCTTTTGGGAGAGTCCCTATGAATACAGAACCAGCACCTCCCTGGCCTATTTTCCTTGAAATATCGAAATAATTTGTTGCCTTCTCAAGAGTCTCATATTTGTACATTAAACTCGAAATTCTGATTGAACCTGAGATATGACCGAGATTGCCGCGTTCTGCACGAGTGCAAGAATTACCATCATATAACAGTTCTGCCATATCGCATGTAAGAGTCGCATCGAGTAGTATTGTTATTGTCTTTGACAATGTTTTACCTTATGTTCCATAGTTGGTGCCTGATGTTTTAGCTTATGTTGTTACTTTGTCATCTTGATTAACTAGTGAGATATTGCAATTTGTTGATCCCAAATAAAGTCAAGATTATGGTTACCAAAGAGCAACTGTTCAGTTTTTAAAATATAGGTAACCAAAATCAAATGTCTCATAGTGGTACCTGCTTTCAGCTTGGACAGTCTGGCATAGGTTGCATAAGCAGCAAAGAATGAGAGCAGAAGAAAGGTTACAGAAGCGAAAGCAATTGCTACCATTTCCCCAAGTGTGAACAAGCCTGCACCCAGATAAAATAAAAATCGAATACAGTTCCTACCAACAGTTCAAAAGACATAGGTGAAAAGACATCTCACCATATATATATATATATAAAGTCAAGATTATGTTAATTAAGCGCCAAAGCAAATTTAAAAGCGATTATAGTGTTGATCATGCGCTGACTAGGTCAAAAGACAGCAGCTGGGGGGCTAAAGAAAGAGCAATAAGCTGTAAAGAAATCCCACACTCGTGTAATGCGACAACTAAGAAAGGGAATATAGTGTGGGCGAACAGGAGGGAAGAAAAGCCCATAAAGAAAAGGACTTAGAAATTAATTTTGCACGCAAAGGTGACAGATTTCTTAATAATCAAATGGTACCTAACCAGCACTTGTAAAGGGTAAGGGACTAGTGAGAGAAAGACTTGGCCAGATGGATCGCTGAGGAAAACAAGATCAAACTGAAGTCTTCGATTTTCAAGCATAATACTTGTCAAACACATGATTTTATTTAAAAACGAGGCCAGGCCATAGATGCCCAAACCAAAAGTACTACACTCCAGTAATATCAGATAATGCTTAACAATGCCCCCTTTCACACTCCAACAGTCTCAAAAGTTTCCTTTCCGCCCTCAGCTGAAAAATTCACACTTTTAGCATAACTTTCCAGCCACTTTACCAAAGGCTTTTAGGAAATGGGGTACCAAGGATTGAGCTATTTCTTATGGGGAGAGTCTCAAAGTGTAACCTGGGGAGAGCTATTGGGAGTTTGCCCCTAAGCTAAGAATAAGATAATGTTTGATAATATTTGCACCATATGAAAACTGCCCCGGGCACCTTCAGATTGTAATTTTCCTTGGATGGCAATCCCTCACTTGGTTCTCCCCTCGGTGACTTGCTGAAAATTCTTCAGATAAAGATCTCTCCGGGAATTGGTTCATGGTTATGTGAAGCTTGAGTGATCGGATAGCCCTTAGATTCTTCGTTGAGTTTTACGGACGAGGGTTCTATATGGGAGGTAATTGGATGCTGAAATATGCCTAGGACTTAAAAGGAAAAAACAACTACCAGAATTCAAAAGAAATATGCCTCAAATTCATCAAAAAGACCTCCCGATAATTAAGGATTTAGTAACAAATAACAATTTGAAGAGTCTGGAAATGGACTCACCTGACTTCTTTTCCTCAGCCTTATCATTGGAGAAGAACTTCTCAGTAGAATACCTCAGGTAACAACCAGCATTCAATCCCCTCCCTTCCCTGCTTGGCAAACACCCTCTCACCTCTTTGCTTGCCTTCTCCAAGCAATCTCTACACCCAGCACTGCTCACACTCTCCCAACACTGCGCTAAAGCATAGACTCCTTCCCCTTCCACCACCGCAAACCCTCCTTTCGCCGTCGCACTTTCCGTCACATTCTCTATCAACTCCCCGACATCCTTTTGAAACCCAAGTTTCGTCGCTGAAGCACCGCTACATTTCACAGTATCCCGATTTGGGTCCACGCTTTCGTTGAAGAAGCTGTAGTTGTCATAGCGAAGGAAGCACCCGTCGTAGAAAACGCGGCCCGAGGTGACGGGGAGGCATCGGGAGAGGGTGACGCAACTCTGGGAATGGCAGAGGAGGCAGTCGGCTTTAGAGAGGTGCTGGAAGCATTGGGACAGGGCGTACACTGGCGGGAATGAGGTGGAGTTGGTTTTCGTGTGGTGATGACCCCAGCGGTGGACGTTGACGAGTTGTAGGAGGGCTTCCATTTCTCTGGCGAAGGTTGGGATGATGCTGGTCGTTGGTGGTGGCGTGGAGTTGCCGCAGAAGAGTCCGGCCACCGTTATTTCGGAATCTGCAGAGAGTGTGCAGGGGGGTATGTGGATGAAGAAGATGAGCCATGTGAAAAATGGCAAGAAAGTTTGGGTTGAGGGAAGCATGGAAATATGGCAAACTGTATTTGAGTATTTTGGGTTTCAGTTGCTTTCTTTGTTGCCTCTCTTTGAGTTTAAAGTCTTTATGTTCACACACTGCTAATTTGGGTCCTTTTCTTAGTTATATCTTTTTCGAGGTTGGTGGTATAATATTTGCACATTCAAGATGACTCGCGTCGTAAGGGCGGCATGGCATAGTTCCCGCGTTGTTCGTCGATATTTATTTTGTAGAAAAAAAGTGACTACTTCAATTCATTGATTGAAACAATTACATTCTTTGAAAAACGAGAATGGTAGACACTTAAATTAGAAGCATACCTAAAATGTTCATGAACTGTTTCAATTCCTTCCATTTGATGCATCGAAAGTGACATGCATCAGAACAGTGAGTAATGGTTTTCGCGTTGTCAATAATCCCTCCATTCAAAGATAAATATTCACCCAAGTTGTAATGTACGTACTTGATCTAATTTAGGAGCCTTTCCATTTTGATTAAGCTCAAAAGACGTGTTTTCTTAAAGAAGCAATGATTCATTTGCTTGTAAATGCTTGCCAATAGATTGGTATGCTGGCCTTTTGACATGACAGCCGAGAAGCTTGCATCTATTGGACGTTTTGTAGATATAAACTAAACACGGCAATGAAGCTATGGCGAACAATTCCTAAGCTTTTGTGTTGCTTATGTTGTTACCGTTATTTCTAAGCAAGTACTTAGTATCGATAACAGAACAATACAAACTTAGGGTATCAATCTCTTGCCACTGAGATCAAGGTGATAACCTCGTAGTAATTGATAAGGCAACGCATAGTTTGCGCAAAGTCTCGTGTTTGAGTTTTATCTACGGGATATGATGATTTAGGCATTCGGAAGCTTTAGTTTGCATGTTGGCTTGAAGTCACATGCTTGAATGCAAGAGTTAGCATACTGTGCTAAAGTTCCTCCTGAAACATGTGAGAAAGATGAATCCGCCAAACTAGAAGCAACAAACAGTTATTGGGTTCAACCTTGAAGTATTCAAAATAGCAAATAATTGAGAAAATCATAATAATTCAATTATTTCTGTTTTTTTTTTCATTTGCGGTGTATTGGTAACTATCCCACCCCCATGAAACTCAAATCAAATGGCTTGACATAAGGAAGGGAGGGGCCTAAACCAAATGAACCATCATCTTGGTATCCATCGGAAACCCTAGATTCCTATTTCTTCAACGAGCCTGATTTTGCACCATCTCAACCCTTAGTTTTGCTCCACTCTTAACTCTTGCTCAGAATATTCTATATTTGTATGGTTCTTTGTAACTACCTAGCGTTTGTTTATGTTTCTTTGGTATGGAGATGTTAGACTTAACAAAAATGTCGGTTTAGACTAAGATAACAAATTTTATTTTTGTTTGGTCGGTTGTCGGTTCAATATTATACTTCGATTTTTAATTTTTAGAAAAGTGAAACTGTCTATGGCTCGGTCTAAACTGAAAGATCACCCATAACCGAAGGTTACTTGTAAAATCACTGATCGTGGCTGATTGAAGTTGTAGCAATGTCGAGATTAACCTTTTTCAAAATGTTATATTTAACGCCAGTTCATAGGGATGGCAATTTGGGGGCACTATTTGCAGCCCCCAACGCCGCTCAAGCCCCATCCAAGAACCCCAAATTCACCTCGGTTGCGGTAAGTGACGCTTCTTTTAATTAGGCACAAACAGTGCACCATCCCGACTCAGCCCAGTTGCTCTCCTGACTTAACCTTGATTAAAATTATCATGCATACACGAATTTGTAATGTTCAATCTCACAAACACTACTGGCCCCTTCCCTCATTCTGTCTCTTGTCATGCACTAGTCGACATTGCGCGTTCACCATGACCATAGCCTTGATATTCCAATCAGTGTTGGTTCCATCTCTTCATTGCCTCATCTCTGTCCTTGAATATCCTTCAGCTCTTAGCACTCCAATATGAGTAAGAAAAAGGAAAGTAAATCTGTCACATACATATTATAGGGCCAATTGTCAAATTGAGTTATTAAAGAGGATACATGTGTAATCAGTTGACAAATGTACAATTATCAAAGGGGTAGGCAAACCAAACTTCGAGGTTGCGAAGACCTTTCTTTGGTTCAATTCGTGCTTATCTACTTTTTCTTTTAGGAATAAGCATATGAATGCAAAAGGCTAGTTAGGAGTTGGTTTTGCAACACAGGTCCTTTATTCACGTCAAGCTCTCCAGCGACATCCAATGTAACTGAAAGCTTTATTATCTTATTATACTATTCTAATAGTGTAAGCTAATTTGGAGTATTGAACACTTTCAAAACAACTATTCTATACAACTCAATAAATGATAAATTTCACTCGCATCCACCATTTTTTTTTCTTATGAAACTCGATGGCCCGTACATATTGGATATTAGTAGGGCTGTATACGAACCGAGTTCGAGCCGAACATGAGTGTATTCGAACTCGGTTCGTTTAAATTTTGACATGTTCGAGCTCGGCTCGAGCTCGTTAACAACCAAAATATTGATGTTCGAACTCGGCTCGAGTTCGTGACGGTGAAACTCGAGCTCGGCTCGCTCAACTCGTTTAACAATACGAGCCGAACGAGTTCGAAAACTCGGCTCGTATTTGTGTTCAATTTCCAAGTCAATCCCTAAATTTGCTCAAATTTCTCAGATTCCTTCAAGCAATCAAACTCTATAATAAATCAAAAATCTAAATATACAGTGATAGATGCAGAATCAAAAACACTTAAAGAAAGACAACCTACAATCAACAAGTATTTTGGGGATTCTTGGCTTTGCAGCTTTGATCCCAGTGCTCAGCAATATGGCTATCGACAGCTTTCTCTAGCTTTGACAGGCGGAATCCGGCGTCGTGGAGATGACGACGTCAAAGATAGACAATGACCTTCGACAGGCTGAATCCGGTGACGGAGATGACTGCGTCGAAGCTAGGTGATGACAACATCGAGCTGATCGAAGCTGTGAATCGTGATGTCCTTGTGAGAGAGAGAGAGAGAGAGGAGGGGGGAGACCTTCGTGAGATATGTGAGGACTGAGGCTTGGGGATTTTGTGCGATCGCCGATCTGTGAGTCATGTGTGTGTGAGACTGCGAGTGAGACGAGGGAGGGGACGGGAGAGTGTGCGGCTATGTTCTCAGATTTGTGAAATTTTAGGTTTAGGTTTTACTTAAATAGTTAGGGTTTTCAGGTTTGGGCTTCATACCTTGGGCTCTTTGGGGTTGGGCTCTGTGTTTGGGGTTTTGGGCTTATTGACATCAAGGTCTGGCATTCAAGTTTGAATTATGATTTATATAATTTATATAAATATTAATTCTTTAAACATATTTTAATTAATTTATTATTAAGACGAGTTGTTCGCGAACACGTTTGTGAACATTTTGGAGTGTTCATGTTCGGCTCGTTTAATAAACGAGCCCTAAAAACTTGTTCATGTTCGGTTCGTATATTATACGAACGAACATGAACGAGTTTTGTGGAGAACGAACCACGAGCCGTTCGTGAACCGCTCGGTTCATTTACAGCCCTAGATATTAGACTGACATGTCTTGCTATTAATTTATTTATTTATTTGTAAATGTTGTCAACTCTGTGGCCGAAATGGCCCATTGCCCTTTTTATTGCATCACCTTTTCAGAATATCCGACCATCTAAACTAACATGGACGCCCTTGCCCAGTTTTTCACTTCTATCGCATTCACATGTGTTGGCAATTAAAACAAATTGCCTCAAGAACAGATAGAGTTTAATAAATCAGCTCTAAGCTGTTTCGTAAGGATATATGCAATTTGATTTTCTGATGCACAATACTCAACCACGATCTCTTTAAATTTGTCTTTCACCAAGCCTCGGATGTAGTGATGTCTAATATCAATGTGCTTGCTGCGACCATGAAACTTCAGATTCATTGTTAAGGCAATTGATGTCTTGTTATCATAGAAATTAACATAGGACCATCTTGTTGATGTTATAATTCACTAAGCATTCTCCGCAACCATACTGCTTGAATAGCACAACTCGTTGCTTCCGTTGTTGAAAGAGCCACTACTTGTTGTTTCTTTGACGACAAAGAAATTGCTCCCGGACTAAGATAAAATACATTACCTGAGGTGCTTTTTCGTTTTTTAATGTCATCTGCCCAATCACTATCTGTATATCCAACTAGCTCCATGTTATTAGCACCAGAATAAAATTTACCATCATCAAGTGTACCTTTAATGAATCGCAAAATTCCTTTCCAGCTTTCCAATGAGACTATTGTGGTGAATCTATAAATTTGCTTACAATCCCAATTCCTTAGACAATGTCAGGTCTAGTTGTTGTTAAGTACCTTAAGCTTCCAACAAGTCTCCTAAAATTTGTTGCATTAACCAAATCACCACTTCCATCTTTCACGAGCTTTAACCTTTCTTCAACTGGTGTTAGAATTGGTCTACAAGCTTCTATATTAAATTTCTTCAAGATATCTCTTGCATATTTCTTTTTTGAAACAAATGTGCCTTTCTCTGTCTGCTTCACCTCTATGCCAAAAAAGTAAGACATAACCTTATACCTGTCATCTCAAATTGAGCAATTATATCCTCCCTAAATTCTGACAAAAACTTCGAGTTGTTGTCTGTGAAGATTAAATCATCCACATAAAGGTAAACAATAGCAATGTCTCCATCCTTGTTGGTTTGACATACAAAGTATGCTCATATGGATACTTATGAAAACAATGATCAAGAAAATAGGTGTCAAAACGAATACCACGCCCTCAGTGTTTGTTTCAGATCATATAAATTAAAGTCCTTTTTAACCAATAAACTTTATCTTTTTGTCCTTTTTTCTCATAACTTGGTAGTTGCTCAACATAAATTTCTTCTTCAAGTACACCATTTAGGAATACCGACTTGACATCCATTTGATATATTTTCCAATGATTTTGAGCAACAAGAGAAATGATTATACAAATCGTACCCAATCTAACAACAGGAGCAAATACTTTAAAGTAATCGATACCTGGCTTTTGCTTGTATCAATTTGCCACCAACCTCGCTTTATAGCGTTCCACTTGTCCATTAGGCTTGTACTTTATTTTGTACACCCACTTAACTCCAATTGGCTTCTTTTCTTTTGGTAGAGTAGTTAACTCCCATGTATCATTTTTCTTAATGGCATGAATTTCTTCATTCATTGCTTTAATATAAGGATCATCATTAGTTGCTTCCTCGAACATTACTGGATTACAATCTGCAAACAAAGCATAATGGGCAACATCTAAAGGTGATACAGGCAGAGATGACTCTTCAAGAATAACAGAAGATGGCTCTTAAAAAACTGGAGGAGAAGACAGCTCACCCATTTGATTAATTGTTTCTACTTCATCATTGACAACAATCTCTTTTCTTCTTCTGACCAATTCCGTACTCCATCGTCATCAAAAGTAACATCCCTGCTCATAATCACCTTTTTGGTCTTTAAGTTATATAGCTTGTAACCCTTTGTTTCCAAACTGTAACCAATAAAATGCATTTTTCTGCCTTGTCATCAAACTTCTTTCTCAGCTCATCGGGTATATATGAATTGGCAATACAACCAAACACCCTCAGATGACTAATATTAGGGTTTTATCCACTCTATGCTTCTTATGGAGTTTTATCACGAATACTTCTAATAGGGCACATCTTCAAAATATAAACTGCACAGGCCACAGCCTTCGCCTAAAAGCTTTCAGGTAATTTTCTACAATAGATCATGCTTCTCACCATATCCATCATAGTTCTTTTCCTTTTTGCCACTTGATTTTGTTGAGGAGTATCTCTAATCATAACAAAAAATATATCCAGTTCATAAAGTTTTGAGAGAATAACTGTTTTTCTTTTCAACATATGCCATAAAATTCTTAAGTACTTCACATGCATCAAATTTTTTCTTCAAAAAATAGACCCATGCCTTTCTACTGAAATCACCAATGAAAGTAATAAAGTCTTTGGTACCTCCATTAGATGGAACTTCCACATAGCATAAGTCTGAATACATACGCTCAAGTGGACCTTTGGCTCTCCATGCCTGCCTTGTAGGAAATGGATCTCTATGCTTCTTTCCTATAACGCATGACTCACAAACTTGATCAGGAACTTGAACAATTGGCAAGCCTAAAATCCATTCAATTGGCAAGCCTAAAATCCATTCTTTGTTTGCAAGGAACTTGATGCTTCCAAAATTCAAATGCTCAAGACGCATATGCCATAACCAATTATTATCGATAATCACATAAATGCAATAAGAAGAATTATCATAATTAATATTCGTTAGAAATAAACGGTTGGTTGACATTTTTGTCTTCAATATCGAGCCCCTTTTTTATATCAGTGAGAGTGCATCCGGGCTTGTTAAAACGCAAATCATAGCCTTTTTAGCTAGTTGTCCCACACTCAATAGATTTTGACAAATACTAGGAGCATAGTACACTTAGAGATATAGTTTGATGATCCATCCTTTACTTTAATAGGAATCCTCCCTTTTCCTAACACTGAAATTTTGTAGTTATCACCAAGTTTCACCGAAGAGCGAAGGACTCATCTAGCTAAAAAAAAACTTCCTTATTTTCACTTAGGTGATTACTGCAACCCGAGTCTAACTACCACTGACCATCATTACTACTAGTTTCATGACTAGCCAGCATCAAGGTTCCTGGACTATCATGATGTGCTACTCCAGTGTGATTCTCTTCGTTTTCAAATCTTCTAGCACGAAACTCTTTATTATAATGGCCATACTTTTTGTAGTTATGACAGTGGATATGTGACTTGCATTCAGATGATAGTCGCCATGCTTTTTGCATTTATAACACTGGATAATTGATTTATCGTGAGAAGATTCTTTACCTCGTGCTCCTTACTTGGCAATGTTTCTTAAATTTCTGACTCATCTGCCTCTGAAGTTTAGGCCTCTTTGATTTTGCTTGATTTTGCTGCTTTCGACTTGTTGTAGTTTCCTTCTCATTCCTTAAATTTACTTGGGCTTTTAATGCTTGCTCCATTAAGCTTTGTGACATTTCATTCACCCACATCTCACGTGACTCCAATGAGGCTTGTAGATCATTGAGAGTCATAGTGTTAAGATCCTTAGATTCTTCGATGGATGTGTCACCACATAATGGAACCGAGTTAACAGCATACGTATGATCTTCCCCATGACAATTTCTTTGTTATTTCATCGCCAAATAATCACGAATATTTTCTTCTTTGCCTTGCTTCATTAGCTTGAACTGTCTTTTTAAAACTTGCAATCTTGTTCTTTTAACTGGATCTGCACCTTCATATGTTTTCAACAAAACACTCCAAGCATCCTTTGCGGTTTTGGCATGAAATATTTTCTCAATAACTGGCAGCTCAATTAATTGACATATCAAGAATAATGCCTTTTCATTGACGGAACGGTCACGTACCTATTGTCTTCTTCATCTGATGGCATGTCTTTTTCAACAAAGCCTTTCTCCAGAATTTCTCCATAGTCACCGCTTCCCAAACATAACTCCATCAAATGTTTCCATATCACCAAATTATTTTTTCCATCAAACTTGAAGATTGTTGATTGCACCTGTTGAACTCCACTTGTTGAACTTGAAGCCATCTTGTAGAATCTAGCTCTTGATACCAATTGTTGGTAGTTAAAATAAATTTTCCAAGAACAAATGGATTTTAAAAACCCAAAACAAACACTCAGTTTATTATTTGCTAACACACAAAGTACAAAACTTTGCTTCACACTCACACTCACACGCAGCTCGTAGGAGCTTTTTCTGTTTCACACACACACACACATGCTTGGGACCTAGTTCTATTTTACAAGAAAGAGAAGTGGTGACCAAAGTGAGAGGCGGTGAGCATGACCCGACCGAATGCCTCACTGTTTGCTGACTTTTTCACAATGAAGAAATGTGGCCACTATGGTTGACTAAGTCAAGTAATCTTTCCAAACTAAAGTTTAATTTCCTAACAACCCGCTTCCATGCCACTGCCCCTCTGCCACCTCTCTGTCTCCTATTCAAATACCCCAGATCAAACCCCCAAAGCAAAATCACTTAGTTGTATATGATAAACACCCATCTTAAACCAACATTCAACATCTTTTACAAACGAAACCCTCAAGGCTCGGGTTGTTTTGTTTCATATAAATCTAAGTAGATTGTTTTTAAATGCTTTATATGGTCCTACAGTTGGGTTTTTAGAATTGTCTTATGTGTATTCATTGTTGGGTTTAAATGTTAATCCTGGGGCGGGACTAGGATTGTCCATTGCTAAATGCATTTTAGCTGCAAAATGTAATCAATACAAATTGTAACAACATCAACAAAATAATTTTTATGACAATCTTTTGTCGTGAAAACCGTTACGTCAAAGATGCTGTTTATAAAGCAGATTTGTTGCGGATGCAATGTGAAAATTGGTGACGTGCAACCATGCACACTTGTTTAAGACACCGTGAGAATTGTATAAATCAATGCACACTATGTATCAAATTGCAGAATAAACCCACAACTTTCACAAAAACTATGCTCACAGCATATACATATGATACCGTTACAGCCTCTTTGAAGTTTTGATATAAAAGGGAGAAATTTAGTACTACTAGTGAACTAGAATTGTGTTGAGCAAGAGAATTGGCACCCAACGTGTCACAACCCGAACCCACGGGTAGGTCCGTGATCTAGATCTGTGATCGGTCGCAGACCCATTTAGACATCCACCTAGGGCTCTGCTAGGCCTTATTTAAACCTTTATACAAATTCAGAACCATGCATTTAACTAACACCTTAATAAGACTTTTAAAGTAGTACTTATAGATCTTCTAAAAAATTTCCCTACTAAATTCCTTCCTGGATGACTAACATAAATCATCAAAACTTCATGGAGATCTAAGCTCCAAACAATTCTCGCAACATAAACAAAGTATTACAACAATTTCTCAAAGGATTAAATTAACTCCCTAACGAGCATCTCCTGTGGCTCCATCCTTATTACCATCACAGCACTCGGGTTCATCTAAATGATCACCTGTAAATATTTATAAAAGGGTGAGCTGAGGCCTAGTAAGTGCACATGCCATATTCCTAAAATAGTTTTGAGGATTTCAAACATGCCATGATTTTTGTTTTTTGAAATAAAGAATTTAATATCACCAAAATAAAATTTAACTCAACACATACATGTACTTACAGCGAAATAATTCTCAAAATAGAATATAGGGTCAAATACACGTAGGTACCCTGAAATTATCACAAAGTCTCACTTGAGGGTCTGAAAGTTTAATTTTTACACATAAGGGCCTGTAACTCCAAATTTGTAACAAGCAAGGGCATCCGTCTAAATTCCTAACGGTTTAGCCCTTTCCGTCAGGGACATTTTTGGGAACTCATATTTAATTTTTTATTGTAAAATCCTTTGATTTTTAGAACCCTAATCTATTAATATTTGGAACCCTAAAATTGGCATTATTTCAATCATACCAATCCATGGCCTTTGGAAGTAGATCGGGTACAGCTGGTGGCCTTATTGGCACGGTGGCGAGGGCACTGCCCGTCTCGGTGGTGATGACATCGGTTGGTGCCACGATTTGGCCGAAGAGGAGATCGCCGGTCCAGCGATGGATGGAAGAGGCATCGATCGGATCATGCGGTGGAGCTGCACACAGACCTAGCCGACGCTGTGTAGGTAGACTGGATTTGATGGCCCACCGTTGATTGTCTGCTCCCTGGCGGAGCTGCAGCTAGCAGTGACAGCGAGCTCCGTCTGGGCCGGCAGCGGTCGCTGTCGGTTGTGGTGGACAACGGCAACGCTTTTCCTGTGGCTGCAGTGGCTCGGAACGGTACGTTGATTTGGAAGCTGGTAGAGGCGCGATGACGGCGATTAACGCTATCGCTGGTCACGGTGGTGATGGGCGCGAGTCCGATGGTGGCGCTGCTGCGTCTTCTATTCTCTCTCTCTCTCTCTCTTTTTTTGTTGGGATGTTGTATCTACTTCGGTGCTTCGGCCCCTTCACGGCGATGGCCGGCAGTTTTGCGTCGACGGCGACTCCGGTGACGTGTGCGTGGCAGGAGTTTGAGCTGGGGGTCTCCACGGTACGGTGCTGGTGCCACTGTGAGTTCCCAAAAATGTCCCTGATGGAAAGGGCTGAACCGTTAGGAATTTAGACGGATGCCCTCACTTATTGCAAATTTGGAGTTACAGGCCCTTATTTGTAAAAATTAAACTTTGAGACCCTCAAGTGAGACTTTGTAGTAGTTTCAGGGTACCTACGTGTATTTGACCCTAGAATATAATCAACCAAAAGATTCATCAAGAACTTTCACAGTTAATCATAACATGGTATACTGCGGTCAGCGTATGGTCCCACTGACTAGGACCCAAAATCTCTCCTCCACCGAGATAAATAATATTATGAACGCAATGGGCGAACCACGGTGTAACAGTACTGTGCGCCAACGTATGGTCCCGTTGACCAAAACCTAGAATCCACTTTTTCTGTGGATATGGGGCACAGTAATCCGGTCAAATTTATCATCTTATTCAACATGTACAGAGTATAAATCAATTACCCACACAACAGTCCATGGCATTCCAACTCAATTCTCATCAGACAATTTATTACGAAAACATATGCAGTAAGAGTACTTCAAAGACCTTTATTTGATTAAAACATGTATACCTTATATATTTTGCAAATAGAGTATAAGGAGGAACATGGCATGAATACTTACCTGGATAGCTAAGTGGTTCTGGTTCCCAAGTTGCTCTAACTCTTGTGTATTGAAACCCACTACAAGAAAAAACGTTTTTAGCCACGGAAGGAATTCCGTCGCTAAAAGACCTTTAAGCGACGGAAGATTCAGTCGGTGTAAATCTGTCGTTAAAGACTATTACTGACAAAAAAAACGTTGGTAAAAGTATTTAACGACAACTTTTTGCCTGCGGTCTTTTAGCGACAGAAATACCGTCGTTAAATTTTTTTTAAAAAATTAGTTTCTTTTCGAGGGTTTTATAAAAAACTTTTAAGCAACGGAATGATACCGTCGGTAAAAGTCTTTATAATAATGACCTTTACCAACAGACTTTTAGTGACGGGGTTGGTCCGTCGCTAAAGGTCCTCGATATAAACACCCAAATCCGGTTTCTTTCTCTCTCCCCATTTCTCTCTTTAAATTTATTCAGTCACCCACCCATCGCCGGACCACCCCCGTTCTCACCTCCAGCAATCCCCCTCCACGGTGACCCACCTCCAGTGACATCCCCATCGTCCCCCTGATGCCGCGCCACCAAGCCTTCTATTGTCGCCACGCCACCAAGCCCTCTATTGTCGCCACGCCACCAAGCCCTCCACTGCCGCCGAGTCACCAACGCCGCCACCGCATGCTCCTCAAGTCATTATTACCTGTCTAGATTATTATAAAATAAGTCCATTATCACCTGCTTTATGTCTAAATTAAACTTTACAATTTGCCTCTGCTTTATGTCTAGTTAGGCTGATCCGAAATGATTTTAGAACAACTATATACTAATTGTCTAGTTTTGTAATATAAGATTATGCTGGAGCTTGTTTCCAATTTTTCCAATTATTGCTATTCTGTTGTTTCTTTTACTTTTCTGAGTTTTATGTTATTTAGTTGAAATAGTAAGACTTTCTTGGATCTTCAAACCCCTAACCTTTTCTATTCGGCTATATTGATAGATGAGAAAATGGAGTATCTTCGGCTGGTTAGCAAGAATGCCCTCTTTAAAGACAAAATTGTGATTTTGATTGGGACTTCTATCTGAAAAGAGTCGTTGTCAGCAAATTTGCCGATTAATTTCTAGCACTGTTCATTTGAAACTGGGAATAAACATGTCTCCAAGTCCAGTAAAAATGCTCTTCCATAGCAGAAACAAACACTAGTGCTGAAAATGTGTGTTTGTGTGTGTGAGTTTTTCACACAGTGATAGTACGGAATGAGATTAAAAAGGTTTCCTATGTCATAAGATCAAGGATTGTTGTTTTTACCTCAGTGGAGTAGAAATTCTTATTATTCTTTTGTTCTACATAGACAAATTAAACTCAAAGTTTGATTAATACTTTTTCATTTTACTTAGTCTCAAATAACTGATATTTAAGAGTATTATGCCAGTAGCATTTTTCAAATTATTTCTAATGCATTTGCGCAAAGACTAGAATGTATGAACGATATAACCTCAATAGAAATGTCATGCTAGTACTAATGCACATGGACATACACATACAAACAGCAAGAAACCTCTATGCCGCTCCACTGTAGGTCACCAGTGCATGATAATGGAGGGGCGACCCTAGTAATTAGGTTAGCATCAGGGAGTAGATTATTAGTTATCATGTTGGATCATATAGGATTTTGTTTTTTCACTCCATCTCTCAAACATAGCTTAATTTCCATGACACCTATATCTCATTTGGCCTTCCAACCAATAGATATTGTTGTTTAATCATTGGTGGTGGTGCTGTCCAAATTAATGAGCTGGTGGGGGTGTGATTATCTGATGGATATTTGCATTTTGAATCATTTTTTTTTTCATTTGAATATTAATCATTTGTTTGATAATTTTAGGTCGTTAATTGTGCATTTGAAAATTGTGATTATTGATCGATAATTTTAGGTTGTTAATTAATGATTTTAGGCTATTAGCTGTGCATTTGAAGTAATTGAGATTAATAATTGATGATTTTAGGTTGTTAATTTATGATTATAGATTGCTAATCATGCATTGAGCATTTGAGATATTGAGATTGTTGACGGAGGATGGGACCCAATTGGATTGAGATAACTGTTAGTTAGCACAGACATGGACACCACGTTTGATTGACAGTATTCGGCATTTAAAAAATAAATCAACGTATGCCGATGTGTTCAGAGGTGCGTGTCGGTGGGTGTCAGACACGTGTCGGGAGGCGTTGGACACGTGTCCAGAGGCGTCGAAATGTGTCCGAAGGACTCGGACACGTCTACGTAGGTGTCGTATGTGTCAAACACGTGTCCGGAGGTGTGAGACACATATCGAACACCGTATCGACACCCTATATGAGGTGTCGGAATTGAGATTGTTGACAGTGCATTGAATTTAGGTTAATTAGGTTAATGCGACATTTTTAGCATGCACCCCCTGAGATCTCATCGTGGCTCCAGCAGTGGCTATAATTAGCCCTAATTAGTTCTAATTAACCATATTTTAACCCAATTAACCCTAATTAGCTCTAACGAGCCTAATTAGTTATAATTAACACTAAGAACCCAATGAAAATCAAAGTAGCTGTAATTACCCCTAAATTAGCCCATATAAACACTAATAAGCCCAAATTAAACCCTAATTAGCCTTAATTATTCATATCTTAGCAACCCGTGATTAAATTAAATAAACCCTAAATCCTAAAACCAATCTAAACTCTGATTAGCAACAAATGAACCCAATTATGCGTATATCGATTATACTTAGCCTTATTAGTCGTAATTAAACCTAACACAATCTAATTAAGCCTAATTAGCCCTAATTAGGACTAATCAACACTACTCGACACAATTAAACCATAATTAGCTTTAAATAACTCTAATTACTCCTAATCAACCGACCCTAATTAGCTATAATTATCCGAAACAACTCCTCATTAACAATAATTAGCCCTAGCATAACCCAATTAAGCCTAATTAGCTCTTATTAGTACTAATCAACACTACTCGGCACAATTAAACCCTAATTAGGACTATCATTTCAATTGAATTTGAAATCAAGGAGATATGACAAAAACTCTAACTCACTTTTATGCTACTCTATAGCAGCCTTCTTCTCAAACGCATCTACAAAAGCTACCAATTTCACAAAAAAACATATATAACATCCAAATTCATGGATAAACTAAAGAAAGAATTTAGGAATTTCATTACCTTGAATTTCTCCTTACCCTAGCTTGATTTTTCCCTCCTTTCTCTCTCCTCTTTCACGTGAAACAAGGGTTGGCAGATCTACTAGGATGGTTGCCCTCTTAAGACTTCCTTTATACATGGTTGCCCTAGTTTGAAATAATTCTAAATACCCCCCCCCCCCCCCACACTTAGTTAGTGTTCTCATCTCAACCACATTCTGTTTAAAAAAAATCACAATATTCTTAGATTAAAGTTAAAAATAAAAATTTTATCAACCAATGAAACGTTCAAGGTATTACATTCCTCCCAGCTCATCAACTTGCGAGCTTAAAAACATTATTAATGGTCTCTAATGGTTACAATCAATACCGTTGGTGATAATTGTCGCTAATAAAGACCCAAATTAATGTATATTTTCACAACTGTCACTAAATAAATAACTTAAATTCGAAGATTCACCGTAAATCGTATTCTAGGTGCAGGTGCGGGGTATTACACAACGACTCTTTGATTTGCATAGTAAGAAAGACATAAAAAATTGTTGGCATTGTGTGTTTTAAACTCACTTTGAGGAGTCCACTTTAACTCAATTTTTAAATGGATTCCACACCACAATTTGTTTAGAAATAGATTGATGTGAATTCATTTATTGGAGGAGATGATCATAGTATATTCACATGTTTAAAACAAATGAGGAATGCATAAGAAGAAGTTGGTGGTTCAACTTGAAGGGAAAAGAGAATTTCCCACTGAAGAGATAAAGTTAATGTTGTCTCCTTATAAGGTTTAGCCTTGAGCTAAAGGTTGGGCTGGCCGGGAGGTACCTAAGTTTTTGTAAGGAGGGAGAACTTAAGTTGACCCAAAGTCCACAACACACGCGCCACCCACCATCCTGTCCCGGTCCCCTCAGTGGCTTGGGCTTGGGTTTTGGGCCCATCAGGCTTCATTCTTTTTAGGAAAAAAATATTTTAAATAAATTTTATTTATTTAAATAATTTCTTTTCCGAAAGGTTACAACCTTTCCAACTATTGCATTCTTTTTCCACTGTATATATACAGTCTCCAGGCTTCTGAAAAGAAACACAAAGATTTTTTTCCCTTTGCCGAAATTCTGCTTTTCTTATTCCTAAATATTGTTGTGTCATAAGAAAAAAATCTGCATTGTTATGGTTTGCCGTGTTTGTAAATTTTGAGTGCTCATATTTTTATACGTATTGCCATTGTATCCTGATAGACTTTTGTTAAGAACCCGTTAACACTGTTGCGGGACGAATAAAGTCTTAAGGATAATAAATCAAATCTATGCCTCGATTATCTCCATTACTTTTCTGTAATTCTGCAATGAGATTAAATAAAATTTTGCCTTTTCTAATACTGTTTGTTTAGCGTTGATTTACTACTTTAGTATTTTGCATGTTAGTATTTTTTTGAAACTGATATATGCACAAATATACACAAAGCATATTTTCAACAAAAATTAAGCCAATTAGAAGCCCGAGATGAAATAAGAAACAAATAAGGGCAAAATTTTGATTTAAGTTTTTACTTAGACATCGTGCGTGCTCTTCAATGTGTGCTTTCAACTTTTTCTTGTGCTCCAATCAAGTTTTTGATAAACTTGGATATCTCATCCTAACATTTACATTCCGGTGATCAACTTTTAATCATAGTTAAGATCAAGTTTTCATTTTTTAGAAAAGTTCTCAGATAGAAGCAAAAAAATAATCTACATATTGAATCAATCGTGGGATTTTGCCTACAATTATTTATGAATTTGCTATCAAAAGCAAACAACTCCTTCATAGAAAATTTCCTCCATAACGCCGCATCATTTCTTTTTGGGTACCAAAGCAAATAACCTTGAAGATATGAACCCTTTTAATTTTCTCTCTCGATCTTGTCTTTTTACTTCATTATTATTATTTGTTTGCTTTTATGTAAGTTCATGTTTATGATATATAAAAGAAAAAAGAGCAAGAAAGAGAAAAATTGCTTCAACTTGACTTTTTCACAAGACATTCTATCATATTTCGTATAATTTAATCTTCTTTTCTACAATCTAACTACTGATTAGTTTTATGATTTACGGTGACTATTTCTTTTGTATTATGATGATTTGGATTTGGAGCAGTACGTTTCACTGCAGTACGACAAATCATATTGATTACACTACTAATCATAGTATTTGTTGAAGTTGATATTCACGCTTTCCATTTTCACGATTACACTTTCAAGATAAAATATACTCCCTTAGCCTCAAATAAATTGATTACATTTTCTTTTATTTTTCACGCAGATTAAAGATTTAAGTGGTTGAAGTAGAGAAAATGGATTGGTGGATAGTTAGTTTAGAGATAAATAGAATTAAAAAAAAAAGGTAAAAAGGTTAAACATGTAAAAATACTTACGAAATCTTTCTTAATTTGAAAAGTAAGCAATTTTTGTGAGACTTTCTAATAAAAAATATATCGTGATTTTCTGTTATAATGGAATGTAAGTCTAAAAAAGTAGTGTGTCTCGTACCAACCCGTTGAGCAGAAACGAAAGTTGGCCTTAGTGATCCAGCAGCGCCGAATGGAAAGGTCATCGCTTAACGGATAAAAGTTACTCTAAGGATAACAAGCTGATATTCCCCAAGGGCTCACATCGACAGAAAGGTTTGGCACCTCAAGTAGTAAGTTTCACTAATAAGATACGGAGACTTATCTCACATTTAGAATTGCACAAAAAAAAAAAAGACTATTTATCTCAGAGACGTCCGCAAAAATTCTGGGAAAATGTCATTTTTCATGGATATTTGTTGCAATCAAGTGGCATGAGAACATGAATTTAAACCCACTAAAAATTTTATATTATTAAAAGATGTAATGTAACGTAGGACTCGTAAGATTGCCTTTGCCTGAAGGTCATAGTAGGGAACATGCAAAAGAAAGAGTAACTGAAAACCCCCAGATCCTTTGCTGTGTTTGGTGCAATTCCGAGAAGCAGGAATGTATTGCAGCAAATGATAAGCAGCAGCTTGCCTACAAGCTCCCCACATATAGACCCTTGTACACTAAATTGCTTAATCTTTAGGGGTTTTCGTTCATGTTTAGGCTGAAAGCTGTCTTCTTGACAGTCCCCTATTTCTCTGAGATTGTAGTTCAAAATAATGAAATGCAGTTTGCGCAAGAGGAAATTTGTTTCTGTAAAGGGCTCGATTGGATTACAGAATTGAGCTCAAAATTGGAGTTGGATTTTGGATTAGAGAGTATAGAATTATACTATTCTGACCCACTTCCAATTCATGGGTCTAAATATTAAAATTCCAGATAATGAGGCCCGAAAGGCTACCACAGGCCCAAGTCCCCTGGAAGGGGGCGCTGGAGAGGGTGAGAGCCCCGTCGTGCCCGGACCTTGTCGCACCACGAGGCGCTGTCTACGAGTCGGGTTGTTTGGGAATGCAGCCCCAATCGGGTGGTAAATTCCGTCCAAAGCTAAATACTGGCGAGAGACCGATAGCAAACAAGTACCGCGAGGGAAAGATGAAAAGGACCACCGCTGAGCCACCACTGAACTACCGCCGGACCTCGTCGAACCTCACCCGACCACAATCTTGTCAAAATATCGTTGGAACTGCCGAACTTTGGGCGGCCGGTGGCAAAAGACTCGTCGAATTTGACTGGAAAGTAGCCGGCAATTATGCACTTTACTCACGCCTAACTTAAATGTTAACTTTTACAAAAGATTTTAACGTCCAGTTTCTTAAGTGTAGATAATTACATCCAAACACTAAAATTATAATTTTTTTCCGACTCCACTTCCATAAGAATTGCAATTAAAGTTTTAGAAAGCATTGGTTAAAGAAAACTGATTAAAGTTTCCAAAAACGTTTTTTGGACTCGACTTAGACTTTTAGCAACGATCATGAAGGCTCAAAGAAGAAAATTATGATTTTAGCTACCATTGTGGAGTTTAAACTCTAAACTGTACTTCAAACATCACTATCCTTGAATGCAATTGTTAATTAGTTTCGGAAAGGATTCTTTTTCTATTCTTTTCTTTTTTGTTGCAACCCGAGTTGTTAGAGTCTACCTACTTCCCCATAGATAATGCCAATCAATGGTCGCCAAAAAATTTTCTTTAGCTTCACAAGTCTTAATGTGCTTATAAAGTCTACTTGGTATTTTTCAAAGATACTTCCAAAACTAAATTTAGTTGATATAAGTTTAATTATTTATGACAAATTATATAAATTATTTTTGTTTCTTGCTAAACCTTTTGTCACTTGATTCTTAACATCACCCTATCAAATACTAAATAAAAATGACAATTATTGACAATCTTTTTTCCAGATGGGTAGTCAAAATTTTGCCTTTGGTTTACTAAACTTTTTTGACTCAATGCCAAAACTCATCTAATCTAAACATAATGTTTTCACAGGCTCTGCTTTCAACTCCCACCTGGGGACATATAATGGCAAAACTCATCATATGGTCTCAGGCATACAGAAGATGATAACCACTAAGATCTTATCTATCGTATTACTTCAAGAATACACACACACACACACAGAGTGATGAGAAGAGTAGGGAGAGGGAGAGACAGGATCTTAAGTAAGAACTGTAGAAACAAAAAGCCAATACACAGTGGCTAACAGACTGCAGATGGACAATGACACAAGCTGAAGTGCCGAATCTAACAATTTTCTGGTGACGGTCATCTGAATGGGAAATTGATCATGGCTCAATTGCAAAGGAATTACTTTAGTATATCAAGAGGGTTCTGCATACAATCTTCATGGAGAAACAGAGGCACAAAAAGCTACGGTAATTGGTGGATGGAGAGAGGCTCAAGTTGGAAGACATCAGGTCATCATGTGAAGATTAGAGGGACAAGGACTTCACAGAGACAAAGAGGTCTTACTGTTCAGTGCTGTACTTTTTCAAGTACCACATCACTAGAAGAAGAAGTAGAATTGGACGGAAAGAATGGGCTGGATGAAAACCATGAAAATGGGATGGGGCTGTTTGGGAATTTGGTGACAGAGTACGGATGGCAGGTTAGAAGGATGATTGAGAAAGATGCTGAGATGAGAAAGGTAGCTCAAGTTCAAGCTGAAGCATTCCATGAACCAGTCATCTTCTTCAATGATTTGTTCTTCCAATTCTTTCAGGTACTGGTCCTTCCTAATTATAAGTTCCTTTGCTTCTTATTTATCAAGACATTGGTTTTCTACTGCGTTGAATTCCTTATATTCCTTTTGTGCTACCAGGTTTTCTTGGCTATGTTTCCAGCCACCCAATTTGGTTTACTATTGCCGATTATCGCACCATGTTTGTGTAATTTGAAAATCTAAAAAGAGTTTGGGAAAAAGCAAAAAAGGGTCTATATTGTGTTCAAAATGTAACACTGAATATTCTGGACATTGCCAAAGTTGAATGATATTCTCAATCTAAATAAGCCTTATAAGCTGATACCATTTTGTTATGCAACTTTACCATTGTGTATGGCAGAGGCACGAATATGTCATTAAAAAGCGGGCATTTTGCTTAATTCAAGATGCACACCACACGCGACTTCACTGCAGTAGGTACGATGCAAGCAATACTGGACTTTTAGTCCTAACTATTTGCAGAATATGTGCAGGCAGAAGTGCTTTCAGGACTCTTTTACAGACTTAGGAACTCACCACCAGACAGGTAATCTTAAGCTTTCCTGAATAGTATTACTACTAGCACGCACAATTAACCACTCATAACCATTAACTACCAATGCACACATAAGAAAACAACCAGAAAAGCATGTGAACCAGACTTAAATTATGTTAGAAACAAATCAAAAGAAAAGTACCAACACACGCAACATTACCAAACATCGCCTTAACGTGCGGTGACATAATTAACAGGTACGCTTGCTTAGTGGCCGAGCCGGCAAGTGGCAGCCCTCAAGAGCCACGCCAGGAGCTTGTAGGAGTTGTTGATGTTACAGTTTTGAGGGATGAAGCTGTTCTTCAGCATCTCCTAGGAGTAAATGAATATCTTTACGTGTCTGGAATAGCTGTACTAAACAATTTCAGGTTACAAACTCCTTCCCATTTCAATTTTCTAGTGTCAATTCTATCATATAACTTATACACTGTGATTGCATATAGCAAGTAAGACGGTCACTTCTGGTTATAATTAACTAAACCGAGGCACTGTTGCAACTGACAGGCGGCAGAAAGTTGCGAGTGCATTGCTAAAAGGCTGTGACGTGCTCTCTGTTCGTTGGGGATATCATTATCTTGCCTTAAGGGCTTATGAAGATGATTGGGGTGCCCGCAAACTGTACACAAATGCAGGTTATAGAATTGTTTCAGGAGATCCTCCATGGATGACGACTTGGATTGGAAGGAGACGTCGTATTGTTATGATCAAGCGGTCTAACCTAGGTGAGTAAACTTATCATCCCAAGTAGACAATCTGAGATACTAAGCCCTGCTATCAGAGCTTGACACAAGATTTTGCTGCAACTGAAAAATGGCTATCTAATTCGGAGAGAAGCAAAGACATCTTGAATACAATATTCTGGTGTTGTCCTCGGAGTAATTATGTCTTCCTTGGGTTATGTCAAATTCAACCCCAACTAAGCCATTGGGCACATGTAACTGGATGACAGTTTTCAAGACTATATAACAAATATACAACTGTTATAGAGCATAACCACTATTTCTTTTGCTGCCTGGAGTTACAGAGGACAGTCCTCAGATAGCTTCTATTGATAAGGTTGTTTTCCTTTTCTGTGACAAAATACATACTTATCAAAAGCACAAGCAGATACACCAGATTCTCGCGCACAATCACATACGCAGAAAACAGTCATAGTTGAAGTTGCTTTTTCAAGAAGCGGCCAAATTTGTAATTGAACTTCTCCAAATTTGTAATTGAACTTCTCAAAAGGTTACATCTCTTAAATGATCGTCGGAATGCTCAAAACAGTGTGTGCACGGAATCATGAACAAACTAATTGATTAACCATTAGTTTAGGGCTGCAAATTGTCTAGAAAATACTGGATGTAACATTATTGAACTGGATAAGGTGAGTGAATTGAGTCATCATGACTCTCCAAGTACTGTTTTCTGAGGGAAGATGTTCTTGTCATAACATGTCGCACTCCTGCTTTCTATTGGACTTCTGATGTCACCATAAATTTGTTCGGCAGATATACACGTTGTCTGAAAATTGATGAAGGATATTGTTCTGCATGTATAGGTTTTTACGAGGAGGGGGATCACTGAACAAAAGTTTGACCTTACAAAATTAAGTCACCTGAAGATCATGCATGGCTGAAAGAATTTTACACTACTTAAAAAGCTCAAAGGGCTTATCCAGTTATATGTAGTAATGCTATATTTAGGTTAACATAAAACCAATCGAAAAGATCCATTGCACCTTTTAATCCATGCCCACGATCCTTGCCCATTTTCCAACAGAAAGTAGCAATTGCTTGGATTACAGGGAACGCAAACTAGTAGACTGTGACCGTTGTGAACCAAGAGCATAGATTATTTCAGATAATCAATATATCGAAGTTATTACATACCAGATTTCATAAAATGAAGGGGAAAGTAGGGGAGGTAAAGTCCACCTACCAAACGAAGAGATGCAAGAACCTATTAGCAGGACCGCTGTCAAGTATGTCAGAGAACAAGATGAACCATCACAGAGATGAAGACAATCTATGAAGGACGGCGGGAATTTTGATCCAAGGGAATAATAGAATCCGGACAATCCGTTCTCTGTCCAGCAAGGGAGTAATATGCAAATATTTGGAGTGGACTCTGCACAACTTTCCCGATGGGATCAGAAACAACATCTCCTAATGATGTAATCAGCTCAATGTTCAAGAACTGTCGAGTCATGGCTAGAAGATCAAGGCCTGTTGATGTTGCTCTGTAGCCTTGCACCCAAATGTACCTCAAAGAAGTTAGCTGCGATACTGCAGTAGCAAGTGCATGTTCACTGAAGCAACAGCCCCTCAGTTCTAGCTTTTCCAGGCAAGGGCAGCCTCTAGATAATTCCAGAAGGCCTTCATCCGATTCCCCAACAAAACCCAGAAGCATCCATCTCACTTGTTTGCTATACAGCCCAATATAACTGAGACCCGCATTGGTCAGGCCCCCAGGCCTTAGATACAGAGCAAACCTTCTAATCTTTGGGCAACCTATCAGTAGAGACCGAACTCCATTGTCAAGTGGCAATTCTGTTATCTTTTCCTCTCGATCAAGCAAAACCAATCGAAAATCACACAGATTTTTGCAATGGGTGCCAATGCATTCGAGAGATGCATTTGTGATGTCAGTTACATAAACAGCCAAGTAATTGAGTTCAGGACAGCCATGTGCCAAAGCAATCAATCCTCTATGCGTAACTGCACCATGTTCTGCATTGAGTCCCTGCTCATCAGCACCTCTTTCAATCCTCAGGCTCCTCAATTGCTTGCAACAATGAGCAAGGACTTCCAATCCTCTGTCCGCGATAACATCCCTTGTCTGTTCATAATAAAATACAGAATTAACAAGAGTTTCTGATCTAGTTTCCGGATTGACACACTGAGACTTTTATTTGTTCTATTGCATGCCGCAAGATTTCACCAAAGTGGTAATGTTGTAGTCCATCAAACATACTATTCCTTTCTGTTGGCGGCTGATTCTTTGAGGATACGACATAATTTAGCCATACCACTCAAGAATTTGCTCTTGACCTCCTTGGAAACTAAAATTTATGGTTATGAGCCTCTTTTTCTTCTTTTTGATGTGTTGGGGGAACAGGGGTGGGACGGATGAGGGATACTAGTATGCATGTCTGGTTCCTGTAGAATCAAAATTGAGCAGGATGACAAAAGGTAATAAGAATCTACCTGAAGAACTTCCAAATTCGGGCACCTCTGAATTAAGCGACAATGGTCCTCGGTATCAAGAAGAGCATAAAGGAGATCCAAATTTTTCAGTAGAGATGCGAAAGGGAACATAATGGGCATTTCATTCTTGCCCAAGTAAGTTGGACCCAAGCTGCATAATCTCTGGGAAATTGCCAAAACAGAATAGTTTTCTGGTTCACTGTAGTAGGTACCCCCACCAAACTCTTTCAGTGAAGTGGCGGTGCGAAAGAACCCAACAAGGTCCAGAATGTCACAATCACTAACTTTCAATGATCTTAGAAAGGGGCAACAGTTTTTGGCTATAAGTTCAAGGTCTTGGCATCTGACTTTTGAGAGATCTGTCATGTAGAAGTTCAGCTCTTCGAGTTCTCTATTGTGCAGTGCAAGCTCATGTAGCCACTCGCTGTCCTTCTCGACGATTGTGCTATCTTCAAGGAACAAGGTTTTTAAACTCCTGGCAAGGCATAAAACAGAAGTAAAGTCTAGTCACATACAAACCTACACAGAATGATGCATGTTTGCAGACCCTGGATTGCACTATCGAGGCCAACATAGCTCCCCAGGTTGCTTTTTCGTCCTTAAAACTAGAAATTCCGTAGGCGGTTTAACAGACCCCAACACTTTCAATCTAGTGTAAACTGTTTAGATTTGTATAAATCATGAGAACAGTGATGTGATGCAAGGAGACACAAAAAACAAGTTTCTATTAGCAGCATATACTATACAGAAAATCACCCCTACCCTATCTCAGATCTGGGAAACCAACTAAACAAGATCCCAGGAAGTATATCAATGAAAGAAAAGCTAGAGATGAGATAAATGTCATGTTCAACTGTCATGTGGTCTAAAAACCCTAGGAAAATGACTTCATAAATTCGCCACAACCCAAACGAATGAACAGAATACAAAACATTCAAACAATATCAGAAAAATGAAGCCAGCATGGATGTTTTATGCACAAATAGACTGTAGATTTGATCAAGAGAAAGACAAGCAGAAATTCAGAATAAGCATCAGGACTGATCGACATTCCAAATTTACACGCTCCGCCATCACTAACAAAATAATCCCATAAAAGTAGCTATAAAATAGCATTACCCTCCCTTAAATCCCATCCTGAATGTAAACAAAACCTTAATTAAGCTAATGCACTTCAACGAAAAGTGTGACCCGAAAATGGTGGTGATTTGAACATCACCTGCACAACCGTGTAATATGCAGAATTCCATCAGCTGAAAACCCTGAGCACTTACAATAGCACCATGAAATTTATAAAAGTAAAACTTTCTAGGTAGTTAATTGTGACAAAAACAATCATGTCCTCCACAGAATTACTATAGCATCATGACTTCAGAAAACCGAATTACAGTTGCATGCTTCAAACTTTTCCCAATAAGAAAAATTATCGCCTTAATCATTTCAGTGAGAAAGCAGAATACATGAATTCCATCAGTGCGAAAAAGGTTAAAGGTTAGATTCATGCCATTTTCAAGGCTATCTGATATAGCAAAAATTCGATACAACCAAAACGAACGAACAAAAAACAGCATTCAAGCAGATAATCTATGTACTTGAAATTCATCAACATCTGCACAAGGAGACAGAAATAGATGTAAGCTATCGATATATATATATATATATATATATATATATATATATATATATATATATATATATATATATATAAATACATACTCCCAACTTGAACCAGTCCACTTCAAACTGCAGTATGCGATATTCATGTGAGACAGTAAGGACTGACTCGGTTGATTCGGTTTCCGAGCGCGACCATTAATTTCCTAGATGATTTATGCTCAAAAAATGTGTTCTGAAAAATGGTGCTGATTTGAACATCACCTGCACAACCGAGTGATATGCAGAAGCCCATCGGTCGAAAACCCTGAGCAGTTATCAAGCTTGACCACCTGCAGCACCTTGCAACGCGATCGCGCTATGAGTTCGAGATCCGAATCCTGAACGATCATACGCCGAAAATGCAGTTCCTTCAAACAGGGAAAGGACCTCGCGATCTCCTCCGCCCACGGCGTCAAGTACCCTCCCCAGTCATCCGGCAACAAGCTGAACATGGCCATGCGCGGCTTCCCCTTCAGCTTGAGCGACTCAATGTAGGCAAACCGCCGCAGAAGCTGCCGCGGCGTGGTTGCGTAGCAGAGCGCGACGGTGACGTGCTTCCTGGTCAAGGCGTCCACCTGGTACCATCTCTTGCACACCAGAGAGACGGCGCCGCGGTCACGCGAGTCCTGTATGTACGGTGTCACGCATTCGAGCACAGTGTCTGGCATTCTGGTGTGAATGCGGTTCACGTTGCGGTAAGGATCCGCCATGGATTCTTGTAAGGTGAAAGAGAGAAGGAGAAATGGAGTTGAAAGTGGAGGAGTTGACGGCGGAAGATACTGCGAAATCTGACAAACCGTTCGTGCGGTGAAATCTTGAGGGCGATATTTTATGCTCTCTCTAGTGAGTCATTATTTCATTTACTTTTATTTCTTTTTATGTGAAATACGTTTGGCCACGGTTCGGGTCATAAAAAAGTCTACAAGTCCCGTGTAGTAACAAATGATTATAGCTAATTTTACTTGAAAATTATCTTTTTTTTTTTTTTTGAAGGCAATGATATTATTGATCCGAAAATTTACAATCCCTGAGAATGGAAGGCATTACAACCGGTGGTACATCTCACATCCAAACAACTGCCTCAGTTAAAATATAAGCAAATTTAGCCAGTCCATGAGCAGCTTCATTACCTGACCGTTTGATGTGTTAAAAAATACATGAGTTGAAATAGTGGGCAATCTGTTTCACATCATCAATTATTTCCCCTATTGCGGACAAATTTTCCGTTGATGAATTTAGAGCATTTATGATCAAATTTGCATCCCCCTCCATATGCATGAAATTGAATCCATAGTCATAGCCAAACATGGCAGCCTCGCATGCTGCAATAGCTTCAGCGTGTTCGGGGTCTGTAATTCCGTAAATCGTTTTGGATAGCACGGCTAAGATCCTCCCTGCTGAATCCCACACAATGACACCACAGCCCATATTCCTACCCTTCCTAAAAATCACTGCATCAAAATTTATCTTAGCCCAATTACCACAGGGAGGAGACCATATTGCCCTGTTAATATTTGGAAAAGGGTTAGTTCGAATGTTTTCCTGGGCATTGCGAAAATTATCCAAATAGTGGGAAGCTGCACGATACATTTCAAGTGCATCCCTTTAAGCTCCTTGGAAGACAGTCATATTTCTATTCTTCCATAGGAACCAGCATGTTACTGCAAAAAGTTCTATCTTTTAATCTTTATGCGAGAATTTACCTCTTGCCACCACAATAGGACATTATTTGAGCAGTAGGTGTCCTCATATAGTGCATGTGCTAGAAGTCCCCAAACTGCCTTGCAAAAGAGCAGCTTCTAAGGATATGGTAAGTGGTTTCCCCTTAAGTCCCACAAACAGGACATGTTATATCATGAGCAACCTTTCTCTTAAAAAGGTTATCTTGTGTTGGAAGAATGTTCGAGCATGCACGCCATCCAAAAATCTTGATCTTGTTCGAAATGTTTAACTCCAACACGTAGAGGCTTGTTCACTGGTTTCTGTAATTGATGTTCCACTCTTGAGTAGCATCATGCGGTCCATGATTAGGCGGTATGCACTTCTTACTAAAAAATAACTATTCTTTCCAAAATGCCGTATTTGTTTATCCATATTTGAGTGGGAGCCAATGGGGATACTCTTGATCAACTAAGCTTCATCTGGCCAGAAAATTCTATCTATAAGACTTGTTTTCCATCCCTTGCTTTGGTGATCTATGAGAGCTGCCACCTTTGTGTCATTAGGCACCGTATTCACAGGGGTCTGGATCATAAAAGTATAGAGACGTGGGAGCCATTTCTCTTCCAGATCTGAATTTGCTTTCCGTTTTCGACTCTCCATCTTATAGCTCCTTCCAATACCTGTTTCGTTGAGAAAATGCTTCTCCAAGTGAATGAAGACCTATTGCCAAGTTGAGCTTTTAGGAAATCACCATCCGGGAAATACTTTGCACTTAAAACGCTAAAAAGGAGTGAGTTTTTGTTATTGATCAGCCTCCACCCCTGTTTTGCCAACATAGCCATATTAAAATCCCTTAAGCATCTAAAGCCCATGCCACCTCGATCCTTCGTTAGACACATTTTGTCCTAGCTCAACCAATGCATTTTCTTTTTTCCCCCTTCCATGCCCCACCAAAAATTACTCACCATATTTTCTAAATCCTTGCATAAGTATTCTGGAAGCTTAAAACATCCCATAGCATATGTTGGTATTGCTTGCACAACCGCTTTGATGAGTACCTCTTTTCCGGCTTTCGATAGGAATTTTTCTGCCCAGCCTTGCACCTTATTCCAAACTCTTTCTCTAAGAGAATCAAAGAATCCTCTCTTAGACGATTCTACCACTGACAGCAATCCCAGGTACTTGTCATGTTTTTCGGCAACTTCAATTCTCATGCGCTCCCCCAGATTTAGCTTGACCTGTGCACTAGTGTTTCTACTAAACACCAATCGTGATTTTTGAAGGTTAATTTGTTGCCCTGAAGTCCTTTCATACATTTTTAGGATCCGCATGATCTCCTAGGCTTCTTCTCTTGTAGCTTTGAAAAAAAAAAGCAGACTATTTTTCGCAAAGAAGAGATGTGAAAGCTGGGGGCTTTTGTTGCTAATTCCTACACCATGGTTGAGGTTCCATTCTTCTGTATTTTTTATTAGAGCTGAAAAAGCTTCTGCACATATCAAGCACAAGTAAGGCGAGAGAGGGTCTCCTTAATGGAGTCATCTTTGAGATTGGAAAAAACCCAATTGTTCTTGATTAAAAAGAACGGAATAAGATACTGAGGAAACACATTTCATAACTAGAGCAATCCATGCTTTATCATAACCTAGTTTTTCAAGCATTTTCTCCAAAAACACCCACTCAACCCTATCATATGCCTTGCTCATATCAAGTTTTAAGGCCACGGCTCCGATATTGCCAGTCTTGTGTTTCAAATAATGATTTAACTCATAAGCTACAAGAACGTTATCTGTTATGAGCCTACCAGGGACAAAAGCACTTTGACAATCAGAAATACATGCTGGTAGGGAAATCTTGAACCGGTTTGCAAGGGTTTTGGAAGCTATTTTGTACTGAACATTACACAGACTAATTGGATGGAATTGCGAAACATTTTCAGGGTTTTGACATTTGGGAATCAGGACAATGTGTGTGTAATTTAATTTGTGCGGAAACTGACCTGTGTTTAGAAAATTCAGAAACAGCTAAAAAACATCATCCCCTACGATATTCCAAATTTTTTGGAAGAAAAGTGCAGGCGAACCGTCAGGACCGGGTGATTTAGTGGGGAACATAGAGAATAAAGAATTATAAACTTCTGAACCTGAAAACGGACGAAGGAGTGTTTTGTTCATTTCCTCATAAATTCTTCTTGGGACTATGTTGAGAACTTCTTGTAGTGCTTGTTTAGAAGGATTAGCCACTGTGAACAAATCCACAAAATATGACACTACAGCACGTTCCCTTTCGTGATCATCCCGAAAGCATTCTCCGTTAGGTCCTCAGATGTTCGTTATATTATTTCGCTTCTTTCTTGCACTTGCTTTGTTATGGAAGAAATGAGTGTTTCTATCTCCTTCACATTATATTATTTCGCTTCTTTCTTGTACTTGCTTTGCTAAGAATTAGCGCAATCAAGGCGTGTGGGATATTCCTTTTCTGAGGGAGTGCAAGATTACTTCTTCTAATTGATTAATCTTAGAGTCTTGAATTGTTTCTTCAATGATTTTGTTTAAATGCCTTTTTGGAAAGAATAAGAATGCATATTAGATGAGTTTGTCATAATTATGTTGATAATTGTTAGCAATAGTTTGCAAGTACTTATACCACCTCTACAGTCCATTTAAAATTGATCGCCAAAAGCTATTTTGAAAAACAGGTTCTCCAGTTGAGTTGTGTATACCATTTAGTATTTTGTCAGAAACAAATCCTTTAAGATTTGTTTTAACAAACGAATTTATTAAATTCAAATTTTGCAAAGATAAGTAAACGGGTTGATATGCAATGGACGCTATAAATATCCCGAAATAAGCTATAATAACCAAGAAACTAGCATCTTTCAAACGTTCATAGCAATCTACTGAAATATTCAAATTTTTGTGCAAAAATATTTATAGAATGGAGTTAACTAATAAGATAAAACAAGTTATTGGGGGCCATGCATCACATTACCCTAAGCACATCAAGAAACTAAAAAAGAGAACAACCTTACCGCAGCGAAACGTAAAACATTTCTTGCCTCAATCGAGCTATTTGATAAAGAAATCAAACAATGCACTATACCTTAAATTCTAACATAATCAAAACTTAATTTAAACAGTGCCCAACCTTCACTCTAGGGAAAGTTAGGGCTCAAAATAAAACTCAAATAAGTAAACCAAATGGTGATAATTGAATAACATATACCTTATTATCGAACTAGGACTGCACTAAGCTCTTCAAAGTGATCACTGTGGATCTCTCACACCCAAGGGAAAAAGAAGAAAACCAAACGGGGCTGAAAATCTCAATCATAAACTTAAATGAAACCAAAACATGAAAAATTACTTAAACCACCCCCTTCCCAACTTTTGGTACTTATTCAAAGTCCACTAAAACTTTTTATTTTTTTAAAAAGGGCGTAAAAAGTATTTACTTGAAATTATATTACTAGAAAAAAAAAGATATACAGTCTCTCTACCTTAAAAGAATTTCGTTACTTGGAATGAAAGGTACCTTAATCATCAAAAAGTTGAGGGTGCTCTTTTCGCAAAACTTTCTCGAGTTCCAAAATAGCTTCCATCTTAGAATGATTATGCCATAATACTTTCACAAAAGCTACACGTTCATCATGTTCCAAATATGTTCCAGTTGCTCCTCGTAGGATAAATCTTCCTTAACTTGGATAGGCTCAAACTCAAGAAAATGAGATGGATCAAAAAGATAATTCGTCAAGGACGAAATATGAAAAACATTATGTATTTTTGACAGATTAGGATGTAAAACTTAACGTTAAGCAAGTGCACCAATTCACTTTAAGATCTCAAATAGTTCAATGTACCTTTGATCTAGCTTTCCCTTCTTCCCAAACCTTATTTTCAAGAAGACACTCGGCTGCCCCCCACCCACACTAGAGTTTGTAAGGTATATATCGGAAAAACATAAGACCCTAACAAGAATTGAATTTTACAACGTCTCATATTTGCATAACTCTTTTGTCAACTTTGTTCAGCCTTAAGCTTGTCTCTAATCACATGAATTTTTTCAGTATGATCTGGACAAGTTTTCTTTCTCCAACGTTGCTCTAACATAAAGGTGATCGGCACCTTCTTCCATAAAGAACCTTAAATGGTGCCATCTGAATGTTAGCATGAGAACTGTTATTATAAACAAACTCAATTAATGGTAAATGACTGTCCTAATTACCTAAAAAATCCAAAATACAAGCTCAAAGCATATTTTTCAATGTCTGAATATAGTTCGCTCAGATTGTCCATTTATTTATGGATGGAAAGTTTTGCTAAGATTAAAACTCGCAACCATGGTCTCCTGCAAACCACCCAAAAAATATGAAGTGAATTTTGATTCTCTATCTGATGCAATGGGTAAAGGCACTTCGTGCAACCTAAGTATCTCTCAGATGTACAAGTTGGCAAGCCTCTCAATTGATTCATTGCTTCTTATGGTTAAAAAGTGAGCTAATTTGGTTAAACGGTCAACTATCAACCATATTCAATCGTGCCATTTTGTTATTATCCACTTATTTTAGTGGCTTGTTATTACTTTAGAATAGGTAAATAAATAAACAGAGTTTGTGCCCCTTTTGTAATATTAGAAACGTTTTTGTGTGTTTTGAATAAGTACCTTAAGTTTTGGAGGGAGGGATGCTTGGTAATTTACCACTTTACTTTTCTTAAATCACATTATCTTCTCTTTAGCAGCAGCCCTGGTCTCTCTGTTGTGCTGCTTTTATTGTTTCTTTTGTTGTTTCCTCTTCATTTTCGTCCAAGTTACACACCCGAATTGCATTTCAATCTCCTAATCAGGTATGTATTGGGTTTTTTTGCTATAGATCATGTAAATCATAAAAATTGGTGTCTCTTGGAGGGTGCAATCACTTCACAGTTGCATGGGATTTAGCATCTGCGAATTTCTTGAATTAAGATAAGAGGTTCTAGCTTTTTGTTGTGGTATGGGTTCGCTTTTTTAAACCTGAAAAATCATTGGAGTTGATCGATATGTCTTGTTTTATAAGGGTTGTACTTTTGAAATGGTAAGGAAAATTTAGCATTTTATCCATAAAAACATGTTTTTAGCTCCGTGATTGTATTACGTGATTGTATCGTATTTGATTACTAGTTCAATTATTCGAATATGACACTTTAACTTTGATGTGATCTTTGATATGGGTCAATATCCTAAAATGAGATTTGTCGTGCTAAGATTATTTTTCGTCTATGCACTTCATTTGATATGTTTTGTTTTGACTCAGCTACATGTTATTGAATACATGTGTTGTATTCTGTGGGTGTGTTTATGTGATCTTTGCTGGGCTTTGTGCTCACACCCCCCCCCCCCCTCCCCTTTTTTTCCCATTTCAGGAAATTAAGTTGAGACACCGGTAGAAGAGTTAGCTATATGCATGAACTTGGAGTTGTTCATTAATTGTAGACTTCTTTAGTGACTTGAAAATAAGAACTTAAAATAGTTTTGTTAAGTAGCTTTTGGTAACCCCCAATGTTTGGGAAGTAACTATTATTATCAAATTTTCGCTGCATTTACTAGACTTCGATGATGAATGCAATTGCTTATACTTTGGGATATATTTAGAGCTCTAATTACCTTTTTGAAGTTATGTGTTTAGCAAAATAATTTGGATATTATATTTCTAGTAAGCATGCATATTTTGAAATAGTATATAAAGGTCTGCCTCCGGGTCGGGGGCATGACAAGTTTGAATACCAACCAGAAAATATCCATACCAAGAATTTCTCTACCAAGGTACTGTTCACACGTTAATTCGCTATGACTTGTTTTAGTCTATTGCCTCGCCTAAGGTTTTATTGTTTCAGAAGTACATGTGCACCTTTCTTTTAAATTCTACAATTGTACGTGTAAGTACTTTTAATCTTGTTAAATAAATTGATATTATTGTGCTCGCCAATTTATGACTAGTAATGACTATGTTTGAACAACTCTTTATTTGAGAGGGTCCTTTGGACACTTGTATGTTATGCAAGCGATCAACGGACTTCTAGCATGGTACAAGTAGCAAACGTTTGGTTCAATATTTGGGTCTTATGACCAACATAATCATCGTGTATTTTGTTGTCGTAGCGTTCCAACATAATATATACATATATACGTGCACGGGGTATGTGTGTGTGTGGGGGGGGGGGGTGTATGTGTTTTATATAGCATCGAATGATTAATTATGTGTGCTTCTGTATTAGATAATAAGATATGGTTGCTCATTACTATCGAGTATTGTTGTTCAATTCCTATTAGCTTTGCTTTGATATTCAGTCATTTTTGGTACCTTATTGGGTTATTCGAGCTCACCCTTTTACGCTACCTTGTCTCTAACCACAGGTCAAATGAGTGACTAAGGATCCTTGTGACAGCGTTGGAGTTTTGAGAGGTTTCTTTAGTTAATTGAACTTTATAGTCTTATTTTGAGAAATTTACAAGGATGTGAGTAATTTGAATTGACTTTGTATAAGTTGTTTTAGCCCCTGCATTCTGTTTTGTAAGAGCTTGTTAGGAGAATGGATTGTTTTAGATTGTTGTCTTATGGAGACGTTTTTAAAAGAATTAGTTGCGCTTTTTATACCCAATTTTACCATAATTATGGTGGTATTTCAGGAACTTTGATTACAGTCACAGCTTTTATTTTGGAGGCGTGACATTGGTTGGTGTCACGATATAATCAGTTTAGGAAGTTGAAAGCTTATTGAATAATTTGAGAACCACGTTCGACTACCCCTTGATCAGAATCATAAAGATTTACTTAGCTCATCGATCAATTTCATGGATAAAGGTTTGATCTGTGAACGAACAGAATATGTCGACAATTATCATATTAAGGCCAAAGAATATATTTTAGAAATCATTCTTTGCCAAGAGTAGGTCTTAATTGAAGAAAATTCTTTCTTGTATTGGTGCATTGAACGCCATTAGACTTGACTGACCAACTAATGGTGTGGCATGTTCATCCTTTTTAAAGGTGGTGTTCTAGGAGGGAAATAAAATCACTAAACCCTAAAACACTTTCCCTTCTATCTTCTTTCTCTCTCTAATATAACCACCACAACTCAGTATGCCGCGAACGCGCGGGGAGGGGGAGAGTTCTTCCGCGTAGCTATTGCCCCCCTCTCCTTCATACTTTTTCTTCCCTTTTTATTATCTCTAACCACCACCATGCTATTGTCTGCCCTCCGTCTCGCCAACCGCTGCTAGCACCCATCCTCTGGCCTTTGAAGCTGGCGCCAATTGACTAGTTTCTTTAGTGCGTGAAAAGTTAATGCCTTAGGTTGTATTCAGGGTGCTTTCACAAGTTTGATAGAGCTACTCGATATATTGATCCATGGGCTAGTTTTTTCCTTTAGATAGTTTTCAGCTGCCTGTTAGTTTAGTTTCAGTCCTTTTCTTTGTTAGAAATTCAAACCCTTATCTTAGCCTTGAAGAATGACTTTGATTAGTTGAAGAAGTGGCTGGAATGATAACTCAAAAGAAGTCTTCATTGTGCGGCAATCGACTTGGAGAATTGGCTGAAAGTGTTGACTGACTTGTAGAAAATGGATAACAAATCTCCACATGATCCATACGTGGAACATAGAAGAGCAGCAATCTTAGTGGCTGGAAAAGGAAAGCTTCCCCATGAAGCTTTGACTGCTTAGTCTGTCAAAGGGCATTAGATACACGGAACTCATGGAGTAAGGCTATGTGTGTGTGTATACACACCACACACACCCCACCCCATTGTTCGAATTATTTTTGTGAACCCATTACGCTTCCGACAAGTGGTATCAGAGTTGTAAGCCTAATTCTACATTCAAGAAAGTGAAGAGATGACCAATATAATTCAGCCGCAGATCCTAAAATTAACAAAGATGAATTATGGGAACTAGAGTATCCAAATGAAGGTTCTGCTCGGGTCACAAGAATTATGAGAATTTGTTAAAGACGGATATACCGAGCCCGCAGATGTGACTACCGAAGTAGCTTTATCAAACGCCCAGAAGACGCCGCTAAAAGAATCACTCAAGAAAGATAAGAAGGCCTTGTTCTTAATTATTCAAGGACTTGATGAATCAAGCTTTGAAAAAATATCAGACGCGAAGACATCAAAGGATGCGTGGGAGATTCTGTAGAAAATCCTACAAGGAGCCAAAAAGGCTAAAAAGGTACGTCTTCAATCACTAAGAACTGAATTAGAGACGTTAAAAGTGCTAAGTTCAGAATATATTAATGATTATATTACTTGTCTAAAAATGGTGGCAAACGAGATGAAAAGAAATGGAGAAACTCTTGATGATGTGAGGGTAATGGGAAAACTCTTACGTTCTCTAACTCAAAATTTTGATTATGTTATCACTACCATTGAAGAGTCGAAAGATTTGTCACAAATTTTTATAGATGAGCTCATAGGTTCTCTTTAAGCTCATGAGCAAAGAATAAACCAAAATAAAAATAGTGATAATTTGGAGCAAGTTTTGCAAAGCAAATTATATGTAGGTGAAAATCAAGTTAGCAACAGCCAGGGACGAGACAATCAAAGGAGAAGTTAGTGAGACAATCAAAGGAGAAGTTAGTTTCGGGGACTCGTCAAAGGCAAATGTAAACTCATGATTACCTTAAGGAATGGAGGCAGAAAATATATATCAGATGTTTATTATGTACTAGCCTTAAAAAATAATATTATTAGTCTGGGTCAGCTCTTAGAAAAAGTGTACCAGATACACATGAAGGACTGCTCTCTCGTTATCAGAAACAGAGATAGAGAATTAATTGGCAAAGTGAAATGAGAAAGAAATGTCTTTACACACTTGATATCCGAACATAAATGATGAAATGCATAAAGTCTGTCATTAAAGATGATTCATTGTTATGGCATTTAAGATTCGGTCATCTTGGTTTTACCGGTCTAAAGTTGTTATCAAGAACAAAGATGGTGAATAGTCTGCCAGAATTTAATAACCAGATCAATTATGTGAAGTTTGCATTAAAGGGAAACAACACATACAAAGTTTTGAAGTTGGAAAATCCTGGAGAGCCAGAAGGCCACTAGAAATTGTGCACTCAGATATAGCTGGTTCATTTGACATTCCATCACCTGGCAGAAACAGGTACTACCTTACTTTTATTGATGATTTCAACAAAAAGTGTTGGGTGTATATTCTTAAAGAAAAATAAGAAGCCCTTGATAAATTCATGGAATTCAAAGCAATGGCTGAAAAATAAAGTGGTCAGTATCTAAGACACTAAGATCTGATAGAGGAGGCGAATACACCTCGAAGTTGTTTGAAGGTTACTGTAAAAAGTATGGGATTATTCATCAGTTGAGAGCCTCTTAAACGCCACAATAAAATGGCATTATAGAAAGAAAGAATTGCACGATTCTCGATATGCAAGAAGCATAGTGATGGGAAAGCACCTACCAAGAACCTTTTGGGCTGAAGCCATTCTGTGTACTATTTATTTGCTAAATCCATGTCCAACAAAGAGTGTAAAGTTCAAGATGCCAAATGAAGCATGGAGTAATAGCAAGCCGACAGTTGAACATCTCAGAATTTTTGGGTGCATTGTATATGCCCATATTCCTGATCAAAAGAGAAAGAAGCTAGATGAGAAAGGAGAAAAATGCATCTTTTTTAGGTACGAGAAAAGGAATAAGGCATATAGACTATATAATCCTCTTACCAAGAAAGTGATTATCTCACGAGATGTTGAGTTTAATGAAGCAGATTACTGGAGATGGAGCAAAGAAGAAAAGAAAGTTGAAGGACTTTTTTTATGATGACGATGATGTGCTGATGATGACGATGACGACCACACAAGATGAGCAAGGTGATGATTAGACTCTTCCACAAAGTCCTACTCCAACAACTCCTGCAGCAACAACAACATCATCTGGTAACATCTGTTTAGTCAATATATATATATATATATATATAGACATCTGTTTAGTCAATATATATATATATTGACTAAACAGATGTCTATATATATATATATATATATATATATATATATATATATATAATTGAAGGATCATTTCTTAATCTTTCACATTCAAAGATATTTTGCTATACAACACCTATGTTGTAATAAAAAATCGTCATTACATGTGTTTTAGCGACGAAAATTAAATTATTGCTGGACTTTATTTTGGCAACAAACTTTTGTCTTAAAGGCTGCTAATCTGTCAAATTGATATAGAATATGATATTGATGCTACTAGCGGTATAATATTATTCAATAAAATATGAAGAGTTTTAATCTGGCATCAGAAAGTATTTATTGTTTGGTCTTTTACTTTCATGTTTATCAACATAACATATTTCAAGATGTTTTGAATTAAGATCAAGGATGTCTATCTTCACATCCTCGATGCTCGTCTGCACCTCAATTTTGCTGCTAAAAAGTGCATTGAGACAACATATTACACTTCTAGCGGCAACGAACAAGAATTTCAGGTGTGAAGATATACTTTCCTTATGACAAGCATATATATATATATATATATATATATATATATATATGGGGACCGATCCACACCCACCGGTGGAGAAATAACAAATTTCTCCACCGAACCGCTGGTCTTACCAGCGGTTGGCCACGTGGGACAAAAAGGCGAAAAAGGTGTACGGTCACTGCATTAATGGCAAAAAAGGCACGAGAAATGACACGAGAAATGGTGAGAAAATGGCGAGAGAGAGAAAAAGGACACCAACCGCATGCACAACCAGCGGTTGGCATTAATATGCCTGCCACGTGCCGTCCCCCACCCCTGCCACGTGGCCCAACCCCATGGCCCCTGCCACGTGGCGTCCCCCTCCCCCTGCCACGTGGCCCACCAGCATGGCCAACCGGCGGTATTAGCGATGGCCCTGCCACGTGGCATCCCCTCCCCCTGCCACGTGGCAGGGGGAGGGGATGCCACGTGGCCCAACCGCCGGTACCACCCGCGGTTGGTCCCCTCCCTCTGCCACGTGGCGTCCCCTCCCCCTGCCACGTGGCCCAACCGCTCCTACAACCCGCGGTTGGTCCCCTCCCTCTGCCACGTGGCGTCCCCTCCCCTGCCACGTGGCCCAACCGCTCCTACGACCCGCGGTTGGTCCCCTCCCTCTGCCACGTGGCGTCCCCTCCCCTCATCCGCAGGGCCCAACCGCTCCTACAACCCGCGGTTGGTCCCTGCCCCCCTCCCCTGCCACGTGGCGCCCCCCCCGGGTGATGCCCCACCTGGTGTCCTTCCCCACGATGCCACGTGTCGTCCTTCCCTCCCCCGTGATGCCCCAACGTGGTGTCCTTCTGCCGAATTTTTTTTTTTGCAGCAGCCTTTGACCGCATAAACACCCACCCTTCCTCACTTTTTTCTGTCTTTTTTCTTCTCTCTTCCTCGCTTCTCTCTTTATAATCCCCTCCCCCGAACCCTTCTTCTGCACTCTGTCATCTTTTACCAACTTCCTTCGTACTTCATATCTCACCTACATAATCTCCACAACAATACAAATCAAAAAATTTTACGCTAGAAGATCGTGGATAACCGCTAGAAGATCGGTAGTTTTTTCTTTAAATACATCAAGTCACAACAAGTAAGTATTTTGAATTTCCTTATAATTCAATGTTAGGTTTATACAAATCAGCGTATTACATTTATAGATTCCAAAACAGAGATTTTTTAGGGTGCCAAATATAGACAGTTTTTCACGAATTTATAAAAAATAGCTAGAGCTAGATTTTGCCAAAATACAAAAAAGAGACCCTAGTTATTCTTAAAGGATCTGTCTCAGGTAAAAATTTCAGATTTTTCCAAAGACTGGAAAGGGGTTAACTGATACGGGGAACCTTGTAACTCTGCAGTGTATTTTAAAATATCAAGCTAGCGCGATTTCGCGCGAAACTTTTATGAGAATCCTAGGATGTTGGGAAGTTCCATTCCCCAGGAATTCGGGCCATTCCGAAGCCGTTACCTATTTTTTTGGCCGAACGGCCCTTTAAGCGCTTGATCCGGACACCGGTTCGCGATTTTTGGGCGAAACCTCCGTAAAATACTTTTTATGTCAAGAATGAATTCAGGAAGCCTCAAGTAGCATTTCGAAGCACTTTTGATATTTTTTTATGCCAGGGGGCATTTCGGTAATTCGCCGCCCCGAGAGGGGTATTTCGGTAATTTTACAGTGCTAAGTTTTTTGACGGACTTTTTAGTCCAGAAATATAATTACAAAACCTGAAATGTTGTTTTGAAGCTGACGTGGCGCGCGTAGGGGTGTTTTGGTAATTTTCCCGCGCCAAGGGGTGTTTTGGTAATTTTCCCGTGCCAAGTTTTTCAAACGACTTTTTAGTCCAGAAATGTAAGTAAACCACCTGAAATGTTGTTTTGAAGCTGGTTCGGGGGCGTTGGGGTGATAGTGAACGCTCAGGGGCATTTCGGTAATTTACCGATGTTCGGGGGCTATTTTGCTAGGAAGGATCCAGCTTAAAATTCATACCTTAAAATAACTTTTAGTTCAGGAAAGGGTGTGAGACACCCGAAAACTTATTTTGTTCCAGATGTTCTGAACCTTGTGACGCACCGGCGATGACTGCCAGGGGATATTTTGCATAAGTAGCGGGTGTTTTGGTAACTTGCCCCCTTTAAAATTTTTCCTGATATATTTGGTATATAATTGACGTAATACATTTAAAAACTTGACTTTAAAGCGGTTTTGAGGTGTTGGAGGTGTAGGGGCCATCGGGCTATATATTGCTATATAACCACGTTGGCGCTAAATTCAGTGGGAACTAGCGTAATTAAGCGTTCGGAGTGGTGGGAATTGAGGATTTGTTTTAATACATTGAAATAATGACTATTGCTAATGTGTTGGTAAGCTAGGTTAAAGATCCAGTTATAGTTTTGGAATGTAAATATTATGGATATTATGGACGCTAAGTTGGTTTATAATTATATTTTGTTCTTAAAGGTATGAATTTCAGCTCTGGACCTCATGATACATCAATCCTATACGATGACGATGACCACGTCGCGAGGCACGTATTTGACGGTGTCGATAGGGGTGTTTTGGAAACAATTCAAAGCACAAGGCACCTTGAAGAGTGGGTACTAAACGAGGAACAAATACAGCTATTACACCGTCAAAATTTAACCCTGTTCACCGATCCCGGGAAATGGTCTCGACACGACGATTGCCTTATATCCGCTCTAGTTGAACGATGGAGGAGCGAGACGAACTCATTTCACTTCCGGTTTGGTGAAATGACTGTTACGTTAGAGGACGTCGGATTTATACTTGGAATCCCATGTCACGGCAGACCCGTTACTTTGAACGTGCCGTCTGCATCCATAGCGAATATGGCTATGCAGTATTTTCCGGGAATTCCAAGGGCAGCGCTTACAACAAACGGCGTCAAGCTTAAATGGCTGAGAGAGCAGTACGGCGTGCTACCGGATGAATACACTCCTCAAGATTTCGTGACGTATACGAAGGCATTCCTTCTGTATATTATTGGAGCTATATTACTTCCGACGCATTCGAAAAACACGGTGCATCCGAAGTATATGGTGTTCTTGGAGGATCTTGAGGAGGTATACTCCTATTCGTGGGGTTCAGCTGTCCTTGCGCACCTATATCGAGCACTGCATAAGGCTACGAGAAACGGTGCCAAGTCCATTGCCGCCTGCCTGACTCTATTACAGGTATGAGCATTTATTTTCTTGGTAGGATCCTTAGTCAATATATTCGGGATTAATTACTAATTCCATATAATGTTTGCATTCACAGGTTTGGTCTTACGAGAGGCTACCCATGGGTCGTCCACAACCGTTGGTAGATTCCGATGAGACGTGGCCTAGGGTGTGGGCCTGGGGGCCTACGACCAACCGGAGGTGGAGACGGGTAGACCCTCACCACCATCTAAAGTTCTATCGGGGGGAACTAGAGATACTAGATGCATCCCAGGTGACGTGGCAGCCATATGGCAAGGTGATGCATCTGTTGGATGAGTGGTGTTGGCAACTTCCGGTGTCGTACGTGCTGGCAGGTTTGGTTCGGGTGCCGCTCATTCACTTCGAAGAATGTGAGTTTCAGATGCCCGATCGAGCTATGAAGCAAGCTGGCTGTCCACAAGGGATACCAAAACCCGCTGTAGACATGCGGCCATACAGGGGTGGTCGAGGGCCGAACTTCGAGGTGGCTGATGCCTTGATTTTGTTGGGTGACGAGGTGCACCAGTGGAATACCTGGCAGGAAACGTATGATAGCCTTGTATCGCTGAAGCACGACGGCATTAGTACTGAGGAATACTTACAGTGGTTTCTCAGGGTGACGCGCACGAGGGTGAATCGCCCTTCCCAGGTGAAGAAGACATCGTACGCGCCACGTGAGGTCTATGACCAGTTCTGGGCATTGGCCATTGTAAGTCATGCTAGTGTTGTTTGATAATTTATTTGCGCACCTTATCGACCATTTGTCAAATATGATTAGCCATATTTTCTATGCATGTTTTTTAGGTTGACCAGGGCATTGAGGTGTTCAAGCAGCTGGAGTCGTTTGACTGGTTTGTCGCGCAGGCTCCTGACAATCTCAAGAGGTCCATTGAGAAGTACAAGACTGAAGTTCAAAACTTTAGTCTTGCGTACCGGGGTTACGAAGGGGAGCCGTCTAGTCGCCCTCGTCCTGAAGCGTACGACTATCAGCCCCAGAGTCAGGTGTGGGAGTCGTCTGGTCGCCCTCTTCCTGACGCGTACAACTATCAGCCCCAGAGTCAGGTGTGGGAGCCGTCTGGTCGCCCTCCTCCTGACGCGTACGACTATCAGCCCCAGAGTCAGGTGTGGGAGCCGTATAGTCGCTTGCCTCCTGACGCATACGACTCTCAGTGCCAGAGTCAGGTTCCCCAAGTAGGAATCCAGGCCTCGCGCCCAAGCTTTCGGTCGGACAAAGGACAAGCGACGAAGCCATTGAGGTCGGACAAGATGGCTTGGATCGACCGGCACTACTTCGGGCATGAGCCTGTCAATTCAGCAGACTTTCCCCTTGCGACATTCCTAGGTCATGAGGATATCAGAACGTTGGCGCCGGAGACAGATCTTTCAAATTTTGTCATGAACGCTTACATAGAACTGCTCCGGATTAGAGAGCAACGTTTTAACCGTTCTGAATATTTGAAGCTTAACATGTATCCCACTCATTTTGTGGAATTAACGGTGAGAGAATTCACAGAATGGAGGCGAGGGGGCGGCAGGAGTAAGTGGAAACCAGGTCGAAACGTGTTAGGCATGATGAACGCAGACTATCAATGTCCCGCTGCTGATGCGAACCTTATCATGATACCCTGTCATCATGCAAACCACTGGTTCCTATTAGTTCTCCATCCAGCGTTCAGAACGGTTCACATATACGATAGCCTAAGGGAGGACGAGCCTGGACAGCTGCTGGCACAGATGTACAACGAGTACATCACTTTAGTGGTTAGTATTTATTTTTTGACCTTGGCCCATAGTATATTGTTCTTGTCTCATAGGCTTGATTCTCGTTTTTATTGTTGGATGCAGACTACTGTCCTCTCGCTAGCATGCGGACGGCCACAGGGTGACCCTTGGACGGTCGTGATGATAAAGGACCGACCAAAGCAATATAACGGTCACGATTGCGGGATTTACGTCCTCAAGTACATGGACTACGTTGCTCGCTCGGAAGTGCTCAAACACTCCTCGTGGACTAGGAAGGATGCCTTGACGTTTAGGTATAGGATAGCCTGGGAGCTGAAAAAGAATGAAGCTAGACGCCTTCATTACCATTATCCTGACGTGCGTGGCTAGCTGCTGTGATGTTACAAAAAATTGTACCAAAAAGAAATGTACATAATTTTTCGCATGCTATGAATTTGGCGCTAAAATGTGCGCGAATATACCTTTCATATGACGGCATTCGAAAAAATTACGCGTCTCGCTTTTCGCCGAAATTCATAGAAATGGGCTAACTAGCGTGCATGAGGTGCAATGAGCGAAAAAAAAGTGACAAAAAAAATTTCAACTTTTTTCGGAAGCTATCAAATGCGGCCTATAGTGTGCCCGAATAGGCCCTTCCTAGGAAAACTCAAAAATTAATGTGTCTCGTTTTTCGCCGAAAGTCTTACAAATGGGCTAACTAGCGTGCCTGAAGTGCAATGAGCGGAAAAAAAGTGACAAAAAAAATTATAACTTTTTTCGGAAGCTATCAAATGGGGCCTAAAGTGTGCCCGAATAGGCCCTTCCTAGGAAAACTCAAAAATTAATGTGTCTCGTTTTTCGCCGAAAGTCTTACAAATGGGCTAACTAGCGTGCCTGAAGTGCAATGAGCGCAAAAAAAGTGACAAAAAAAATTACAACTTTTTTCGGAAGCTATCAAATGGGGCCTAAAGTGTGCCCGAATAGGCCCTTCCTAGGAAAACTCAAAAATTAATGTGTCTCGTTTTTTGCCGAAAGTCTTACAAATGGGCTAACTAGCGTGCCTGAAGTGCAATGAGCGAAAAAAAGTGACAAAAAAAATTACAACTTTTTTCGGAAGCTATCAAATGGGGCCTAAAGTGTGCCCGAATAGGCCCTTCCTAGGAAAACTCAAAAATTAATGTGTCTCGTTTTTCGTCGAAAGTCTTACAAATGGGCTAACTAGCGTGCCTGAAGTGCAATGAGCGGAAAAAAAGTGACAAAAAAAATTATAACTTTTTTCGGAAGCTATCAATTGGGGCCTAAAGTGTGCCCGAATAGGCCCTTCCTAGGAAAACTCAAAAATTAATGTGTCTCGTTTTTCGCCGAAAGTCTTACAAATGGGCTAACTAGCGTGCCTGAAGTGCAATGAGCGGAAAAAAAGTGACAAAAAAAATTACAACTTTTTTCGGAAGCTATCAATTGGGGCCTAAAGTGTGCCCGAAAACGGAGTTACCAAAAATATCAATAATCCACAAATCAAATCACAAATTAAAGATTGCACAAACCAAATCACAAATTTAAACATTATAAAAGTTCAATTTATACAACTGAAACATTAACCCTAACACTCTTCCTCATCATCGTCCTCCTCGACCATACTGCCAGGTTCGATACCTAACACTTTATAATGGTTTCTCTTGTCATGATCAGTCATCTTATTACACAACGCACACTTTCGTAATTTTTTTTGACCCGTTGCTTCTTCAATCGGATTCTTCATGCGTATTGCTCGTTTTCGCCCTTTTGTTTGAGAAATAATTGGATCAAAAATGTCGTCCTCCTCACGTTGTAGGTCAGTGCCGTCAATGACTGGCTGTTTGGCTCGATTGAATCTACCGCCTGGAGTTGGTCGAGTAGTCGGAGTGTCCACAGTTTCTGGTAATGCCATCCTAAACTGTGCATGCATAGCCTTATCCCGTGCGGCTGCTTCAACTTGATACCTGTACCCATCAAATGTCGACGCTGCATCCATTGATAAACCGTGCATGATGTTACAAAGGTGATTATATCGCAGCGACTCAGATTGCTCGAAATCAACTGAAACATTGGGCACGTAAGGAATGTGACCGTGGACTCTGTTGGCTTCCTTCGTCCACCGTTCCAAGATATACGGTGGAGGGATTTCACTAGCATTCTTGGCGCTCAAAACCCTCAACGCGTGTCGACAAAGTATACCTTTATGCTCAAACAGTTGACAGTTGCAATTAACCAACCCAGTGTCCTTACAAATTGCTACGGTAAAATGTCGTCTGGTCCTCGGAGCCGACGAAGAGCACGGATTGGCGAAGTTCGTCACATTTGTCAAAGCATAAACCTTGATGTCTCTGGTGGAATACTCGTGCAACTTTGTCATGCCATATTGATTCGACTTTAGTAGTTCCTCTTGAAACTGTCGAAACATTTCCTTGGTATAGACTTGAGCCGCATGAGCCTCTAAAGGTGAATAAAGTAGTATAGCTCTTTCTTTGCAAACTGTAGCCGCGTCGGCTTCTCTCTCACGGTACAATTGCCTGTCAACGGCTTTCTGCATCTCTAGTACGAACTCCGCTATACTTGAAGACTGGCCTACGTACCCATCAAAGAATGAATTCATAGCTTCGCTTCTCGAGGTCGTAGTCATTCCGGCTGCAAAAAAATTCTTGGTGTAGGCACCGACCCACTGTGTCTTGATCTCATACAACGATTGTAACCATTCGTGATTGTGCAAATAGTAAGTATCCATTAACGTGGCCCACCTCTCCTCGAACACGTCTACCGTCAACGATTTCTTCACACATGTATTAAAGTCAGTCTTGAATGACGGATGGTTTGCATATACATGGTGAAGCCGTTCGGGATATTTGTTGCTTATGTGCCATGTGCACAGGCCATGGTGAGTATCTGGAAGGACCTTAGCGATTGCATTTTTCATTGCCAGATCTTGGTCGGTGATGATGGTCTTTGGAGGAATATGATACATTGCTTGAAGCCACGTTTCAAATAACCACGTAAATGACTCCTCCGTCTCATCCCTAAGCAGGGCAAAGCCAAACGAGATTGACTGATAGTGGTGGTTCACCCCGGTGAACGGAGCAAAAGGCATAGAGTACTTATTGGTGCGGTATGTGGTGTCAAACGTCACAACATCCCCAAAATTTTGGTAAGCAGCTCTAGAACGGGGGTCCGCCCAAAATATAGTACTAATGCGGTTCTCATCATCCAGTTGGAGACTGTAAAAAAATCCAGAATTCTCACTCTGAAGGGACCTGAAGAGATCAAGTGTAGTTTGAGAATCACTCTTACCGAAAGACTCTCTCCTCTGAGCACGAAGTTCATTTCGAAGGTCTACTTCGTTGAAACTCAACTTGTCAATCCCCCCAGCCTGGCTTGAGAAAACCCCCATCATCTTAGAAGGTGGAATTTTAGCCTCGGCCATTGTAAAAATTAGTTGTCTGTGTGCCGCGCTTATTTCTCGGTGTTGATGAATTTGACCAATCTTACTGGGGGTCATCAACTGATGATTATGGCTCAACTCCACTCCTGTGACAACCCAATGGTTTTCATTTTTTCGGTGTACTGCATACACATGGGCCTTGCAGCCGGTACCCGGAAATGTGTCCCGTTTTCTTTGTCTTGTTGTCCCTTCGTCACTGATCCGAACGACCGGAGTTACATGCGGTGCTCCTCTATGACACTCAAATAGTCTTGCACAAATTTGATCTGTATTCGCCCGTTTTCTAGTCGTCTTAGTTCTAATACCGAAACCTATCGTTTTCGAATATGCTCTATAGTATGCTTCAACTTCGTCCAGTGCTTGAAAAACTTGACCAACGTAAGGTGGATCAGAACCTTCACAAAAATTATTTCCTCCAGTTGCATCCATATTTATACTGGAATCTAAAAAATAAAAATTATATCATTCTCAACAAGTCATAGATTTAAATAAAAGAAGAATAAAATTTATTTAAACCACCGTCTTTCGAGAAATTTGGTATAATGTAAAATTAGCAAAATAGCCCCCGATGAGCGACAAATTACCGAAATGCCTCCGGGGGTTCATTATCACCCTAACGCCCCAAATCAGCTTCAAAACAACCTTTCAGGTGCTTTGCTTACATTTCTGGACTAAGAAATCCTTTGAAAAACTTAACGCTGCAAATTTACGAAAATACCCCTATCGGGGATGCGAATTACCAAAATGCCCCTGACAACAAGCTTCCTGAATTCACTCTTTAAAATAACTTTTCAGGTGTCTCACACCCTTTCCTGAACTAAAAGTTATTTTAAGCACAGATTTGTGTAACGTAAAATTAGCAAAATAGCCCCCGGGGGTTCATTGTCACCCTAACGCCCATCAAACCAGCTTCAAAACAACCTTTCAGGTGTTTTACTTACATTTCTGGACTGAAAAACTTTTTTTCGGGAAAATTACAAAAACACCCCTCGCGGGGGGGCAAATTACCAAAATGCCCCCTGGCTTCAGAAAATATCAAAATTGCTTTAAAACGCTATTTTAAGCTTCCTGAGTTCATTCTTGATTTAAAAAGTATTTTACGGATTTTTCGCCTAAAAATCCCGAACCGGTGTCCGGATCGAGCGCTTAAAAGCCCGTTCGGCCAAAAAATTAGCTAACGACTTCGGAATGGTCCGAATTCCTGGGGAATGGAACTTCCCAACACCCTAGGGTTCTCATAAAAGTTTCGCACGAAATTGTGCTGTCTTGATATTTTAAATTACACTGTAAAGTTACAAGGTTGCGCGTATCAGTTAACCCCTTTCTAGTCTTTGAAAAACTCTGAAATTTTAACCTGATACAGATCTTTTGAAAATAACTAGGGTCTCTGTTTTGTATTTTGGCAAAATCTAGCTCTAGCTATTTTTTATAAATTCGTAAAAAAACTGTCTAATTAAGTTTTCACCTTTAGCGACAATTACGCCCCGCAATCAGCTGCAAAATAACATTTCAGGCGTTTTACTTACATTTCTGGACTTAAAAGTCCGTTGGAAAATTTTTTCGGGAAAATTACCAAAATACCCCTCTCGGGGTGGCAAATTACCAAAATACCCCTGGCTTCAGAAAATATCAAAAGTGCTTTAAAATGCTATTTTAAGCTTCCTGAGTTCATTCTTGATCTAAAAAGTATTTTACGGATTTTTCGCCTAAAAATCCCGAACCGGTGTCCGGATCGAGCGCTTAAAAGCCCGTTCGGCCAAAAAATTAGCTAACGGCTTCGGAATGGCCCGAATTCCTGGGGAATGGAACTTCCCAACACCCTAGGGTTCTCATAAAAGTTTTGCGCGAAATCGCGCTGGCTTGATATTTTAAATTACACTGCAAAGTTACAAGGTTGCGTGTATCAGTTAACCCCTTTCCGGTCTTTGGAAAAATCTGAAATTTTTACCTGATATAGATCTTTTGAAAATAACTAGGGTCTCTGTTTCGTACTTTGGCAAAATCTAGCTCTAGCTATTTTTTATAAATTCGTGAAAAATTCTATTTCTGACGCCCTAAAAAATCGCTATTTTGGAATTTTTCGAATGTAATACCCCGATTTGTCAAAACGTAATTTTGACGCCCTTTGACGCCCTAAACACGAATTTTAGACTATTGTAAGAACAACTTAAGCGTAACACAATTTAAACAATCAATTGGTAAGAACAAATTGAAAAATACTTACTTGTTTTAACTTGATATATTTCAAGAAAAATCCACCGGTCTTCTAGCGGTTATCCACCGATCTTCTAGCGTAAATTTTTTTTGTTTGTATGTAGGTGAGATAGGGAGAATGAGGAGGGTGGAAGAAATGATTCGGGGAGGAGGGATTTTATAGAGAGAAAAGTGAGAGAGGAAGAGAAGAACCGTGAGTGAACAGCAGGGAGGGGGAGGGGGAGAATGACACGTGGGGGTGGGGGGGTAGGGTGGTAATGACACGTGGGGGAAGAGGGGGTTCACGGGTGGGGGAAGGGGGGTTCACGGGTGGGGGAAAAGGACATAGGGTGGGGGCCACGGGGTGGGGGGCAAGGGGGGGGGGTGGGGTCACGGAAGGCAATAATGCCAACCGCATGTAGGAGTTGCGGTTGGGCATTATTGCCACCATTTTCTCACGAGTTTTTCATTTTCTCGTGATATTTTCATGAATTTATCATAGTATTTTCGTCCTTTTTTGTCCCTTTTCGTCCTTTTTTGGCCCACGTGGCCAACCGCTGGTAAGACCAGCGGTTCGGTGGAGAAATTTGTTATTTCTCCACCGGTGGGTGTGGATCGGCCCCC